>CM052200.1:25234556-25266239 GCA_028455805.1 Lasioglossum figueresi | reverse complement strand
CCTCGTAAACGAAAAAATAAGACTTTTGAGAGCGATGGATCCATCTTTTGTCTAGCGTTTTTGACTACTGAAAAACCCCATTTTTGTATCATCGAGAAATGGGAACGCGAGTCCCGCGACCTTGCAATTCTGGAAACGAGTCTACCGCCTAAAAAATGATGCGAACACTATCGGATCAAGACTTGTGTCCTCACTGTACCTTCCCCCTCTACGACGCCATTCCCCACGCTACCACCGCGGCCCGGTCACGTGACTGACAGAGAGAGAGAGTAACTTTTTCCCTTTAATCCGTGCTGCCTGTCGGTCAAGTAGAACGGGGTCACATCTAATTCTGTTAGTTTGAAATCCTCGGGACGAATTCGAGAACAGTGAAACGCCGAGAATTCGCGGTTTCCCCGTTCAGTCGAAGAATTACACAACAATTAATGAAGTTTGCCAACGAGAAGAGTGAAGTACTATCGAATATCGTACGGTTTCGAAGTTTCCGGGACGGAGGAAACGGCGCACGGGACACCGGGTAATTTAAGTTAAGTCTCGGGTACGGCGTACTCGCTGTTAGAAATACCTGGTTACGGATAAATGGGGTGCAGGGGCGATGAGTCGAGGAGAATCAAAAGATGGAGGAGGATCGTGGAGGACAACGCGGGGCGAGAGAGAATGCGATACACGACGCCTCTAATTATCTTAAACGCGGCCGGCGTAATTTATCCCGTGGTCCCGTGACGTCCTTTCCATTAAAACTTCGGCCACTTCGGCGCGAGCTGCCAGCGAAGAAGGAAAACGGCTGAACTGGGACGATTCCGAGCCAGGAACGACGATTCCACGGAATCAAGGCGTCTACTCTGATGATTTAGATAGTCTCCGGCGAGGGAAAAAAGTGTTTTCAACTGGTAAAGTTCGGATCGCCTTTAAACATTTTCTCTGTTAATATCGGATGATCGCAAAAAAAAAAAGTGAGAAATGTAGAAAGTAGAAACCGACTATTAATGATAATTGACGGACTGTGGATTTTTACGCAAAATAAAAATTGTTTCAAGCATAAAAAACGTGAACCAAATAGAAATCTCTTTCTTCCTTTAACGATTTGAACGAACCGAAGCCAATACATTGATGGTCTGAAATTTTTTAAATCGATCTACTTGTTTAAATTGCATTTTTATCATAAGCGCAAGATATTGTCAGAGTGAACAATCTGGGCAACATTGAGCATGTTATACGTACAGGTATTTATATCAATTTTTGTTACAAAACTTGAAAAAAAGATGTGCCATCTTCTGGTGACACGGTGCGCGACCACAGCAGTGGCTACCGGGACGAAACCAAAAATTCCTTTCACGGCTTAATCTCGTAGGGAGCTATCTGGGGGATAGGGAGACACGATCGTCGAAATCGCGGCTCGATCAGCGTTATCGTGCGGGTAACGAGCGTGAAACAGCCGCCGGAATCGGTCTTATCCCTTGTCGGCGATATATCTTGCGCGGGCCAGATGTTTTGGGTGCATATGCCACCTCCAATAAACCGGAATCGCTCGGGTATCCCTTTCGCCGAGATAGAGGGGGTGGAAGGGAGAGAGAAAGAGAGAGAGAGAGAGCCAAGGTATATCCAGAGCGCAGTTGGCACGGAGAATTGGTCAGGAAAAGCGATGGTAGCTAAAAGGGGGTTGGCGGACAAGCCGAGGAGATCGAGCCACAGTTTTCCAACCCGAGGAATGATATATAGATCTGGCCTGGCTCGGACTATGTAAGATTCATACGCCGTGAGCCGACCAGGAAGAGAAGGCAGGAAGAAAGAATCACTTAGCCCCGTCCCGTGGAATCGAATTCGGGCCGGGACGCGGGAGGAGTTCTGGGTGGGATTTGAAGCCCGATCGCGGCCCGACGCCACAGGATAATGGATGTTTGATGGAGAAAAACCGGCGAATCGGTCCCGGGGATCAACCGGACCGGGAGAAACTGTCTCTCTGGTGACGCGCGAATTGTAGACGTCACGGCTGATCCGCAAAAAAGGCCGCCGCAGCGATAAGTAATAGCCTCGATTTGTACGTGTCCGGGGTAGAAGACGTCCTCGATGAAGATTTATCGGGGAGACGATTCTTCCCCGATTTCGATAGGAACTTCTTACACTGGTTTCTTCGGGATTTCATATTAGAAAAGTTCCTCGGGCTCCCTCGGTTATTTTAGGCAGCTAAAATGCTCTCCGGACCGGGCACCTTCGCTGAATGCGACGGACACCTCTTTGATGGACGATTGATCGATCGCGTTTTCAAGAACGCGAACGTTTTTGTACGAATATCGACGAGAAAAAGAAGCTGATTGGATTCTCACGTGGACAGACCGGTTCCCGATGCTTCCATATGCAAACATTCAAACTTTTAACCGAGGCTGACGAGTTCACTCGGTATGATATTCTATCATGAAGATTTGATTAGGGATCAATTTGATTATGCACATCCAGAACGCGATACCTCGCAAAACCTCCGAGATTACTTTCGGATTGCTTTAGCGAACCTAAACAGTTAGAGTTTTAATTCGAGATCGTGGAAGATCAGAAAAACTTCATAATCACTGATTCGACATCGAGAGGAGACTTCTTTCGAAGAGCTGCGCATCTCCAGATCTGCCGAAGCGATGGGGTTTTTTCACTTTAGTTTCTCGAAGGCGCTTACCACGATCATCCCTCAAGAGATCAGTATAAATTCTTCGAAAATTGATAGTTCCTACAGATTGGCCCGTGGAAAAACTTGCCGGATCCATAGATCGGAAGCTTACTTCGCCTAACGACTTCGTAAAACGCAAAGTCAGTGGGTTCTGGGGGACGGTTTTCTTCATTATTGATCCCCCGTAGTCTAAAGAGCTCGAAGTTTGAAGCTGCTGCGTCCGTTCTTCGTGAGTTAAGCTACTCTGCCGTTTCGTTAGCCGGTTTTTAATCCGTTCGATCCCGTTAGCGTCCCTAAACATTTCGAAGTAACACCTTCAAAGTCAAATGCTTCCAAAGCTTTCCTAAGCTCCAGCCGCGTCGCGTCGTTCGCCGTCGTCTTTTTGACGGACATTGGAGTCATAGACCGCAGCCTAAGGCCGACTTGAAATATTCGAACCGGCTGAACAGCCTCGATTACCGGCATGGCACCGAGACAAGACAATAATTCCCCATCGAGGCGAGAGGGATAAACGCGCTTTAACCGAAACAGCTAAAGTTCTTAGACATTTACCACGGGCCGTAACAGCAAAAGCGCGCACCGTACCATTGTACGTAAACTCCTAAGCACTTGGCCCTACCGTCGCGCCAACTATTCTTGGACGCTCCGAGTACTTAACTGCACACGGCGTCCTTAGTTCAACGCTTAAATGACGATCCCGCCGGCAGCGCGGCCAGACAGATCGTTAAACGGAAATCGAAACTACGGAGGACAGCCGTCTTTCGAATAATCCGCGATCAGGGGTCTTCCCGCTTTCACCGCTTCGGAAAACTGAATTTTTCTTCGTTCTTTTACTGCTCTTTACCGTAACTAACATTTGCAATCCCGCGGAATAGATGTGGGTTTTATTTCAATCCCGCGGGGTCCCGCGGAACTAATATATATTTAATAACATCGAAATAGTTCATCTTGAGCGTCGTCAATCGCGTAATTTTTATTACATACACGCATAGTCCCGCAAGATTTGCGGAATTTCACATCATCTGTTTAAGAAATGCGGGACTAAAAAATGGCGCGGAATTCCATTTTACGGGATTTCAACAGGAACAGAAAATGACAAAATCTAATAATTACATTTGGGATTATTGTATAAAAGAGAGTTTATAAACTTCCATTTGGTACAGTACAATTATTGGCAAGCTTATCAATAGGCTCCCGGTAAATGAAACGTTAAAGGTTCAATCTCAGAGTAGCACAGAAAGAGAGAGAGAGAGAGTGGGAGATGCAGGTAATTCGTTATGGGGATCGCAACTACGAGGACACAGCCGTCATTCGAATAATCATTAAATAAAATTTTTCTTCCGCTGCATTCTCTTACAATTTTATATTTTAGAGACGCTAGGTACAGGGGAAAGTTCTTGTGGTTTTCTTCCAAGAAATAAACTGAAGTCGAATTTCACAGAAAGTTATGTGCAACTTTCTGTTATTTATAATTTTATTTTCATGAAGCACCAGTTATGTATTTTACCCAAAGGAAATCGAATTAATACGAATTTTTTATTAATCCCTTTGTAACAATATTTTCTTCATATTCTCTGTTGTCTACAAGTTGTATTAAATAATAAAAAACGCGTTAATAAATATTAATTTGCATAAATTTGCATGGGACAATTCTGAGCGTGCGGATTAGGATAAGAACCGAAAATACTGACAGAGTGGATGATCGATCACGGAGCCAAATTTGGATCGATTACGCTAGTTAATGAACGCTAATGCCTCGGTGCGTTCACCTCCTCGAATCCACGAATATTGTGCAACGGTTGATCCATGGTTGATTCAGGGACCGTACACCATCGCGGAAGACAATGGTCCCCCGAATGGTCCCACGGGCATCACGTGGGAAAATGGCGAGAGTTTCTGACATCTGCCGATGCAGACTTTCTTCGGAAGTCCGTCGATATTCTGCCGACAATGGTATTTCGCTCGTTTTTCATCGGTCAGAGATCGGCCGCCGATAAACCGGGAACCGTAATGAGTCGGAGAACTATGGCAGCGACCGATCCTTTTTCTAATGAATCGCTCCGCACGCGGGACGAGACAATGGCGAGCCGAAACGGAAGTGGAAATCGGGCTGCGACCGAACAGACGAGCGACGATCGCTTTGTAACGTTCGAGTGATGACGATGTTGCTGCAACGGTGATTAGAAATGGGGATACTCGTCGAATCGGTAACGGTGACCGTATCGCGATGAAATTTAGAAGCATAATAGAAGAAAGTGTTGCACTCTCCTACTGTCTCCATCGTAGGATTCCGTTCTTTGATAAGTTCGGTAGTAGTCGTTAGTTTAATCAAACAAGAGGTTTTTTACAATGTGCTATAACTTCGTACGTTGTAATTTTAGAGCCTGTTTCCATGCCTCGCATGCAAATCAAATCATTATTATCACGTTCGCTACCAAAGTTTGTTTCGAGAACACCTGTCAAGAATTATTCGCTTTCTTCACAATTCAACGAATATTTCTTTCGCTTCACGATGTCAGGATATCCACCTTAAACTACATCATATTCGCTTTCATTTGTCTCGCATTCATCTAAATGTTCACGATGAAAAGAAATTCAGATAAAAATGTGTCCTCTGATAAAATGTAAAGGTAAACATCGTCGCAAACAAGTTTTAAATAACAACACGTACAAAACTAATACCATTTTCTTTGCGTGAAATAAAGACCGCAAGCGTCGCACACGCGCGGCGCTGGCAGCGAACGTGTTAACAAAGAAAGTATTGTAACATAAATTCAGACACGCTGCAAATGCGAACAACTGTGACGAAGTAAAAACTACTTCACCAATGGGAACGTTCACAGAATTCTCAAACCAGATTGTAGAAAGGTAGCCGGGTAGTTAGATGTTGACAGAAGGGTTTAATAAAAGTGCAAAGACTCACCAGGCTTGATCTGCTGGGGTTTTCCCCCGATGGTGGTTGTATCGAGGAGCAGGAACACCAAGACGAAAAGGATCCTGGCGAGGCTGATCATCCTGAGGCTGGTTCCAGCCGGTCTGGGAGCCGGAACGATACCGCGGCTGAATCTGTTGGTCTGGAACCGGCAGACCGAGATTGGAGGATCGTGGGTGCGTGATGTCGGATCCTGAGGTCGACCTCGACTCGCGGAGGTCGTGCACAAAGACGACAAGAACAACGGCGACGACGACGATTATCGGAGGAAAAGATAGTCGAACACCGGGCACGGTGGAGCGGCTACGTGACCAGGCGAGGATCGAGTGAGTGAGGATGGACTGACAGACGTGCGGGCGTACGCACGAGTCAATGAAGTGAGTGGTACTCACCCGTAGGAGCCCTCACCTTACCCAACCCAGACCTCGTCCCCTCGCCTCCTCTCTCGCACGTCTCCCTTTTACCTTGGCTCCCTTCTTTTCTTCCTCTTCGTCCTCCGGTACCGTCTTCTTCTTCTTCTTCTTCTTCTTCCTCTTCTTCTTTATCCTTCTTGTCCCCAGCAATCCTCTTCGACCAACTCCTTTCTTCCTCCTCCTCTTCCTCGGAAAGAGTATCGTTCCGTTTCTCCCGTTCCGATCACCCCGCCTCTCTCCTTGACCCTTTTTCTTCTTCGTCTTCGACCGCACGCGCTCCGATCCGTCTTTTATCCTCCTCGCTTCCGGGTCAACCGGCGTTGTTCTTCTAAATGCTGCCAGAATTCGCCGGATCCAACGAGTCGACTTTCTTGCTTCGATCCTTCGGCTTCTATCCGTCGGCTTCCATATACTTCGACCAACCTCTTCCGTCTCGAACACGTTTAAACACCGCTTCTTCTTCTTCTTCTTCTTTTTCTTTTTCTTTGTCTGTAACACGCCTGATCCCTTTCCTCCCGCGAGCATGTGATTTTCTCTGGCATCAACCCGTCCGCATTTTTCTGAACATCAGATAACGCCCTTCATCTTCGCCTACCTTCGCTTTTTCTTCTTCCGTCTGCCGTACTCCTCCTGCCCACTTTTTCTCCTCCATCTACGTCCCCTGATTCCTCCTCCATCGTGTACCCGACAATTTCATCACATTTCCGGAGCTCTTCAGCCTCTTCCGCTATCAGGTCTTCTTACGATCCCCTTGCCACTTCATTATCATCTCTCAACTCTCCTCGCGGCTTTCCCGTAGACATCTTTAACAGTTTGTCGACATCCGTTCTTTGAATTCTACGCTTCATCGCGTTTCCGAACCTCTTCGTCGCTTTGAACTTTTGTTACCAATATAATCCGTATTACCATTTTTTAACTTCCGGCTTGATGTTCCTGCAAGCATTTGCAATGTGTCTCCTCAGCCTCTTCCGCTCTCAAGTCTTCTCACGAATCCTCTTGCTGGACCTTCATTATCATCTTTCAACTTTCCTCTTTATTTTCATCAATCTTCAACATCCACTCCTTTAATTCTATGATCCTCCTCAGCCTCTTCCTCTCTCAGATCTCCTCTTGCCACTTCGTTATCGTCTTTCCACTTCCCGGCTCGGCTTTCCTGTGAATATTTTGAATGTGTCGCATTCTCACACCAATTTACGCGTGTTTAGTCGCTTGCTCTTCGAGGTTCTCGGACAATCTTCGACTCTCCGAACGAGTTTATTGCGTTTCGACTGGCTTATTGCATTTCGGCTGGTCTGGCGCGGGCCCGAGCGCACTTGCTCGCCATCCGCGCCTCCGCTTTTGTTCACCTCGTCCTTATTTTTCTTATCATATCCCAGAGAGCCGCCTTTCCTCGGCCTCCTTCTCCCGCTTCGAACACTCTTTCCGCCTCCTCTTTCTGCCACGCCGCGCGGTCCTCCACCGGTACCTCCATCGGCCTCTTCCTGCTCTTTCTCTTGCGCCCCCCCGTCCCCGTCCCCTTCACGCGGCACTCCACCTCCCCCGTCTCCTCGTCTCTTCTTCGTCTCCACCTCTTATCTGCAGCCACCTCCGCGTAGCTTGTACAACGCCGGTGATCCTCCTCATGCAAAGATCCCCGACGCGCTCGCCTCTAACTGCAAGGATATGTACTTTACGACGGCTTTAGCTCGCGCTTCTCAGGGAGCTTCGGGATTCACGTGCCGCGATCCTGCCTCCTTGCGTGTTCTCCCTTGGTTTCTGTCGTATTACCGTGCTGTCCCTCTCCCCTCCCTGCCCCCTACCCCCGGCCCCGTAACGACCAACGTGTAATTTCCACGGGAATTGTCAGATCTCCTGGATTTTACTGTCCCTTACGTTTTCGTTCTTTATTTTTCCGAGATCCAATTCGTAAATCCTCGACGATCTTATTCGAATCGGTTTCGACGTATTTCCGTCCGAACCGCAAGAATAAACATTTTTTTGCGTCAATCGAACGACACCAAACCGTTCATTCCATTTCAGTTCGATGTATCAAATAGGTCATTGAATTTGAATTGAAAATGCCAAATGGAATTGATCTAAATCGACTACACGGTAGAAATTGCGTTTAAACAATTGGTAGAACGTGTACATTGCCATATACTATCGCTTCTTTAATATTGGACCATACTATTGAACTTTCTTGAGAAGTTGGAATAATTGGTTTGCTACACAACGTGAACAAATTTTTGAAAGAATTTGCAAGTTGTCGGAGTAGCAGAGAAAATACTAAAAGTTGTATTTTGCAACATTTTTCTGTGGGCTTATATGGAAAATTTAGAAAACAGTTAAACATATTCTGAGAATTTCATAAAAATCGGTCGACGTTGCAACGAGCTACAAACGTTTAACACGTTGACTGTCATGGGGGTCACCGGTGACCGGCACTCGACTTGACTACAACGCCGTGGGGGCCACCGGTGATCGGCGACGCAGCAACTAATAAAAGTACATAATTAGAGTAAATATGAATGCTATTAGTTTTTTGGGAAGCAAGGTATGTATTTTAATTTAAAAAAAGGTATTGAATTTTGAACTTGATTTATTTAGATGTTCTCCCTACTAAGGCTAGGCTGTGACTGAACAGAGTTCGGCAGCTCGTTGATACGTTTAAAGAAAAACATCCGAAAGGGATCACGTCGGCGGGCTAAAAGAAACGCGGCTCTGTCTTTGATTCGATATCTAAAGACACCGCGAGTTATAATGTAACGGACCCGTAGTTATGGGATCTGAAACATTATACATATACACTGGTCCCTGGAACCGTATTCATTTCTGTACATATGTAAAGAAAGTATACCTTCTTTAATTTTTAATTTGCCGCGCTTCTCATGCTCGCGACGATTAGGAGAAGAATTGAAGAGAGACAGATATAGCTATTACGCAATAGAGCACACGTGCAAAAGTACAAGGATAAAAAGTTATAAACAAGATTAGTAGAATAGGCAGAGAAGGGATAATAGTAAACATTAATTTTCGTTTCTTTGTTTACAGGTAAGGTTGTAAATAGTGTAAATAACTGTTGTTAAATAATGAATAAAGACAAAATTTACTTTGTTTACAGAGAAACATATTTTCGTTCACTTTACCATCTGGAATAATAATTGTCTTATATCTATAGATGCTGATATATTTTTCAATAATGCCATTGTTACTATAATGGTTTGAAGAAATTAATGCAATATAGAACATACAAAAATAATTTTATTACTACATACAAATAATAGTTCAGCATAATATGCATCGCATAATGAAAAATTCACGTTGGCGCCTTGTGTTAAAGATGGTAAAAATGCAATTAAATGCAGTAAAAAATTGCAATTTTTCACAATTTTCGGCCTCCAAATGCAATAAATCTAAGGATTCTTACATCATTCAATGTCTGTCATTTTTGACAATATCGTAAACATTGAAATAACCCTCTATTGCATTCCGTTCCCAATTGGTAACTTAAATTTCAAATGTTCTATAGTAAATCAAGTAGACAATACTGAAGACTCTGAGCATGTTGGTTCCAAGTGGGAACATTGTACCTGCATACGTATAAAGTTCCCATACAGGAACCGTTATAAAATGCAATAAATAACATTTTCAAATCAAATTTTATTATCTATTTCATGACCACACTCATTTTTAAGTGGACCAACACCCATATATATTTTTTCAACTCGTCATAAACATTCATGCGGTAGAGTTAATTTAGTTTAAAATAATGCGATGCGAAATAACTGATAAACCACTTTCATAATTATGGGCACATATGTTTTATGAAGTTTTTTATATCGTTGTTTTAATATAATTAAAATTCATTCATAAAAACTCTGCAACTCTGTTGTGTAAACCCAAAACCTTATCAGTAGCTAATATTGTAGAAATTTCCTTCTTTCTACAATAGTTTCAGCAAGTCGGGAGCAACACTCTGCAGCAAAATAACCACGAAGCTCCAGCTCACAGATACGCAAAGAATGCTTAATAGATGGTAACGTGATAATGGAATATTTTGCCGGAACCCTTTGTGTAGAATTACACTCCAGCAGTTTAGATAGAAAATTCAACAGTAGCTTCTAAACAGAACGTTTGTACCGGTAATTCGGTGTACACTAAACACAAACAATTTGGTACACCGTTCCCATTTGTATGTAGATATACAGCGAGACAAATTAAACAGAATGTGAACAGCGCACTCTGGCTAGAACTGCGTTACAACGTTGATAGAAAATTGAACGATACCCGGCGCGTGCAATTCAGTCCGCGGTACAATAATACACTTTGCGCGACCAATTTATGGATACAAAATCGAAAACCAGCGGGGACAAAATAAAAAATATCGGGTGCGCACGACATTCAACCCACGGAATAATAATAATACATTTTCAGCGTCATGTTAAGGAGACGATATCGAAGAACGCCAGAGGATTCGGATACAAAATAAAACAATACGCGTGCATTTTAATTCGTGATATAATTGCACAGTAAATATTTACCGTCGCGCGATTTGAGAAAATAAAATTAAAGTAAATTGAAAAATATACCATGTACGCATAGTCTAACTCATAATGTAAGATCAAATTGGGAAACACCAGAAAATTGAGAGATAAAATAATTACAATAAATATAAAGAAAATAAAATAGAATACTATAGTATTCTATCCACATACGGAGCATAATAATATATTTTTGTCCTGAATTTAAGAAGAGAAAATCGAAAAGCACCGAAGAATTGGCAAACAAATTAACACGTTCGTCGCCCAGCGTGATTCGGCTAAGTTTCCCGCGGAGCTCAAATCCGACCGTCGGAGCGCAAGAACGTAAACAGAGCGATTAGCTGGAATGGCAATAATGCAATTCGCGTAGGTGGAGGCACGTGCGTGGTCAGTGATCTAATGTGAAAAAACTACACATATATTCCCAAATTATCCAAAATCATCACAAATGTGTTTGAACAGTTCTGATACCGAGTATCACGCTACATAATATGTTATATTTTATTTTAAATATAAATTAATGCATAGTACAATATATACAGTCAGGGACAAAAATAAGTGGACAGTTAGTGGAAATAGGTAAAAATGAAGTTTAGTCGAATTAACATGACTGTTATAAACTTAAGTTTTATTTACTATATATATTCTTATAGCGTATAGATTATTTAACGAACAATTGAAGTTCATATTTACATCTTTGTATAAACACGCCGTGCCATAACAAAAACGTCAGCTATTTATCAGGAGACAAAAATGAGTGGACACTCGATGAAATGCGTAATAAATGAAACACATAACAAAATTAGTATTTGGTATTGCAGCCTTTTGCATGTATTACAGCTTCCAGACGTCGAGGAATACCTTGTATTAACTTTTCAATATAATCGTTACTAATTTTTTCATATTCGGACTGTAACCTTTTGAAAAAATTGACTTTATTATTTCGCTGGTCCAATGGAACTTTTGCGTCCGGTAAACTTCATGAGTTCTCAATAGGATTCAAATCAGAGCTCTGGGCTGGCCATTCGAGCAATTTAATATTGGAATCTTTAAAAAATTTTTTGGTTTTCTTAGCAGTGCGCTTAGGGTCATTGTCTCGTTGAAAGACAAATTCGTCGTCGCAACCCATTTTTACCACTGCTTCTTCTAAATTTTCATTTAGTATATTAATATACTTATCTGCATTCGTAATGCCGTCAATTTGTACTAACGTACCAATTCTGTTTTGCCAGAAGCACTCCCACACCATTAATGATCCACCGCCAAATTTGACTGTGGGTGTAATAAATGGTCTTTTATACGCTTCATGTTTTTTCTCCAGACTTTGTGCTTCTTTTTTAATTTCCGCAACTCAAATTTACTTTCGCCGCTCCAAATGATATTTTTCCAGAATACTAGTGGCATATTCACATATTTTTTTGCAAACGCTAAACATTTTCTCATATTTCTTTAATTAATATGTGGCTTACGTCTAGCCTTGCAGCATTTTAAACCAGCTTCGTGCAGTCTTCGTTTTATTGTTTTTGTTGAAACATTTAATTCCACTATTTCTGCGATACTTCTTGCTGCAATCGTTGGATCTTATCGACTTGTACGAAAAATCCGACGGTTTTCTTGTATTTGCGTCCACAACCTCTTAAATTTTTCACGGTCCTGTGCACTACATACTTTTTATAAATTTTTTCTACTGCATTTTTAGATACGTTGTACTTTCGAGCTATTTCGCGGTAACTTAATTTCTTACAGGAGTCCGATACAATTAAATGGCGAATTTGATATGAAATTTCTTTCGTTTCTGGCATTCTGCAATTATTATATAAATGTTTTTACTTGTACGATACCTGAATTGGTACTGATAAGATTGATGGAGATCCCTGCATGTAAGCTTTACCTGTGCCTAGCGTTCGTATACATTTCTTACCTCGCAATAACATTACAACCAAGTGTCCACTTATTTTTGTCCCCTGATAAATAGCTGACATTTTCGTTATGGCACGGCGTGTTTACACAAAGATGTAAATATGAACTTCAATTAATCGTTAAATAATCTATACGCTATAAGGATATATAATAAATAAAACTTAAGTTTATAACAGTCATGTTAATTCGACTAAACTTCATTTTTACCTATTTCCACTAACTGTCCACTTAATTTTGTCCCAGACTGTTTACATATTTTTTTAAAAGTTATATTTTTACATTTTATATTTGCCAGTGATTATTTCATTAAGTTCTTTTATTACAAATGGAATTTTTATAAGTTACTTATAAAATCCTATTTAACTTGACGAAAAAATAAGAACGTCACCCACATCTGGGTGACGTGGCGACGAACGTGTTAAATAAACCCCGTATAAATTTGAATTTACGTTGAAACAATATATTTTGTACGATTTTGGAAAGATAGAGTGAAGAAAGACCTTCGAAAGACAGAATATAAAAGCACGGTAACGCAGAAAATAGAATTGTTCTATACCACTCAAGCAGAGTTTACAGAAAAGGAAATTCAACGATACCGGCCGTAATGGAAATAAATGTCTTAAACCGCACTTTCAAAAATGCATTCCACTGCTGACTGTTGCGACTCCCACGAGCATGCAATCGCGAGTGAGCCATTTCTCGAGTTCCACCACAGAGCGCCATTCCAGAAAATATTTACATTCTGTTGGTGTATTATAGATGAACCGGAAAAGGTCAAGATATACCTCGACAATGTGATCCGATCGTAAAATTCAACCTAGGAAAAATAGCGGCGAATGGTCCGCGGATATTGTGCCGTAAATAAACAATTGTAATCGAACGCGAGAACTCCTCGAAAACAGGGGCGAGGAACATTGAAAATTTCCATGGTGGAAATAGTTCTGCGCTCGGACAGAATGCATAGATCAAGCATACTTTCATTTTTTATCAACCACCAGTTGCGGGTCTCGCACTTTGCGGTGGAGCAGTAAGTTTCGTTCGCCGCGAAATGGCCCCAAAAACCTGGCCAGAAATTATTTTGATCGTGATACCGGCTGCGAGAAGAAAATTAAGTGGCGCGATGCATCATCTCTACACGCTATTAAGTGCAGAAAAGGGAAGTTTAACGTTGTGCCGGTTTACAATGCCGCTGTTGGCTTCGAGTGATAAAAAAAAAATTACCTGCGGACCAGATGCTCGGCTGTTCCGTTCCCTTCAGCTAAATGTTCCTGCCGCAAATCTTTTTGGATCGCTTGAAACGCTCAAACTGTACATTAAAGTTTAAATGAAAATTCAAGTAATGAGTACATTAAATAAGTTCCCACTCATCTTTCATTCACAAATTTTCTTTAGGCTCCTGTACGGATTTCAGTGCAAAATAAAAATTGTCTGAGTCAATTATAAGAAACAGAAGTTAAATAAAAATATTCAATTTTCTTATGAATGCATAATTTATGCACTCTCACAACGTTCGGTATTTAATTGTCTTTAGTTTGGATTTATTTAATTGCTCACGCGCGTCGGTTTCGATGGACCGTGTTCAAAGCGAAAAATAATTGGGTTGTTTATAAGTTTTCAATTCCAGTATTCTTAATTCCCGTTGCATATAGAAAAGATTAAGTGAATACCTCTTTTAGAATGCAGCCGAAACATCCCTTGCGAGATTATATTAGCCCGGAGTACGAGTGCTAAGTGGAAACATTGAATAAACCGAAGAATGGGAGCAGAATTGGAGAAAACCATTTCGAAAGCAAATTATGAATTTTAATTGGCAGAAAGCTGGCTGGCAGAAGTCCCCAGGCTGTCTAATAATTAAAAAGAATCGCGCGTGCGTGTCCAGGGTTGGAAACGAGTTCGGAGTTCGTAAATTTGCACGTCTGTCGAACTGTGCTGAAAGTAGCGTGCGTCCAGGGATCAAGAATAGACGACGATGAACGGTATAGAAAGAGACGAAATTTTCATGCGCAATTTCACGCGGTACCGAAAGAAACCGGGGGGTAAACAGAAAATCATATTACCAAGTAAAATGATTTCGAAACGGAATAACGTTTCCATTGAGATGCGGTACACCGTACAAATAGCTCGGGATGTTTGCATAGGATGGGACACAGGCGAAACTCATCTTTTCAGATGTTTCCCTGTACGCCGATCGTCGGAGCGAAGCGAAATGAATAGGAAAAAAAAGGAAAACGAGGCCGCGTTGTGCGGGTCGAGAACGAGCACTATGAAGAATGAACTGAACTAGTTCCTATTAGCTGATTTTCCACCCATTTCACTCTGCTCCGATCGGAAGTCTATAAAGATTGTTTTACGTATTTAGCAACCTTTCAGGAAGCTTTCATCTATTATCTCACTCGGAAATGGCTCTTGAAGAGTATACATACAGTAAGTCAATGCCCCTATTACAAAACATTATTTTAAATTAGTCCAGTATTTTCGTACAAAATGCTACTTCGTCCGTAGCTGAATGTGGCAATACAATTTTGATTATAAATATTTTTTAGTATTGTAAATAGAAAGCATTTTTACATTTTAGACAGTTCCGCTTATTTATGTGATCCGACATATAATTCTAAACATTTTAATCGGAATATACAACGCGCGTGGATACTGGAGCAGTAACTAGGACAAGCTTGTGAGCAGAAATAGGAGCGTTTCATACTTCGTATTAAGTAAACTATGATTATGTTAAAATGTATTTGTATGTATCTAATAAGTTTTCTACGATAACAGAACTCTTGCATGATGAATAGATTGCAATTATAGCTTTTGAAAATTTACAAGATATGCTAGGACATAAAACATGACAGAATACGATTTTAATTTATTTCAGATCTAAAAAGAGGCTACCATCACGGAAAATATTCTATTTTATTCCACTTTCTTAAAACTCATCTACAAAAGTTGAAAATTGCATAAACATCCGCAGTCTAATGATCACAAAAAGGGACATTGACCTTACTTTTCCAAAGTACTTTACTAAAGATCTCCATTCGAATTTCGTTTCGTACGTGTTCGTTGAATTTGCTTTTGATTATTGTCGTCGTTAAAAGTGCCATTTCTGCGACAACATTTTCGGAACTTCATATTCCAGGATATTCCAGGATGAGCTGTCCTGTTCTCTAAATAATCGCGACTCCTTTGCCTTCGTTCCTGTATATCCGCTGACAACGTTAAAACGAAACAGTGTTCGAGAACCGAGAGAGGTTCGCCCGGAAGATCGGATCTCGTTTTCGATCGTTCCCAGCCCGAGGCATCGAAAAGGACCCGTTCAAGGCTTAGATGCGAGATTAGTCCCCGGATCACAAAGTTGCTCGGCCACGGTTTCTTCCGGAGCCGTTGTTAAACTCCACTTTCGGTTTATCGCGTCGCGGAGAGGAGCACGGGATCGGAAGTATCAGCCTCGATGCCCATCCACACTGTCTTCCGAGTGCCGTGGGCGACGAGACACCCGTGGCAGCAAAAGAAAATTTCATGGGAATTCGCGATGTCCTTCCCTGATAACTATGATTGCGCAATAAGGTCCGTCTGAGTGGCTCCCGTAGAAAAATCGTGGGAACTTCCACCTCGAGCCGTCCGCATTATGCAGGCGTGCTCGAAATTATCAAAAATTGGTTCCGGTAATGAGTCGCCGCTCCAATTTCGCCAACAAACTTCCATCAAATCGGTTTTCCAGCACCTTCACCCTCCGGGATGACGAACACTCACGTTCTTTGTTCAGGAAATTGGTCTATCTGCAAAATACAAATGTTCTTCGTTGAATTTATGAAAAAAAACAATTCAACTCCAGGTTGTCTACCAAACTGAAATCACCATTTGCAAACCGTGTCAACTACAATGCATCGAATAACACAACATGTTCACCAGAGCGAATCGATTCACATGGTTTAGTAGCATTTTTGCTTGTTGGAATTTGTGAAGAATGCTGTGTCGGATGTCGACGTTATCTATCGACATTATTGACTTTACGGAACCGAATACGTCCTACGAATGTATTCATTTTGTATGCTAAACTGATCGTCATTTATCACAATTACATGTCCGCACTGCATAACTAGACTGCTGATCTTGATTCAAAAGAAAAATTGCCCAAGTCGATTGTAAGAGTGTGAACTTGAACGAAAATGTATCTTCTCTTTCAACCGTTTGAAAATGTCGAAAATGATGTAAGAATATTTTTTGTAATTTGTCCAAAATTTCTTTCCCACGTCGTGTAGTAGACTAATTGTTCTAACTTCTTAAAACGATCCAAGTCGCATGGACTGGTATTTGTAAAAGAGTCCGAATATTATCTCGAGCGACTACAAGTGGATTTGGTTATTCGGTATGAAAGTTTCCAATCGTCCGATATCGTGAAGAATTTTCGAGGTTCGCGAAGCGTATGATTTTAATGACGATAAGAATCCGTAAGGTCGTGTTTTTATGGTAGTCGCCCATTGACTGCTCGAGGGATTTCTGAAAAGGCGGGAGACTATTCGAACTTCGCTCAATTTGCGAACGCTGCTCCCTTTGATGTTGCACTTCCCGCAGGACAATCCCATTGAAAATCGCTGCCCGCCGCTGAAAAGCTTGTGAAATATCAAAAGTACGGGAACCAAAAGCGCCATGCGGCGTTACACGAAAATTTCAGTTCGCAGGATAGCATTTTATTCCCCGGTCTATTTTTTCCTTTTACCCTATTGTGCGTCCACGAGTTCGCGCGCACATCCGTTTTGCCGCACGTCCAATTACAAATATCCTGATCCGATTTGAAAGTTCGATCAAAAAATCATCCCCGTCGCGCCTACGCGAAATTTCCCACCGTTCCCAGGCGGCAAGTTTCTCGCTCGATTACGGGATAGATCGAACAATCGAGTAACGAGAATGCCGGCTTCTGCGACAATTGAAAATTGTAAATACTTTCAGAAACAGCGAAGTCGCTGGACATTGATTAAAGCACTAAATACAGTTCAAATTATGGTTTTATATAATTCCCCGCAGTGGGAGGGATATTCGTTTTTCTCAGATCGTGCAGTTCCCGTTTCTTAATTCGAATACTTACTGCATTTGATCGGGTAATATGAAATATTAGATTTCAAATCATGTTCAATATAACGACTATAGAACATGTACAGCGACGTTTGAGAAATGATTTTACCGAAGAAGCTTCAATCTTCAAATCTATTTCGTGTGGATTTTTGTAGTGGCTACAGATATTTACAACACAAAGAAACATACAATAGGTGTACAAAGTATTCGTACACCTTTTAAACACGAATAACTTTTTCAAAATTGGACCCAACAGCTTGAGTTTTTCTGAAACGTTAGAAGGATTAGTTTACTAGCTAATGTGTAAATAATTTCTTAGATATTAAATTGAGAGGAAAATTCTGTCGTATTTGAAAGAAAACATTTGAATCAATTTATAAAAATATATGTTTAATTCTTGTCAATTCCTGTTTCCCAATGCCTCGCTAGCAACATGTGTTTTTGATTTACAAGCAAAATTACTTGCATTTTTAAAATACGACAGAACTTTCCCTCCAGCCTAATAAATCGTACAACTCGGCTGTCGGACCGTGAAAAACCAGTTTTTCCGATTGTTCACGGCAGGCCGAGTGTAACCCGGCCCGTAATGAACCCTTTACGGTGGAAACGGCGGAACAACGACAGAACGGCCGCCGATCGGAGGGAAAGATCGATCGGGTCGGTAAATAATTCAATCTTCGAGCCACTCAGCCGATTCGTAGAACCGATAAAAACTTGTTCGCGGTTTTGTTCCGTCTTTGCGGGCGGGCTTGTCGGTAATAAAACAGGAGAAAAAAGGGGGAGCGCGGGGTAGAAGAGGGGGGAAAAAAGAAAGAAAGGAGGCCATTGCAATCGAGACTGAAAACCTGGCTCGAACTCAATCCGCTGCACGCGGGTCTCGCGACCCGGAAAAAGCGACTGTCGCGTGTTGCGCGAGGACAAACCGGGGAAGGGAAAACAAAAGTAAAGGAGTCGCCGGACAAATGTGACGCTGATAGTTACCTACATGGAACAGGCAATAAAGAGAGAAAAGCGTGCCGTGGACAAGTCTATCGATCGATCCTGCCGCGCCGACGAATCCGCCGGACACGCGAGTCAGTTCTTTCGTATAGTTCTGTCGTGTGCAGCAGATCGTGGACCGTTACGTTTATTAAAACATAGCAATAACGTCCTACTTTATTTCAAAGAAATTCGACTTGCTTTACATAAACTTACGTTCAGTCGATTAAATCGAATAAATGATTAAGCGGCTAAACAGTTGCTTCGCCAGCGAGCTTCCACGAAAGTGCAAGGAGCTTAACAGCTCGGAGGCTCGCGCCACTTTCCACTGCCGTGGAAAAAGGGACACGGAAGGAAAACCGGCGTCCCGGGACTCCGGTCTCGATCAAACAGCATTCCTGAACAATCCTTTCATTTTTATGCAACGCCGGATCGCACACTGATGGATCCTCTCCGCGGAGCGAGGCGAGAGTTTCACAGGAAAAAGAAGCTTCTGGGATGGGTATCGTATCAGGCGATAGCGTGTCGTTGCGTGCTTCTGATTCCTGGAAATGGAGGATCATTTTTGAACCTATGGTAATTCGCGAGGGCTGTGCATTATCGCGAATTAGTTCGTGCTCCGTTGCGAGTGACACGATTTTTCGAGGTTCGAACGGAGACACGAATTTGAAGTGGGTGCCAGGTGTGCGTACAGGTAAAACGTTGGTAGAGAATTTTGGAAGATAGTTGAGATTACCCCATTCGATTACTAAAGTTATTACTTTGAAATGCTACTGTGTTTCCACTGGAATCATCTGATAGAAATTCTTCCTACCGTTGCAGAAATGAATTGGTCTACGCGACCTACAAATTGTACAAATGCAAAATCTGTCTGGCAGCTTAAAACGATCAAAGCTTCAAGAACGGAAACTAGTAGTCTGGCGGATCCGAAATCTCTCGAACACGTTTCAGGATTAAAAGCATCCCGCGCGTGTGTGACGCAGCTTCTCAATCCCTCAAAAAACAACGCAGGCGCATTTTATCCTCTGCAAACGAGAAATCTTGTGATCTATGAGTACTAAATCGTCGGAAAAACCTGCGCCAACCGACAGGATCCTCGTTCCGCACGGTTTTCCCGGAACCACGCCACGCACGGGCCGGGACACTTCCCCGATCTCCCCGGGACAAACAATCGATTGAAGTCGCTAATTTATATTCGTACTGGTCAACGTGCTCGCCATGGGATAGGAGGGTGGTTTCATGGGGGAGGGGGGTGACGAGGGGACACGGGGGGATACAGTTAATCGAGTCTGTCGTTAATTGAACGAACGCAATTCCTCGGTGCACGCCAGCCGGACCGAGCGGCGACAGTTTGTTCGTTCGGTTTGTTAGTTCGTAGCCGTGTCTACGTAGATGGCTAATTGTGATGTCGGGACGAGAGAGTGAAGAGATCGTTACATCGTACATCACCCATTTATGGCCGCGTAGCCACCCGGCTCTCTGGTTTCGCATGAAGATAGAGCCGTTTCGAACGAAAGCCGACCTCCCGTGAGTATCGAGTATTTTGTAACGAGGCGACCACGTCCACCATGGCCGATCAATTTCTCCCTTTTTCTTTCCTATGGACTTACTCCTCCCTCGGACTTGCCCCCTCCAAACGATTTCAGCCTCTTGTTAACAGAAGCATCTCTAGACGTCACGATGGACACCTGCGAACTACAGTTGCGGACAAAGCAGACAACATATAAAATTAAAAAGATTGATTTTACTTAAACTTTGTACGGTTTTCACTAAAATATGTGCATTTCCTATGAAAATGCTTTGAATAATTGTGAGGTAGATTACCCATGTCATGTGGCACAAGACGGCTCGTCGATTTTGGTAACATTCAATCGATTCATTTGGTAGCATTATTGCTTGTTGGAATTCGTCAAGAATGCAGTGTTGAATGTGAACTATATTCGTCGACATTGTTGACTCTACGGAACCGAATACGTCCTGCGAATGTATTCGGTTGCGTGCTAAACTGATCGTCATTTATCACAGTTGCATGTCCGCGCTGCATGATAACTAGACTGTGGATCTTGAACCAAAAGAAAAATTGTCCAAATCAAATGTAAGAGTCTGAAATTAAACGAAAATGTATCTTTCAATCATTTCGTATGAAAATATTTTTCAATAATTGCGAAGTAGTTAACCGATCATGCGACACATGGTGGTTCGTCGATTTTGATAACATTCAATCGGCATTTTCGCATAGCGTGAATCTTTGTTTGACTGGTCTGTACCCTAATTATTCGTTCGTAATTACTAAATTCTGAAAACATTTGAAATAATATGCAGTAGACGAGATCGAAATCGAGAAAGAGTTTGGAGCACAAAGAGTAAACGTCTCCGATTTCCTGCGGACAGCGGTCGCACGCGTCGCAGAATTTTTCAACCGGTAAACCTACGAACAATAACGCTAACAAAGCGGTGTTTCCGGTTGGAAAGTACAGCGAGTCGTCCTGACTGAAGGAGCAGGAAGGAAGAGTCCGAGTGCAAACTGAGGATGTTTTTAAGAGATGCATCTCTTCCCGAGGGAATGTTTGTTAGGAATATTTGGTACAGGTGGACGGGCAATCACGGCCGAGAAAGCTGTTCGCCGGGTTTCAAAGCGGAAACAGGAAAATGTTTGACGAAATGCATCTTTCTGTTGCCCGAGAAAATATTTGTACGCGGATGAAATATGCGGACCGCAATTAGGGGCGGATGATGCTGTTTGAGGAAGCTGGAACGGCGGCGGCGGTTGCGGGATGTTTTAGGAGGATTCGGGCCAGCCGAGAAACGTTCGCGGACGATATTGCGGATGAAATACCGCCGGCCCTCAGTAATTAGAACAAAGAAAAAAGCGACGGTCGGCCACGCGGATGACGAATGCACCGAAATCTCGGAAAAACGCGGACGAACGCGCGACCGTCGGGAACGGCTTGATAAAATATTTGTCGCGACGGGGATGCGCAAATCGCGTCGTCTTTTCTTGCAACCTGCGGGCGCGCGCGCGGCGTAATTACGTTGAAAGCCAGAACGAGCACGCCGCGTTGTGTAACTGGAAGACTGATTGGAAGAGGAAGCCACACATTAAGAAATTAGATACAGAATCCTGGGAAGAAGAGTTTTCGATGAAAGTTGGAAATCCGCGGGGACATTAATGGCGATTGGCAAGACCGCGATGAGGAATCTCGTCGGGGATCGACCGGAAATGGAAGAATATTCGCGCGAGTCAAAAGTAAAACGAACCCGTAATTCAGTTTCGGTGACTGTGAATTATACGAGCCGCGATGCGCTGTTATTAAATTACGAAACCATCAAAGAACTATAAACCGGGGGAATCTTTTAAGCTAATTGTAAATCAGATACAGAAAGAACTCCGATAGAATCTTCGATTGTCTCAAACACCGATTTCAATCGGTCGATTCGTTACCTAGAAATTACGCTTCGTAGGAGTTACTAATAAAGAACTACGGTATTTCAACGAGCATAAGCAGGACGGCGAATTAATCCAACTGTTCGGCAAGGATTAATGCGATGATATAATCTCGTGGCGCGATTGCAATAATCTTCGATCGGTTGTTCATAAATGTGTTGCCTAACACCGAATGGCCGCGCCGCGTCGTACTCGCTAGGTTGTAAATGCACCACGATTACCGATGTTTATACGTTCCCGTTAATAAATCTAGTTAAGCCTTTTACACTGTTCCATTCTAATGCACTCTCGATATACGGTGCACGCCAGCAGCTCGTAAAATTCGTTACGGGTTGTTACAATGGCTGATATTGCGGTTTCAATGAGACTTCGCACGTTCGCAAACAGTGCCGGCGAGGTTTTGTTCGCGATACCGTTAACTGAAATTAAGTCAGCGAAATTAAAGTGCAAGGTCACTCGGCTCGGCTACTATTATCAACGATTTCAATTTAATTCTGCCACGCGATGGTTCTAGTCCAATTTAAATGGCGAATATTAAAACAAAGTCTACAGTTGGACAGTCTCGAAAGTATCTGTCCCTGTTACAGAATAAATATTTATCAAATAATTTCTATTAAAAAAATCGTCGAACCTTTTCGATCCCAGAAAAACAAACACAAATTCCAAACGGCACCTAATTTATAGCTTTCCCATTGTTTTACTTTTTAATTGCGTTGCTCTCAACCCCCAGCGAACATTTCTGAATCGCCCTGTACAATTACTGCAGACCAGCAAAGGGTAATCGCAAGAAAAGAAGAAACGATAAGAACAGGGTGATGTGGGGTAGAGAACGGCAGCGTGGTTCTCGCGCGGGCTTACTTATCAAAACGATACAATTACGACGCGGTAGTTCTCGGTTTTGCATAATGCATATCGGCGTGCGGAGTAATGTTCAGGGGAAGCATCGCGGTGGCACTAATTTCCGTGAATCCAACAGCGCAGCGCCGGGAAGAGTTTTCTTGCGTGGCCGAGCACCGGTGCTGGTACCGAAGGAAACTTAGCCGCGTGGTGGCATCGGTGATTAGTGATGGGACCGATCGCGAAGTCATCCAACACCTCCGCGGTACTTCTTTCGAAAAAATTTATCGACCTTTCGGCCGACTCTAATTCAAACGTTCACAGTATTTGCATGTAGACAAATAACACGCGTTCGCGGTTCGCGTCCGTTCCATTTCCATATTTCCAGAGGTCCATAGAATATCCTAACCTCCCAAATTTCCACTCGGTCAGATTTCGAAATTTCCGAATTTCCATTCCCTGTGTTTTCGAGTTTCTTGCCGTCTTCCGGCTTTTTCAAACATATCGGTTTCAAGCCTATGTGCCGGTGCGCTTCCACTCCCTTCAATTCCCGACGAATCTCCATATCTCTATTTTCGCGCGTCTACACGTTCCCCATAATTCCCTGTGCCACGTTCGCTCGTCTAATTCCAATTTCCCCGGTTCTAGTGACTTCGAATCCCCTGTTCGGCAGACCCGAGCCCTGCAACAACAATCCTCGCACCCCTCGGAGCCAGCTTCTGTTAGGCTATTACGTCAGAATCTCCTCCGGTTCGAGTGATGCATACGCTTCGAGTGGGCCGCCCCGCATCGATCAGACGCTTAAGTGATCCACCGTCAATTTTGATGAAGACCCCAAGCAGCTCTGGTAGACTCCTCATAGCCGTGGAGAGGATCCGAGACACAGTGTCCCGGCTGAGATATCGATACCGATGCGCGAGGGTATTGGTCCCATCGCTAACAGTGTTGATCGCCGAGCGCACGGCAGGCGGTCGGCTTCTTTCCCGCAGCTTCTTCCAGGGCGACTCTCGATCCATGTTTCATGAGCTACCTCGGGCTTGAAACTAGAGAGAGGGCCGGCCACGTAGAGCCACTTACAAGCGGAGGGAGGCAGCCGCTACTCTGAATCACGGGCACCTAGGCGATTCTTTGTGATCGATACCTGCGACACCACGGCGCCTCCCTCATTTTGCTCTTGTTAGTATTATTGTCTCTATCTCGAGGAGGCAGGCTCATTACGACCGACGTATACTGGGCGAGGCACTTTATACTGCCGCCGGAATTTACATACCACCGGACGATCCATCTGCATCCGCTACCTGACACACAGTGCGGACAAATCTGGCTTATCTCAATACTCGTTTATATCACGATGTACGAGAAATTTCTTTCATCAAAACTGCATACTAGGAGGAAAATGTTATTATTAATCATATAACAATCATTTTATTCATAAAAATCGTTAATTTTTTCTTTTAATCTAATAATTTTATTGTTAAATTTCGTTTTTTGCGAAGAATTACTTCTGAATTCTGGACACTGGGACAAGTTACTGCTCTTTTTTTAAGTAAAAGTAAAAAAAAAGATAGACGAAAAAATCATGTCGTAATACGTCCTAACTTCTTATGACCCTTATTTTTGATGTGGATAATTGTCTTTTCCAAACCACCAATATTAATCATTCAATTAAACTTTCAGAGTCCACACTTTTTCTAACCAATAAACAATACAATACTCAAAGTAATGCCTTAAAACATTTTATTGCAAACCGAATCACGTAGTCTCTGCAGGTAGCATGAGTCACACCCCGCCATGCGGTGTATCGCCGTCCGCACGTAGACACTCTATCCAGTTTGATAATTGGTATACAACCAATGGGTATAGTTCGTTTAGTGCTGGTCTTACACAAGATCAGATTATTAGGTTATTGAATTTCATTCAAAATTGTATAGTTATTGCAGTCTAGTTATTATATCAATTTCATACCCATGAAATTTAAAAAATCATAGAGAATGGAAATATTCTAGGTCGAACAAATGTTTAATTTTCGAGTTAAAATAGCTCCGAGTGCAAAGGGTTAATGATTACTATATGTACAACAAAATTGTTGTGACTCGTTAACGTTAGATAAGTAAGTGAAATTTTTGTACGGGAGATGTTTTTAGAAATGTAATAGTTCTTGCGTAACCTGAACGTATCCTGAAGATTTCCTCCGCCTCCATAACTCAATTTACGTGTCCCCGTTGCACGTAGCGGCGTTCCCAGTGAGCCCTTGAAAAAATGATCCCTGGGAAGGTCTGATCGTCCGATGTACTCCCGTTCCATCTTTCCGCAGTCAGCGCGAGTGACTCGGTTACCAAGAACTCAGTGGGCGATAACGAGAGATCTACGGTCTGTTACTTAAGTAGATCGATGGTCGATCGACCGGAACAAACGAGCTCGGATCGAGCCAATCGTTTCGCAAACGTACTCGCGGACACGTGGCGAGCGTAAGTCACGCCAACCCTTTCCGCCGCCGTTCACCGCAAAAGCGGGCTTCGCCGAATTCGCCGACCATTCCCTGAAATCCCGTGGATTATATCGCGTGTACGCACCTGTATTTCGCGCGCAGGACGATCCTCTTCTACGAATTCGGCCCGCACGACGTCCACTGGTCCAAATGTCCCATTATTCATCGCCACCGTGCACGCACACGATTCGTGCCCAGATTTTTCTTTTACCCGACCGTTTGCCCCCGTCCAGTCTCCTTTGGCGGCACCACTTCCCGCTGGAAAAACATTAACACTATTTTATCTCACTGGTTTAACACAAGAAACGTAAGAACACAATAAATTCTGTAATTTTTATAATTGAAAAAAAAGAGAACAATCAATGAAAAACTTTTATACCTTACCTCTTACAAAAATCATAAATTGTACACGCGGCCATCGAGAAGAACAAACATGATGCTCCAGCGCTCGTCTCATGAAGTCCTACAAAATCAAACACCAAAATCAGTACCAATCAAAAATACAAGCTAAATGTTTTTGTACTTTGCCTCCCAAGATAATTATAAATTGTTATATGGTCAACGATCTCGGATAAAAGTGGGCCTGTACGGCAGCCGGAACGGCAACCCGAAGAACAAACATGGCGCGCTAGCAGCTCGTCTGATTTTGCTCTAAATTAGACGGTCGTGTACATACGTAGACTGAAGTATTGGAGGAATGAAAAAAACGAATAAAAATATTTCTGGTAACCATAACCAACATGTTGCCCCCACGATGGTCAACATCAGGCTCCGCGAGATAGTTTTATCGTGGAGTGTTTGAAAAAGGTAAAAAAAATGACCGCCAATGTAACCGGCATCGATGGCGTATCGCGCGAAACGAGAATGAAAAATTCCACCGATAGGAAGCCGATGATGCGTCGTTACAGCTAGTGCATTCTTCGATTCCCGATACGCCGCGCCGCGTCGGTGCCTGCGATGAGAGAAATTTAAACGAAACAGGGAGAACGGGGTCAGGAACTGATGTTCGTGTAAATGCTAGGGCTGGGGTACGCGGAGTGGAAACTCGCATTAATCCGCGGCCCGCTACTCGGAGCTAGCTATGTATGTACTCCGGTCTCTTTTTTTGTTCCACTCCCCCGAGTTTTCCCGCCACCATCCCCCGCTACTCGCTTTTCACTTCATTTCTCTCTCGAACACGCTGTAACATCGGCCGGCATTCACCACTATGGCATACGGCCAACCGAACAGTACTCCTTCTACATAGATAACGCGGGAAATGTCTGTGATAAGTCACCGATCACTTCGGTACCTTATACTTCTCCGTACGCTCTTCTATCATTCAATTCCTCTTCCTCTTCTTCCCACGTTCTCTACGACGCTCCATGTTTCACAATCTTCTACAAATCAGGCCCAAAATAATTTGTTATTCCATTCCTTCGTATAAAGTGTCTAAACAATCAAATATCCTGATCAGATATTCTATGAATCAGGTTCCTTTGATGTGTCAATTAGAATAGTCGCGAAACCTATGTAATTGAAATGTGACGCCATCTTGTGCCAATGTGGACACTAAACCATTACAGCTCTCTCGGTATAGTTATTATCTTCTTTATCATTTTCTTCGATCACGAACAAATCACGATGATAGTCACGATTTTAACTAAGTTCACGCCGTGATCGTAACCACCGACGAGATACTATTGAAGACTTCCAGCCTTATGGGACTACGTGAAACTTGAATATTTCGGTGTACTCTTACGCCCTCTAGGCTATATTCTGACTGGAGTAAGAAACAGAAGGCCACCGGCGGCATTTCGTCGGTGCAGAAGGCCTCTGCTTTGAGGAGAGATTTTCGTCGCGACGCGTCGGTAAGAAGGCGAATCACGCGAAACCATATCGATTATCATCAAATGTTACATTCTCCACCATATTTCAGACGATGTTTTGGTGTTGAATTTTAAGAATATTAAAAGCAAAAGAAATATCAAAAACAAAAAATTCATAGAAATATTGTGCGTAAGAAAGTATTGAAGCATAACTTTAGGATAATCCAGAATTCGTACTTCAAAATTCATATCAGATACCTGAAGTTTTAACTTAAAAATATTTCATAAATGAGCATTATTTCCTTATGCTTTTTTAAATACATAATTGTTCCAAGAATCGCACGATCTGTGGAAAAAGGAATCTCCAGAAAAACGGAATAACTGTTATTTGACATACTGTTCCGAACAATAAAGAGTTCGATAAAGAATTGCTTGGATGAATTGATATGTAGGATGATGAGTGACGAAAAATATTGTGATAGAATATATTTCTATAAGTCTAAAAGTAATTATCTGATTGAAGTCGGATTGCCTGTCCTGGGTCCAATCGACGCACAGTGTGTCTAGTATATGGGCGTATCGGAAAAAAGTCATAAGTCTTAAACTATGTAATTTTCGAGTAAAGTACCTCAATACTTTTTGAAATAAAATGCAAAGACGAATCGATTCGTAAGTAAAAAAAATAATTTTGTTTAATTATATAAGTTTTTTTTAATTGCGAGACCTTTTTTTGGTTTTTTTTATTGAATAAAAAGTGGTTCACAGTTTTAATGAAAATTTTAAAAAAAGTACTACACTATACTACATGTATACAATGTTATCTAAATCTCCAGAAGGAAGAAATAAAACTTAGGGGTCCTTAATAAATCCCGATAACAAAAATACTATTACAGAATAGTATCACCGACGAGATACTGTTAAAGACTGCCAGCCCCCGTGCTAACCCGCGGGACGGTAAGTGGGCGAAATGGGCGCGGGGATAACGGTGGAATTTACAGTGATCTGAAAGACCACATCGCTAAAAAGTTCCACCACCGACGAGATACAGTATGTGGTTCAGCGCTCTCTACCTAAATAGATCATTTGTTCGTGAACCACGCAAAACTGCGTCAGTAACGTGGGTAAATAGATTTAGAATCGCAGGTAATAAATAAATGTAGAATGCTGACATTACCCATTCTGTAATTCTTAGAAAAAAGATTACTTTTTATTGCATAATTTCATTATAGATGTAGGAAAAATGATAGTAGTTAACACGTAATATTCTAAAACAGTATTGGAATTTCAAATTAATTTGGAAATTATTGCGATATTTATAAAACAATGATTCGTAAACGAAAAATATTCTGTAATAATCGTTATTTATTGTTCTTTATATTTCAAACAATTTATAAATAAATACATTTTAATAATTTGTTTCTATATTCATTATTGAAATCATTATTTCAATACGAATGTATTGTTAAAATAATTGTTTAAATAAACAAATTTTTATAATGTATAGAGGGCCTAGCCGAATAGGATGGTCAAACCTGCCCTTAGAGCTTTTTCAACGGCTATTGAACCATTCGAAAACTGGCCAAGAAAAACCCCTCTGAGCAAAATTTCAGCCCTCAAGCTTGCCCGTGAGGGTAGTTACAGGATAAATTCGATTTTGCGCTTTTCTGTGCATTTTTCCCGTTTTTCAATGCGTTATAAAATTCTGAAAAAAATGTGACGTATTTTGGATCCCAAGGCGGATTTTTGAGGATTTCTTCAGAATTTTCTGTTGCAAACTGTGGTCGTAAAGAATGAAAAACCTCAAAAAATCAGAAAAATATTGTGTATTCTTTTTAGATTTCTTGTTGTGGGACATCACTGTCAAAAGCAATAACAACCGAATTTTTTCGACGTTTCTGCTGTTGGGAGGAAAGTTGGCTTTACTGTGTATGTGTAATAAATAATTTTTAGAATTATTACATTGAAACAAGCAATTGTTTCACCTAAAAAATGTGAGATTTTAGTCTGTGATACTAGTCGGTGGTTCCGCGCTCTTTACCTAAATAGCACCAGAGAATATATGACAGTGTTCACGCCCGAGGTGAACCAGCTTGAATAATACATATATATTTTGTCCTGAAGGAAGAGAATAGAAATAAGAATAAAATTTATTGAAAATCAACATATTTATTAAAAATGCAGCTATTAGCTCGATATTATCCTATATTCATAAGATACTACAAGATCTTACGAATAGAGGATAATACCGATTGCCCAGGTCTCACCACGAGGAGGTTGTTGCACAAGAGACCCGGAAAGCGAGTCAGAACGATATTCCTTCTGGCTCCCTTTCCTACAACGCCGAACTTATACTAAATTACGCAGGTATGTCGAGTAATTATTGCGAGCAAAAGATGTGAACGATGAAGAAGTCTCCGATTCACGGCGGAGTAAAGGCGAATCAGACAGAAGGCTCTGATTCTGTCAAAGAGAAAAACTATAGAGAACCAGTGCCGACGGCTCTGGTTCGAGGGTGACGCGAGCATCGGCCAAGAGGTGCCCACACTACAAAACCTTTTCTCCCAACCGCCTGCCGCCAGGGACGGACGTGGGTGGCAAATTTACGAAGATACTGGAGTAATGCATGAGTGAACAACGTCCCTCAACCCCTCCATTAACATTATCTGTCGCGAATTCCCGTACCAACCGTTCTGGTACATACTACATACGAGCAAGGTCCGACACGGTAGAAGAATGTGTCGGAGTGAAAAAAAAACGAGCAAAGTGAAGTTACGGCAATTATTACTCGGCATATTAACAACGATGATATAGATTGTCAATAACTGACGCACGCAAGCCGATACTTAAAAATACATCGTCTTCGTGGTCTGTCCTCTTCGTTCGATGAATTCTAGCTGAAACAGATTAATAATTGTTAGACGCAATAAATATTCCTGCACACGAGTGCGAATAACACAAAATGTCGAAACCAAAAGAAAATTCTGCATACGAGTCCGAATACGAAACAAGATGAAAAGAGCAAACCAACCACCTACTCGCGTGTGAGAAAAATTAAAATCGCGCACGAGTGCGGCCTATAGGCGATTCGGGTTGCCCCAGGGACGCGAATCCCCGTACTCACTCACGGCCCCATACGTGAGTGAGCCCCTGAGGGACCTCCGATCGGAGGAATACCAATTTTAATACAGAAATAAAAACTGTGTTCATCGAATGAACCAGTATGCCAAAACGGAATCTGTGTCCATGGATGAAGGATGTCAGAGACATGCTGGTTTAAAATAAATTCTTATAAAATTCAATTAAATACATATGATTTCATATTTCGAGTGTCTTAAACTCTACTACGCAATGTTATAGAAAAGTGTAACTGTGCAGCTATTAGCTCGATATTATCCTATATTCATAAAATACAACAAGATCGTGCAAATAGAGGATAATACCGATTGTCCAGGTCTCACCACGAGGAGGTTGCTACACAAGAGACACGGAAAGCGAGTCAGAACGAAATTCCTTCTGGCTCCCTTTCCTACAACGCCGAACTTATACTAAATTACGCAGGTATGTCGAGTAATTATCGCGGAGTTAAAGGTGAGAATCGGAGAAGAAGTAACCGATCCACGGAGGGCCAAAGGCGAATCAGGCAGAAGGCACTGATTCTTTCAGAGAGTAAAACTAAAGAGAATCAGAGCAAAATGCTCTGGTTCGTGGGTGACGCGAGCAGTGGCCAAGATAAATCCACACTGCAATACCTTTTCTCCCAACCGCCTGCCGCCAGAGACGGACGTGGGTGGCAAATTTACGAAGATACTGGGATATCGCGAGCATGAACGTCTCCCAACCCCCCCATTAATATTATTTACCGCGAATTCCCGTACCAACCAATCTGATACATACTATATACGAACAATGTCCGACACAGTAGAAGGCTGTGCCGGAGTCAAAAAACCGAACAAAGTGAAGTTACGGCAATAATTACTCGACACATGTACAACAAAAAGATAAACGCTCTTAAAAATTAACGCACGCACGCACGCAAGCCGAGCAATTATTCTGGACCAAAAAAACTAAACTGCAAAAAGAGGGAAGAATCGAAGCAGACGGCTTTGATTTCGAAAGATGAAACGTGAACCAGAGCATAAGGCTCTGGTTCTGGGGTGACGCTAAGACAATAAATGCTCGGCAAATAAAACTATCGTAAAAGTACGCCGCAGACTTCTTGTTGTATCTTCTTCTTGGTCATCCTCTTCTCGGAGTGTCCTCTTCTTCCCGTATCCTCTTCTTGGTGTATTCTAGCTGAAATGGACTAATAATGATTAGACACAACACATAATCCCGCACACGAGTGCGAATATAACAAATTCACAAGAGTAAAAGACAAGTCCGCACACTAGTGCAAACCTAACGCCGGCTCACGAGAGCAAACTTAACACCAGCTCACGAGAGCCAAACTCACCCCACACACGAGTGCGGCCTATAGGCGATTCGGGTTGCCCCAGGGACGCGAATCCCCGTACTCACTCAGGGCCCTATCCGAGAGTGAGCCCCTGAGGGACCTCCGATCGGAAGAATACCAATTCCAAACGAGATATGAAAATTTTTAGAAGAGTTACGTGTAAAGT
>CM052200.1:25117043-25234456 GCA_028455805.1 Lasioglossum figueresi | reverse complement strand
TTTTGTCCTTGAGTTTTGCTTTTAATATTGTAAACCTTAAACTTTTAGACGATGAACATTCGCACGAATTAATTTATTTGATACAATTCATAGGTTAATTTATTATTTCTGGCTGCTTAATGTTTATAAAAATGCCATTTTACAGCAATGTCGACCAGCACTCCTTTGGCTATCTGACCACCTAATTTTTTAGTAAAAGTGGTTAATAGCATTCGAGATACGGAATAACATTTAAACGATGAACATTTGCACGAATTAATTTATTCGATACAATTCACAGATAAAATTATTTCTGGCTGTTTAATGTCTATAACAATTCCTTTAGTAATGTGTTAACGAGCACTCCCTTGACCACCTTGATACCTAATTTTTTAGTAAAAGTGGTTAATAGCATTCGAGATACGGAATAACTTTTAAACCATGAATATTTGCACGAATTAATTTATTCGATACAATTCACATTATTTCTGGCGGTTTAATGTTTATGAAAATTCCATTTTACAGCAATGTCGACAAGCACTCCTTTGGCTATCTGACCGTCTAATTTTTTACTAAAAGTGGCTAATAGTATTCAAGATACGGAATAGCTAGTAAAGTCTTGATCTATCTCTTAATCATACTGTATTTCAACATATTTCTGTGCCCACAGATCGATTCTTTGAACATTTATGTATAAAAAAGTGTAAGGTAATAATTCTCTTTTATAAATTATTTTGAAATTACATATTGTGGTATCTCATATATCAGAAGTAGGAATGGTTGATTTTCCTAATATTATGCTTCAATACATTTCTAGGAATTTCTTGTCCTTGAGTTTTGCTTTTAATATTGTAAACCTTATAAACAAACAGTAAAACATCGTCTGAAATATCTGCTTAACTTGGAATACGTTCGGTGCAGAATATAATAATTCATGATACATAATCAGTATGGTTCCTTGACGATTTGCCTTCTCACCGACGAGAATCTACTCATTGTCAGTGGCCTTCTATACCGACGAGATCACGTCGATGGCCTTCTGTTTCTTACTTCAGCCAGAATGCATCCTAGAGGGCGTAAGAAAACACCGAATTGTTCGAGTGACACGATCTCCCATAAGGTTGGCAGTCTTTAACAGTATCTCGTCGCTGCTCGCGCCCATTTCAGCGTCTCGCTGAATAGCACAGGCGCTGGTAGTCGTCGGTGTCGCGACTTTTTAATTTAGAGTAAATTCTCACTGTCATTTCGATTGAATTAGTTCTTTCTTTAAGTTCACGCTATCCCTAGTGCGAAGCGACTATCTTGTATACTCAATTTCTGCTACGCATTCTAAAAACAATTTAGAAATAATACATGCACTAGTCTTCGGAAAATATATTAGATCAGGTTGAAAAATTGAAAAATCGCAACCTTCTACTTTGACAAAATTTTCACAATTGTAGGAATTTCTGAACGTTTGAAATACAAGAGAAGAATCTGAATCAAAGAAGTTCTCGATTTTTTCGGAAAAAACAGATGAATTTGAATATTTATCAGGTAACTTTCAAGTGTGGCGCGAATGATGTAACCGGGGGCAGCACTATCGACCCAACAGCTGCGTCTATAGTTTTCTTAACCTCGAAGAAACGCATGAACGTTAGGTGCGTTAATCAAGAAAAATTGGGCTATCAAAATTCATCGTTGAAGAAGGGAAATGAGCGATGCCGAACTTCAAGAAGAGGAAAGAGAAGTACTGTCGTCGATATACGATGGAGACGCGGCGTTTAAACAGCTGACACCCACCACCTTCCAATACAAGGTCTGTGCTCCGGAATAATATTTCTTTCACATACTTTTTAAATAAATCAAGAATTTTCGCGATCGAGATCGCTTTCATTTTCGTTGCGATCGTCAATATTTTACTTATAGTTTGATCGGTAGCTAAATGTAGCTTCGATTTATCGGTATTCTGCGACACATCGATTGCTATATGCCCGAAAAAATAAAATTGATTATGTGCACAGTTTGGAGAGGATAATGATATGAAATCGTTTCTATTGGAGATCTCATGGGGCCCTACATATCCTTCGGAGAAACCTTCCATTAATATGAACACTTTTTACAACAAGCACATGTAAGTCCAGCTATGCTGTCTTTTGGCTATTCTTGCATTCTGTTACTTTTATTAAAGGTGAATGATTGGAATACAGTGTACAAGAGGTGAAAGACAATGTGATGAAGTACGTGGACGCAGAGGCTGATCAGTGGCTCGGAAGTGCTATGACTTATACATTATTTCAATGTATTCAAGAGCATTATCTTGAACTGATTTCCGCACAACCAGAATCTGTAGATCTGAGTACACAGACTAGCCAACTTAAAATAACAGAAGAGAAACAGGTAAGTAGTGCTCCCTTAAGGGGGTAGACTTGTTTCCAGGATTGCAAGAGTGTGGTATGCGCCTTTTCATTTCTCGATAATGCAAAGATGGGGTTTTTCAGTAGTGAAAAGCGCTAGATAAAAGATTAATCTAGGCCACAATTGCCCTTAAAAGTCCTATTTTTACGTTTACGAGACATAATTTGCATTATTCGACAGCATGTACTCTCTGTGTCTCACAAGAAGACCCACGAGACAGCACAAAGGCGAGGAGGATCCTTGCCTGCAGCCAATTCGGCTAGAACCGAAAGTACCAGTGGAAAGATCCAATCTGACGGCTTGCTGCCACATTCCTTTCGAATTCCTGCCAGGGGACTTCTTGCGAGGCATGGAAAGTAACTGTCGCAGCTTTATACTTCAGAATAATGCAAATTACGCTTTGTAAACGAAAAAATAGGACCTTTGAGGGCAACTGTGGCCTACATTGATTTTCTATCTAGCGCTTTTGACTACTGAAAACCCCCATCTTTGCATTATTGAGAAATTATAAGATGCATCCTACACCCTTACAATCCTGGAAACGCTGGAAACGAGTCTACTCCCTTAAAATCTATGCATAATCGAAATGCATGAAGGAGAACCAATTTATTCTGTGTAGGTCGAAGAGACAACGAAGAAACAGAAGAAAGAACACTTGAGTAAAGCTCAGAAACGTAGACAGTGGAATAAAGCGGATGGGAAAGGAGAAAGACCTCGAGGATGGGATTGGGTGGATATAGTGAAACATTTATCGCAAACTGGTCCTAAGCAAGAGCAAGAGTCTTAGTTCAACTTCTTCAACAAGAAATTTTGTACAGGTTAAAGGCGTGTTATATTTTTATAAATTATTGGAAATAAACTGGTTTCCGTATCAGTTTTACTATACTATAATCACCTGTGATAAAAATTTGTAAGAAAATATTTATAGATAATTTTATCTCATCGCCAACAGATAGTTACAAGATATGCAAATAATGTCAAGAATGGAGCAACAATATTTAATACGCTTAATAATCATACTTCGCCTTTCTTTCAAAATTTCTTTATAAAAATCTCCATGACGCTACGGGTAACAAATTGTTTTCCGTAATCCATCCTAGAAGAAATACATCGATTAATAAAAAGAGAAAGATGTAAAATTATCACCTGATCAGATTAAACTTACCTTTACTTTCAAGGCCGCTAATAAACGCTTTATATTCGCCCGAAATCAATAAATTAGTAACGTAAATGCTTTCTATCGCTTTCGATGACTGTGTGCTATTATTTGCAATAGAGTATTTCTTGCTGAGCACGTAGAGGCGCAATAGAGGATACGATATATCACTTACTTCCGGTTTTAAGAAAAGATCCTTGAAACGTAAAATATTTTTAAATATATGAATATACACACATGGAATAAAAAATGACTGTACGTTACTTACAAGTGGCACTTTGAGAGACATACAAATGAAGAAGCCACAGAAGCACGCGTGCAGGTATGCTTCCAAAACATCCGAAGCTAACGCATTCTTCTTAAAACATATAAATATAGTTCTATTCTCTACGTCAATGGAAATCAAATATTTCCTATCTAAAAAGAGTTTCAACGATAGATCAATATCACTTGTCGAAATAATATTTTTCTTTATAAGAGTGGCAAGAGAGACGCCCATTTTTATGTCGAACCCACATACGTTCTTTGCTGTAAAAAAATCATGGATAGAGACGATTTAGATCCAACCACTTGCGACGTAACACTAATGTCAAGTAATCTTACTAGGTTTTGCGAGCAATATCACCGATTCATTTCTATTAACTTCTCCAGGCTCGGGGATGACTTCGTTTGTCACGTAACTTTTAATTATTAACGCGTATCGATCTTCATTTAAAGAATTTAAACGTAAAGATTTCACAGCCGAGTAATTTGCGTATAGATGTACTGCCACCAGAAAGAGATAGAGTTCCATTATGTATCTACATGCAGATTATATATACTATAGGTACATCAACAATATTATTAACTTATTTATCATAAAAATCGTTCGCAATACTTCATTAAGTAACAACGAATTTTAACTGCATATTTACCTGCCACTGTGAAAAATAGAGAGTATTAAAATTCCAACGAACGATGCTATTAAATTCACGAACGTCTCTTGACTACCATCTTTGGCCGACACATCTGCAAAATTATTCTGTAATGCCTACAATAAAAAAAAACACACACATTCAGAATAAATAAAACTGATTGGTAAATAATGAATAAATCTGATTTCAGAAGTATTATACCTGGTGCTGCGTGATAGCTGCCCTCGTTGCTCCACCAGCAACGCCAACAATTGATTTCATTATCATTGAAACACACAATATTGCGAGAGAATAGGAAGAGTAATAAGGTAAGAGTAATTCTATTCCCATTGCTAGATCATTAAGAATGTCTGCAAAGAGTCTCCATTTTTTACACTGTCCATCTAAGTCTGTCCTGTTGAATAAAAAGCAAATTGTGTTATTATACAACTGACGCAGAGATTAGTTAATCCCTTTCAAATCATTTCAATTACCCATTCCACCATGCAAACGCAATACGACCGATCATTCCAGCCCCATCTTTCAATATCCATGTGATCGCTGCAGCCAGTGGTGTCGCTGCAGATTCCCCTACACCTACGCCTTGCATAATGGAATGCGTTGTTACGGTGCCCATTATGGTACTTGCGAATGCCTGGAAAATAGAATGTTAACTAATTTCTGAAAATGATAAATGTAAACCGCAATATAAAATATGAGACTATCGATATTATCTATATATCAAAGCATTTATTGAAGGGAACTTGAAAGGGATATGTTGCGTAGAGAAAATATTGAGCGAGAGAAAGATAGGAAAAAGATAGCTCAAAGCAAAGTGTACGAGTGGTTACAAGGATGTGCGAGTTAGTAGGAATTGTAAACTGAGTCCTTTTTTATAGCTAGAAGGCTTAAAATGAAGCATTCCTATTGTATAAAGCATTTATGTGATCGTATCAGCGTATATACTCATTGAGAAGCAGAATAGCTCGGATTTATTATTTTGTAAACTAACCTGTACAGTGTCCCATATTTGATAGGATGTGTAATCGAGATGAACGCTGTCAGGGTACCCTTGGGGTAAAAATACTTCCTTGACAATTGTTATAATACTAGAATATACAGATTTCGTTCTGGTTGTATCTGATAGGAGTTCGGTTATCGATTGCTCGTCTGTAAGTCAAACAGAAAGATAGGTTAGGTGCATCGTTCAACGTGACATTTCGTACATCAAAACACGGTTACCTTTGGACTTGACGTAAAACTTTTCTTTCTCGCTACCGTAGGCCTCGGTGAACAGTAAACGCTCATGCATTTTGATATACACCGAGTTCACTTCGGTTTCATTAGATTGCAGTGTATGACAACATATGCACTTTTATTAACAAGTTGACTGCCATATGTGGGTGACGCAACGATCTGTTGTGTACAAACATTAATTTTTACACTGGCACAATACGCGCACCGAATTTCCTCAAGTGGACAAGAAGTCGTAACGATGTCACTCACTTTCTCAATTTTTTGTTTTCATTCAAGAAGCTGCTCCGAGCTTAGGGAATTTTTCGTCGCTAGTTCGACAGTAAACAGCAGCAGAGATACTCTCCGATAGCAGTCAACATGGTTAGGTTTATTGCTTCTCTTTTGGAGCTACATTTAGATTACGTCCAAGAGATGGCGGTTCCCGTCATTTTATCTTTTCTCTTCAATATAACTTTTTATCTACGGTCAAATTTCAAAAAGATAGATTTCATAGAAGATGGAAGAATAATTAACATAACAAGAGAAACCAAATATTGAAGCTTGTCCTTGTATTCATTCTTTTTTCAAAGATTGTAATCTGCATATTTAGTGTTAACGGACATTGTTATTGTGTTCACTTGTAGTTATCCTTGAGAAGGATTTAAAGTGCTTAAAAAATTTAACAAAACATAGTGCAGCTAATTTTTTTAACGTTCGTTTTAATTTCACTCCGTCGTTAAAATCAAGAAAAATATTTAGCCTCGATTCATTCATTATCAATTTTCAATCCGTCGGAGGGATTCAAATTCGGAAAAATTAGGGTAACGTCCTCGATTATTTCATTCAGTTCAGCTATGCAGGCGTCGAGCCTTCGTTTCACATTCTTCGCATGAAACTTTACGCTTTTATACAAGCAGATCTTTTGCATTTTGGCGTTGAAGTTTGAAGTCAGGCGATTTTGTTGTATTATCGAACACTCTAATCCTAAATGCCTGTTTTCTTCGTCTTTTTGCAAAGTGTCCTTATCTTTATCGTTATGTTCGATCTCTACAGCTTCAAACGTCGAATCCGTTGTTCCGTTATCCTCTTCGAAATCCTCCTGGAAATCTTCATCATCCTCAGAGTTTTCTGGGTACCTACTCATGAACATACTTCCTTTATTTCCTGCTACTTCGCAATCGAACGACATGCGATTATTATCCTTCGGATGACTTCCGGTCTCTTTATTCTGCTTGAAAAATATATTCTTCACGAACAGCAACTCCGTTTTGAACCAATTAAAGAAATACCGGACCCTCTTGTGTCTTGTTAGATCACATTGTACTCCGCTTGAGACTTTCTTTCTCCTGTCCTTCGGGAGTTCTTTGAAGACGAGATTAGAGTACAGGTTACTATTTACGGCACTCTTCAAGATGTTGGCTAGAATCTTGTCGTCGACTTTCTCGCGCAGCTGATAATTGATAATGGATTGTGTTTGGAAAGGAATCATGTGCACCACAGCTGCTTCCGGATCCAATGGTCCTTCGAGTTGCGTGTTTCTTCGGGAGACGTCAGGTTCTGTTTCATAATATGGAGCGGGCAGGTGGCCATGCGCGCTCTCCTCCGACGATCTCTTCTCGCCGTTAGCACCGACATTTTTAAACGCGTTAACCTCGTTTCGTAAGCACAGGATTTTATGGTTTAACGCTGAGATGATTTTCGCGATGTCATTCAGGCTCGCTTCTTCGTCATGGACACGACAGTAACAACGACCGGGCCTTGCCTCCTTTCCGTGCGATGACATTTTTCTTGGTTCTTCTGTTCGACAGCATCGTTTACCTACCGATGCAAACGCTCGAAAATAACTTGCTTCTCTAGATCTTTTATTACACAGACTTTTATTATTTTATAGATTTATTTAAATCTCACGGGATCCCGCAGGACTAAGGATTTCGTTCTTCAATCTAATATACTTATGTTTAATAAAGAAACCAATTTTACTTAACGAGATAATCATCTTTAATCATAGTAATCAAAATTTATTAAGAAAATACAAAGAAAATGTAAATCTACATAAAGTTAAATTAAAATAAATTTTTTTTCTGAAAAACAAACTATAATTGAAATATATACATACATGTTACTAGATCTTTATGCAAAATAAGAATTTTCTTCCTGATTTGCAACAAACTGGAATGAGATTTCCAAGTGAAAGTTTCAAACACGGACACAAAATGTCAGTAGCCTTACCTATACATATGCTGCGAAGAAAAATATTTTCAACCTATTTTCTTGTTCAAGTTTTCTGAATCAATGTTCGACAATTTTCTTCCAAGCTCCCTCGAAAGCTGACATTTTTCTTTCGAAATGAGCGGGTCCACGCCGTGCACCATAATCACGAAGTAATGTCACGGTCGTACGCGACTCATCTGTTTCTTCGATAACGGAAACTAGGTCGTAAGGTTACCGACCACACAAATTTTTGATCAACCAAACATGTTACGTCTCTCGTAACACGAAGCATGGCCGAGAAGTACGTGAAGGAAATACTGGAGAAACTGGAGGAGATCGAGAAGCTACACGTGAAGCTGCGTAGCATGGTGGTTCGAATAAAAAAACACGAGACCGGAAGTAGCGCGGACGTCGATCGCAGATCCTCGAAACCGAAAAAGAGGAAAGTGTCTATTACGAGCAAAGAAAAGGAGAGGAATTCTTGGAATGAGAAACTGTCGGATATTGGGATCGACGCGGAAAAATTGCAAAATCCTCGAGGTTCGAAATACTTGAAGAAGTTGGGGGGCAACTCGTTGAACTTCGTCGCGGAGCAGTGGCGCGACAAGAAAGAGAAGATGAAGAGTTTCCTGACTGGCTTGGTCGAGCGCGACACGATCTTCGGTAAGAATGGTCGGTTGATAGAAGATAATAATTGTTAGAAAATCTCGCGATTTCCAGTGACCAGAGCCTCGCAAACTTCGGACAGCATCGTGCCGAGGGCAATGCCGGATTCACAGCAAACAGGAAACGAGAACAGTGAGTTTCCGTGGAAGGAGATGCGCTACGTGAGAAATCGTGTGTCGACGCAGAAATTGTTAGAACAATTACTAGAGCATTTTAATTATTCGCGTGACTGGGATCCCCAGATGAAGGGCAGAGTGTCGATTCATGATCATTCTATAGGTGATCGCGAGCCACGCAGAGTGCGGAGAGAATCGTCTTTGCTTCCCGAAGAAGAAACCTTGAGGACTCTGTTAAACGCTAGAGCAGTTTCTGTTGATAACAGCGAGACTGATTCTGCGTTGAGCAACCGAGTGCGTAGGTTCGCGAGGAAATCACTAGATTTATAAGACACTATGTGATGCAAATCTGCGGTAATATATTTGTACTAAATACCAGATTCGTTTCCAATTTGAAAATTAACACGTTCACAATCTCATGTCCTATGATCGAATACTAGGACTGCGAAAGCGTTAAGCATACTATGTAACAGGCTTTGAAGACTGTTGTCTTCGATGGGCGTTTGATCGCTGTCTTAGAGTGATCGCTCCTTCCGCTGAAGCTAAAAGGTTTACGAACCCTTTCCAGATCGCCACTGGTCATTTTATTAGTCTTCCATGAATGAACCTTTTTAAGTAGTCCTCGACGAACTTGATTTCATTCAGGTTCTCGGTGACCTTGTAGAGACCAGTTTCTGAAGATGGCGAGTAGAAATTATAAATAAACTAGAAATCAACGAAGATTAAAGCGGCGAAACTGAACAGATAGAGCAAGAGGCTCGTTCTTTTCTGTATTTTCTTTTTTCATTTAAAATTGCGAGAATCTCTGCGAAAGATCGCCTCTGCGCCGCTCGTGCTCTCGTTTCGAGTTTTCCTGTTTGATCAGCATGCCTTTCATACCTCCCTGCACTACACTGCCATCTGAACCAGGGGCCGAAAGATAGTGTTGCAAACCGTACTCGAACGAAGTGCTCGGAACGGGAAGGAAACGTTTGAAAGAAACCTTAAAGCGCGTGGGTCGATCGATGGGGGCACAGGAAAGGCGGGTTCCACCGGAAGTCACGCAGACTCAAACGTAACATTACGATCACGAGTGAACCCTTCGATCGTGCATCGCTTAATTTCTTGTTTCCTGACGAATGTTCCTGCTTTACAACTACACCGCGTGGATAAACACGTCTCGACGTTACTCCGGTGCTCTTATTTTCGCGCGCACATTAGAACTTCCTTCTCCATTTTACGTTTCCTTCGAGCCGCGTTTTCGCCGCTGGTGATCCTCGAATGTAATTCTCTGCGAGAGCAACCAGCTTCAGAGAACGCGATGCTGTTCTTCCGATCGCAAAAAACTTCTGTGACTAATCCATTTCGATAATCCTGCCGCCGCACCGTACCGCACCACTTTACGCGCGGCTATCGCAGACGGAGAACAGCGAAATCTTTAACGAGATTTTCTACTAAAAAGTGGAACTCTGACTTGCATGTACCGCATCTTTATCCGGGGCGATGGGCTCTTTGCTGTCGGTTTAGCGGTTGGTCTGATCATATAGCGGTACTTCAGTATACAACGAACCACCGTGCTGTTGCAATGATATTATTGAAAAGGAGTGCTTAATTTAAAACCATTATAATGGCGAGTAGGGTTTGCAATCCCGCGCCATTTTCATCACCCATTTACGAAATGCGGGATCCTAAAACATCACGCGGGATCCTGCGGGATTGCAAACCCTAATGGCGAGTCGTTCAGAAAGAAAACCTAGTTTCATGAAATAATTTTTGATCGTCCAGCTTTGAAAATATCTCTGAAATCATTGATTCTATTTCTTCTGCTAACAGTTTCCAGAGGAGTGGTCCCGGTGTTTGCTAAAACTCCGATTCCGCGTAAACATCCGCAGGAAAATGGCGGCAGGATCCTCGACTTCCGGTGGCGCCGGCGGTTTCAGAGGGGTCGTGCCGGTGATCCTCTTCTCGAAACGTGGAGGCCCCCGATAAACAAACTGGCATCGCGTATAAGACTGAACCGGGTAAAAGTGCGAATAAACGAGCGTACCGAGTGCCCTGGCACCCTCCTCTCTACTCCTCGAGCCTCTACCGGCCCCCTTCTTCCTCTATGCCCCCGGTCATTTTCCAGTCAACGACTTCGTCGGATGGTGTTGCACTCTCTTGCACACGGGAAACACAACGTGCCGCATACACGCACGTGGGACGCAAAGGTGGGGCTTGCTATTCCTGTACACGAGTCCGCTCGCAAGTAGCATAACAACGCGGCCCTATTCGACGAGCGCGTCTCTGGCGAACTCGACCAGATAGGGTGGTGGCTGCTTGATAACGCCATGGCGACATCTTTGAATTCCATGCTCGTGCCACGATCTTTCGCCTTCCAGACCTACGTCGCAGAACCCACACCTTCCTCAGTTAAAACTGTTCTTACCCTACGCATTCGATCCAGCAGCTGGTTTCGTTATCATCCTCGTAGGCTCCAGACACTTTTCTACTCATTTAAACGTATAATAATTTACTAGTAGACATTTATATTTAACCCTCTGCAGTCGGAGTTATTTTAACTCGAAAATGAAATATTTCTTCTAACCTAGAATATTCCATTCTATATGATTTTTTCATTTTATGGATATGAAATTGATGTAACACCTTCTCCGGTACTTAAATGTTTAGTAATTGAGAGATTAGATACCAACGTATATATGTAATAATCCAAACTATATTTTGAATAATGGTATAGCAATTTTTAGTGGCGACTCCGAGTCACCACTCGAGCGTTAAGGGTTGAGTTATTTTTGTTCAAGAAGACACATTTACGCTAATCTTGTATAGTAAATTTTAAAGTACTCTAAAGATTATTCATTGTCCGCGAGTCCTCGTTTACGCGTCGGAGCACCATGGAGGGAGAAGAATTAGCCGAGTCGAGTGTCGTGGTTCGCTCAGTTACCTGCAGCCGCTCGTTTCGTCGCTAATCAAGTGTCTTGCGTACCTGGCCTGGCAATTCCGCGAATTACGGCCGCTGTTTGGCTCACCGTTTATGGCGTGAATGGAAGGTCAGGGAATAGACTTTCCGTTTCCAATTCCGAAGAGGTAATACGCTTATAGCCGATTGTTCGAGCGGTGGGATACTTGGTTTATGGGTATTTCATCGTAACGCGGTCTTCGGACAGGATACAATGAACTCGCGAAATTAGCAGCCCCAGATACAGTTACCAACGACGAGGGAAAAGATTGTTCTGACGAACCCTAATCAAAGTCCTGAAGTCGTATTTATACGAACTTGTATAAATAAATGAATATTTAAGGCCGTAGTCCTAGTTCTCATTTCTCAGTAATCAAAAAAGCTAGATGAAAGATCAATCTAGGCCGCAGTCGCCTTCAAAAGTATACCCCCTTAAGGATTACTGCATCTTGTCTGACACTATGGTTCACCGGCAACGACAGAGTATCCTTCACTCGGTTTTTCAACTTTTTCTCCGACAACTTTCACTCGTTCGCTGCTATCCTCCGCGAAAAAATCGAAGCCTCTGGCGTCCCCGCCATTCTGGAGGCCCCCCATTGAACAATCAATTAAAATTAATTTAGCCAGCAGGAGGCACGCGACTCGAAAAGTCGCACGGCATTCTTCAGCGGTTCTTCCCTTCTTTCCCACTGCCTTCTGTGCCCCCTCCGCTGTTGTTCCCGGGTTTTGTAATGCCTCTCTGTCTCTGGCACTTCCTGTGTTCCGCCACGTTCACCTGTCCGCCAGCACCTGCCTTCATAACTATCTAGGTGTACACAGTGTATAGAGGCAACCGCAACGACGTATCCTATGGGACTTTAGTTTCCCCGCTCGTTTCGCCGGCCACGGTGTGTGTGCTGTTGGCTTCTTCCACCTGGAAACACGTCGAGTGCCGTACACGCAGTCGTTGTTACGCTGTCGCACGCCACGGCCGGACTATCCAGGTTTCCCTCTCGCTGATAACGACCGCCTAGTCGACGATCCTGGTACCAGCGATTAGTGTCCTCTGCGGCCGCCTCGTGACCGGTTCAACACTCCTCCGACGTCGCCGGAACCGCAGGTTCGAATTCCATTCAACCACCGTAGAACGGCTCGTCTCTGAACATCCGACCCTAATATTCTACCTTTCGATCCTCTTTTACCCCAGCCAACTGTCTTCAACAACTCGACGAACTCTCGTCGCAACGATCTAGCAAAAAGTTAGAAGTTCTAGCAAAAATTATCTCTATCAATCCTTTGCCCTCGGAGCTATTCTAATTCGAAAACCGAATTTCTCTTCCGACCTGAAATATTTCTATTTCATATGATTTTCTTAATTTTCTTAATATATAAAACTGATGTAATACCTCGTACAATACTTTTAGTAGTTTGTTAAAATATCAAATACGTTTAGTAATTGATTGATAATAAATTTAATAATGCAACAAATATTTTGAATAATTCACCACTCGAGTGCAAATGTTTAATATTCCTAGAAATGCTTACTCGTTTGTGTCACAAATGCATCGAATCTGCTTGGCAAAGCCTATTTGTAAGCATTTCAAAAGACACTGAGTGGTCGTTCTATTATCCGAACAGCCTTTGTTTCTCTGTTAATCCGGATACGGAAGGCTTCATTGTCCTCGTCCGTCTTCTTCCACCCGATTTTCCTTTTCTTGGGTCATGGGGTCGAAAAGATCGACTTTCAATGGCGATACAGGATCCACGGAGGGGTATTAGGTACTATGTACTACCGTCGCTAATCCCAAGATCCATTGTCTACCTTCGCGAAAGAGAATATTGCTGGAGGACCCTCGAGGAAACCGTTTATAAGAACATTATTTTTCCTATGCTAGTCTCTCATTGATGTTTAACTCGGTGATCTGTTTATTTTTCAGCAGGAACCACGAGGGTGCCATCGTGGACGTTCAGGATATTGATGAACGTGTGCTGAACGAAGAAGTGAACTGCAAACAGTGTCTCCAAGATTGTTAAAAGTGTGTAGCTTTGTCGGGGAAGCTCGATGGTGAAATTTGCTTGAGTGACCGTTCAGTTTCCGGGGCTGTTTTCGTGTGACAAAGGTCGAGTCCGGGTCTCTGTTATGCAGGTGGTCATGGTTTAGAATGACATCGGGATATCGGAGCCGGTAAGTGAACAAAAATCAACGGTATTCCTTTTCACTTTTGTACGACGGATCACCCTAGTCCCTTCCGTGTATATTGCAATCTAAATCCGAGACTTTTCTGTCTACTGAAATTGTTGAGGCCCTAAATTTTAGGGCGTATTAGAAAACCCCATAAAATATTCACAATCGATGGAAGCGGTTGATCACGGAAATCCCAGGGCCGGAATTTAAAAAACAAATCTCGAGCGCATTGTTAGTCACGTCAGGTACAAGGACCCATAGAGACAATGGACTCGCTTCGGCTCGTAGCTGACCGTAATGGCGGCTCTTCGGCGTGGACATGCACGTGCTTTCGCACGAGTTTGACGTAAACAAAAGTCAAATTTTGCGAGGAACATTTGTCTGAACTTGCTCGTCGTAAGCTGAATTATTATACAAACAATTCTGATTTTTCGCAGTCTAGTTATAACTTCTTTATGCATTTATGACAATAATGGGTGCCTGTAATTTGAAACAGGAAAAGTGTCGATAGATTACTTTCAACCTGCTCAAATTATTAACCCTTAGCACTCGAGCGATGACTCGGGGAGAGACGCCACTAAAAACTGCTGTACCATTATTCAAAATATTGTTTACATTACTAAATATGTTGGTATCTATATTAACCCTTAGCACTCGAGTGATGACTCAGAGAGAGAGACGCCACTAAAAACTGCTGTACCATTATTCAAAATATTGTTTACATTACTAAATATGTTGGTATCTAATCAATTACTAGACATTTAAGGGAAGGAAAACATTATCATGTGGTTCCTGTATCTTGCAGTGATTGCAGGCCAGAGTTGTGCAGAATTACAATTGAATTACTCGAGGAATTATAATTACAAAGTAATTGAATTACATTGTAATTCAGTCATATCGTAATTTATAATTCAGATCTTCATTCAATTAAATTACAATGAAATTCGTAATTTCAATGGGAGTATAAAATACTTTGTAATTATCTTACATTAATTTTGAATTAAGAGAACGAGGAATAGAAAATACGTCGCATAGAAACAAACAAGTTTATGAAAGAAAAACAAAAATATATCGCACTTCTTCAAAGTTCTGGGCTATATATTGTATTTCAATTACACATCTGATTGAAATAATTAGTAATTGAATTAATTGAAAGGTTTGAATGATGTAACTCAGTTACGACGTAGTTGAATACTATATGATTGAAATACAATGTAATTCAATTACAATGTATTTGAATTAGCACAACTATGGCGCAGACAATTTTTATTTTGCATAAAGATGAATAAAAGTCTACTTACAACTATATGAAGTCTGTTGTTGAGATAAATCCTGGTATGCGTTATTGCAAAATTGAAGCTCCTGTATGGCTACCTCTGATTCTCCACAGAATTGAAGCAGTAATATTTATTTCTTGGATTCCAACAAAGTAATTTAGTGACAAACTTTTTCAATTATATTATTTGTAAAGAGATAAATTCTAGCGAGCACAAAGCTTTTCGAACAATCCGCCAGGCAACCGCGAGCCCACGAGGTTAGATCAAGATGAACCCGCCATGTTGCGCACTCGCGATCTCATCGCGCTCGAAATGCCTCATTTATAAGTTCCTCTCTCGCCATTCGCAGGTGTCTTTCTCGTAGCAGCGAAAAAGATTTACAGCGGGAACACGATCCGTGGGCTTCGCGTTACCAATTAAACCGGGTCGAATCGCGTTCATCCCCGCGTACAATTACATTAATTACACGGCAACGAATATTGAATTGCACCGGTCACCGATAGCGGCTGCGCACGCGAAGGACGGCCGATTCTCTGTAAACCGGTACGATGAATTATTAATTCGAAACAATCCGATTGACGTTGAGGAATAACGAGGTCGTATGCATCAACCGTTCTCCGGACTATTTGCCTATCGTCTCTCGCAGCAGCTGCGACCACGTGTTGCCGGGGACTTGTGACTGCCATCTTTTTCACGACTTGTTCTGTGTCATGTGTTGCTGTTCGATGGCACATCGATCAAAGAGTTCATTAGGACGGTGTATACAGTTAATACAATACAGTTGACATCGTTTCGCTTCTGGGGAATTCCAAAGATCTTGCGGAACGACATTTTTAATTGAATTATCTCTATCGAGAATGAAATAAAAATATATAAGCTTTGTACTACTTTTAAATTGTTTAGAAGATCAATAATATGAGCACAATATGTTGCACTGTTGTGTTGCATTTACTTGAAAATTTTCTAATCGTGAACAAATGTGAATTTTTATTTCTTTTATTTCTAATATATGAAAAGAAATTTAATACTTTTTTAAAATCGTTAATACCGGCTGTATACATATATACAGATCGTGGATTTATATTATTGGAGCTGATTTATGATCAACTTTAGTAATCGGGTCAGGTGTCCAGGTTTGTTAATTTAAATACATTCGTTCAGTGTGACTAATCAGGAAGGTATGACTTCCGAATGTTTTTTAAAAACAGTGCGTGACTCATGCACGCAAGACGCAATCTAGTTGGCCATGATTATGAACTAACTCTTACAGTATCTATGTAATAACTATCACGTATTTTATATGAAGATATTTATATAACGATATTCTCTTTATCGAGGATTTTTTAATAGCAGAATAAGGATCGAACTCGATCGACTGCAAAAGAAAACTGTTTATCGTTAAAGTGAAAGTATAAAGACACGGAGATCGCAATTCGAATAAGCAAGACGTTGCTCGGTTGAGGACTGTTGCACGACTACTAGCTAAAAAAAGCGGAAGAAAGGAAAACTTTGCCGTGAATCCTGCATCGCCGAAACGGTCAACGGACACATGGCTTTTATGGCCCGACCTGAGCCTGCGTCAGGCAGGGAAATTCGCAATGGAATATTTAGAATTTCAAAATACGATCTCAATACTCTTAATATCCCTATTTTTATCATACGTTCGCTTGCGATGACCTGCGACAGAATCATTAATTTTTATGAATTTTCCTTTAAACAAAAGGAATATAAAAAAAGTCTGAAAAATTGATTGAGAAATTCCCATCTGCAAAGTGCTGTTTCCAAAAACATTATTAGCAACTTTCAACAGATAAGTGATTAAGTTACGACAGGAAGATCCCAAAATAAATTTCAACTCTCTTCTCGGACAGTCTCCGAGTGTTTTCTGAATGAATGGAAAGAGCTCCCACGAACGTCTGAATTTCCAAATCGATCAGGATTCGAAAAACGCGGCCAAGCCGGCGGGACTCGCGCGAAAAGCGTACCGTGACGAAAAACTTGCTAAAAGGAGACATCGGTAATCGGTCAGCCTCTATCGATTGAACATTTACGGGTGTTTATCGGTCAGCGGCAGCATTCCGTGCATATGTAACCGTACACCCAAGATGGATGCACAGTGATGAGAGAAAGTCGAGGATCCTGGCCTCGAGGTTCAACTCCGAGAAAATAGCCGAGTGTTCCTCCGCTCGTGTGCACAGTGCACACGCTCGATCGCGATAGGCGTGAACGTGCCGCGAGGAAAATGTCATCGAATGATGCCTACTAGTCGCTCCCCCGTATCTTCTTCATCATTTCTTTATTCTCGCTCGAAAAGGTGACAAACGCTCGGCGTACGGCTCTCTACATCCACGTCCAATCCATTCCTTAGCAAACACTTCTTGTTGGCTACAACTTTTTCTTTCTTCGTAGTGTAACCTGTACTATTGCTGGCACCGCAGTAGTTTTTGGCACTTTTGATTTAAACGGCAAATATTAAGAATTCCTGGTATAGAAAATCAGTTTTTGTTGCTTCTTATTTATATTTTAAAGCAGCGTTGTAAGTTTTCGTAACAGAGTTCCACATATGACTGTTACCAAATGTGCCAATGGACTGTACTATGTATTTGTCTTACGATTGTTATTCACCGAATATATTTTATAATAAAAAAATTTCTATTAGCTTATAATTAATAAAATTGTTAATACCATTTCGCAATTTACTAAAGTAATTCCGACGTTTCGATCTACATTCAGATCATCTTCAAGGGTTACTAGAATTGCGTCTGTGAAAATCTTTTTAACAAATTATGAATATTTTGAAATTTAAGAATACATAACAGAGAAAGGGAAAAATGCTGGTAATAAAACTACTTACCAGCTTCGTGATGAACATTAATAAATTCGACGTGACACTGTAATACTTGTTGAGTGCATGCCGGTTATCGAGACACTGATTGTGAGGTAAACAGTAAACATTAGTCAAGAACGTATAAGATCATAGATCGAAGTGTACCAATCAATATTAGGCGATAAACTTAAAGTTACTTTGAAACGTAATAACACTTTTCATACCTCTTGTAACTGCTTATATACCATATCTATGAATTCATGGTAATTCTTTCACATTCATCTGTCCATGAAATAACTACAAACTGCTCAAGTTGTGTGTGAGAACAATTGATGTTAAATCGTTGAAGCAAAGAAAAGTTTCATTTGGAAATTTCATCATAAAACATTACTTATTCAGTAATACTGCGTAATATTCATGTATCTTACGTGTTTCATTAGCTTGTATAATATATTAGCTTATAATAATAGAAAGTTAAGCTCGTTTAAACATTTCCAAAAAGATAATGATTTTTACTACGATTTTGGCTTAAGGTGTCAATCATTGTATAGTTCAGCCTACCTGGTAAATTGAAAATTATCAACTTTTTGGTTCTTCGTATCATAAATCGACGATTCTTTTGTTTTTCGTACATGAGAAATTGGCAATGAGTTTGGAGTGTTTACGACAAATAATTAAGAATATACTGTTCGTACTAGAGTCGCCAAATCAAGAAGTGTCTCCCACTTTACCCTTCCCCTTCTACGACGGTATTCCTTCACTTTTCGCAGAGAGGGGATAACTTTTTCCCTCGATACGAGTCGATTCCCCTAATCCGGCGACTCGTCATTAGGGGTGCGCGGGTACTCGAGCCTCGGGTCGGGTTTTGATTAGGCCTGTCACTTTCCTTCGAAGGTTCTCTCGAAGCTTCGAAGCTTTTATTTTTAAAACTTCAAAGGTGATGAGTAGACTGCGCATCTTCATGGAAAATAAATCTTGTCTGCATCGATTGCAAGGAATAGAAACAAAATTGAATGTTATTTCTTGCTTTAATGATTTTAATAGAGGAGGAATCATTTGTTGGCATTTTCAATTTTTTCAATTTTCCAACAATTTTGAATTTCATCTACTCGATTTTGCTATAAATAAATAAAGATCCGCAGTCTCTTGATGAGAATCGATATTAGAAGATTAAAAGAAACGGAGTTTCGAGGCTTCGCTGCTAAATTGTATTTGATACAATTACAGTGAGTATAAAAAGTGAACACCCAACTGGTTTCTTCTTCGATCGATTAAACAGAGTTGCCGCAACGCGGAGCAACAAATTGTGCAATTGGTATCGCAGGAGGAACGCGCATTGCGACAGGTCGTATTTACGAAACGTTCATAAAACGGCAGAAAATCGTTCTGAAATGTTCGATGGCTGCAGGGCGACATAGGAATCGCGTTAGTCCCGCCGCTAGGTCCGATGCACTGGCGTTGCAGCTGCCGTGTGCAGTGACAGCTGCAGCTTTTTACTCGCTGCACTGGTTACTCTGGTTTCCATGCGCGGAAGACATTGGCTCGCGATCGTGCTGGTCGCACGCCATCCTTCGATAAAAAGCCTCCCAAGAAAAAGAAAGGGGAAGCGATCGCAAACCACACGAAATACCCTATTACGCGATAAATAACACGCCGATTAATAAGTAGTTTCGCGATGCCGTTGGCGCAAACGTAACCGGCCAGTTGTTCGCGAACCTCTTAATGTATTCGCATACATTTACGTTCCCCGCCGATAATCGTTCGTCGTTCTCCTCGAATATATATTCTTGCCATTTTTTCGCGTACCTCCGCGATACCGGTCATCTTCTTGCGCGCGCAGCTTCTGGAAAATAACGCGAGCCGTACACCTTGTAATTAATTTCACGATGGTCACGCTCCTCGTAGTCCTTGGTAGCAAATTAATATTTCACCGCGAAGACGCGAACCTGATTTATCCATCCGTTTTCGATTACTTGTTATAAATCTGATTGCGAGGCACGATGTTTTTCATTGAATGGTAGGCTCGCTTGGGGATGATCTGACTCATCAAGATGACACAATGAGACCAAGGTTCCAGTTTATGGCTTCTCGATTAAGCGAGAGCTTCCTTTGATCGAGGCCCCGTTTGACTGATATATTAGGGACGCTCGGTGCGCGGAATAGCAGTAATAGGGCATCGTTATTTTCGGATTAAAAGCGAAATGTTTATCATCGCAATGGCGGCGTGATATTTCAATATCACCGACGGTTGCACATTAATTAAAGAGCTCGTTCCATGGAATTATACGCTACCGATATAACGTGCAGATCGGCGATCGCCGACAAAGCTGGGGTTAGATAATCGCACAGGGAATATTTATGCAAATTCGCAGTGCGAACTTTCTCCGTTCGATATAATAATCCTCCATAAAAAAATCATACATTTTTCCGGCCTTCCCGTTGCCGTAACGGGTTGGGTACATTTTATTTGAAATAATGTAACGGACAATCGTTTGAAATACTTTTTATCTTTATGTTACCGGGAACAGGAAAGATATCTTTTTAACGTTACTAAAATACCGCACTTGCATCAGTTTTTTGCCGATAAGAACCAGAAGTTTTATGAGCGCGGAATTATGAAGCTACCAGAAAGATGGCGAAATATCGTCGAACACAATGGAAAATATTTTATTGATTAAAGTTCATTGCTTGAATAAAAAAATTCGATTTTATTTTACCTTAAAACACCGAAATTACTTTCTTGCCAACCCAATATTGTATATGCAGTGTTATTGTCTAAACGATTATTTCCTAAATAATTAATTTGAATATTGCTGAAACCTGGTCGACCAGAAGCACGAACTCGAGCTGTTCGCGGCTGGTGTGAGGAGCATCTGGTCGGTAATCGGCGAGGCTGCAGCTCGGTGCAGGTGCATCTCTCAGCCGGACCGTGATTTCGGCACGTTGCTATTTCGAACCGTGCCCAACGCCAGTCACAGTTCGGACAGTTTTCTTTTTTCCTGCTCACGAAGCCCGCGGCGATTTAGCGCCGTGGTGAACATCTGTTCCACACTTGTCCAAGATGTTTCCCCTTCGCGTTCCAGCGGTGCAGTATGCTCAGAAATCACTATTCCGCGTGGCTCCTCGCCGCGTGACTCCGCATAATGCTTTTTTTCCCACGCGAATTCGCGTTAGCCAAGGAAATTAGCGGGAACACGAGATACAGCAGTTTTCGCGTCATTCGTCGATATGATGCATTTCCTTCTTGCACCGTTCAATTAGGAGTTTATCCGGTACGAAGCGGTTAGGACCAGACTGAAAGAAGTCGTAAAAAGTCATGGAACTCAAATTTTTGCTAGTAAAAAACAGAAATTCAACGAGCATGGGATCTGTAAGTGGCTCGAAAAATCACAAAGGATCATAGGACGAAATGTTACAAAACTTATTCCAAATAGTGAAAACTTGGCTTTCATTTTCCCTTGAGAAAACGAAATGACTTTCCGAACGAGCTAATAGATATTACGAGAAAATAAAGTGAAAGAACTATTTGTTGCGTCACTCTCGTCGTAAGCGTGCCATAAAATTTGATGAGCACAATTATATACATTTATGGTCCAATGATTGTGAAATATATCTAATATATGGATCATTTAAAAACTGCGTTGAAATACGACAGGCAAACTGTAAACATCGTCAAGAAAATGTAGCACAATCTGTCGATTATCGTTTCCGCGTAGAGGATATCAAGAAAGGAAATGACTCGCCATGATCGATTTACTGTTTCCGTAAATTCATGCGTCACTGTGCGAATTTGTGTAATTGTTCACTGTCAATAAGCATTACAAAGTATTATAATCGCGCTGTGTTATGTCAGTTATTTCCTGTATGCATTTTTTCAAATTCTTTCACCTTTTTTTGCGGAGCATAATCCCGGCGCATTTGCTAGCTTTTCTGAAAGAATACACGATGCTGAATAGAAAGTTGAAAATGTAGTGCAATTTGGCGATGGTCGCTTTCTAAACAACGCGGTGACTGTCGCGCGAGATACTCTCTAAATCTGAAAGTGATTTTTTCACTATTTAAGAGAGCAATTTGCGAAATCACTCGACAATCTTCTCTATTAGAGCGGTATAGTCACTCGCTTCCAATAATCTGTTCACATTCTCCCTCTAAAAATTACACGGTAGAACTGTATAAACCTGTATAGCATTGAGAAATTTACAGAATAAGAAGGAACTCGAGTAGTTTTACCATTTTGTATTTTACTTATTAATTTTTACCATAAACGAATCAACTTTTGTCCAGTAGTATAAGCAATTGTTTCGTAACATTCGTCTCGATGATGTTCCACGAATGAGAGTAGAACACCGGCGTCGGTTTCATTATAAAATGGGAAAGGCGACTGTTTTCCATTAAAACGAACTCGGATCGGATTAACCGTTGTCTTCGTCGAATAGCTGACGCACTTGCAGCACGAAAGGATACGTACCCGAGAAGGCTGCTCGGAGGTTGAGACACAAGATGAACTCGTGCCTATCCTTTCACTTGGCCGTTTTCTGATACGAACCTCCCTGCCTGCGAATGCGCCTAGTCGACTGTGTACACGTATACATGGCTGTCCGTTTATCCTTAAGGCCGATTACACAATGCACGCGAGTACAGGGTGTCCCATTTGCGAGGAATTTCAGCGAACTCTTCCGAAACATCGGTAGTCAACGACCGTTTCGTTCAACCACTTCTTAACAACGATTTCGATCTCTTTAATCGTTAATACTCTGCGAAAATGTAGAGGAGACCGTGGCTAGTTGATTAACTTTTAACATATTTAATTTTTATCAACGAATCGTTAGTGTTTTGCTGACTTGTTGTGCACCAAAAGTTTGCACATTGACTTGGGTATACAGATCTAATTTTGAAAATCACTTTCATTGAAGCTAGTTGTAGTTTTAATCAAATTTAGACTAGTGAGAGCAATAAGTAAACAAACCCCGTTTGTGGGGTTAGTTGACATATCCGATGAGGTTAGTTGACTTAACAGTTACTTTTAAGTGTACAAGTAAAAATGATAGTATTAACAATACTTAAATATTTATTTGTTCATACGTATCTACTCTGGTGAATAAAATAAAATTGCGCTTAATAATCATCATCCGAGTCACAGATAATACACACGTCTGATACATTTTTCGTGAGCCCATTTGCTGCAACGTGTGCACTGCACTCGGTTTTCACCACGAACGCTGTCAGCGTAAGATTCATTGCAGATCAAGCATTCCGAATCATCTTCTAATTCCGAGGACAAGGAATCTTTCTTGAATGACGTGAATCCTATGCTCAGTCAAGTAGCCCCGTTCGACATTTTTATCATTGCGAGGGCCACACGTGCATAACCTCGATGCACCGGATAAAAATAAAATACCTCAAATTATAGTCGATGTATCATATATCCATAAACTAACCATGAAAAAATATCAAGCAGTGCTTAATGGACAAAAATTGATAAACGTCGAAACTAAAATATTTACTTACCGCCGATATTTTTAGATTTTTTTTTCTTATTGGTGTAACGCGAAAGTTTCGGTCGCGACAACGCATTACATGGTGTGCTAGTCATTCTTATGCTTCAATATCGCGGAAAGCAGCATCGTCTACTTTATAGTATTACAATTAGAATGGATTAGCCGACTAACATTATTAGTCAATTAGCCCCGTTCTCCCCTACTACTGAACGTCGTAAAAGAGAAACTTAAAGGACATTCGACGAAATCTGATTTCCTGAGCGAGCGATATAGTGAAACTGCACGAGATTTTATTATATAATTATTTTGTAAATGTATACAATATTGTAGTCTATCCACCGGCCATTAAAACGCAATCGTTTCGCCACCCAATAACGAGTTTCTGCACCTGCACGATCGCACGATCATTAAGTACATATCATACTCAAAGAAGTATTACATTGTGATCCAAGCAGAACCAGTTTATCGTGTTTCGAGCGCGATCTTCGTATTGTCTCGTCATCGCATGTCAAGGATTCGAAGAATTTAATAAGCGCCGCATAAAATAAAGATCGTTTACCCCTTTCCGTGACTTTGCTACTTACCGTGCGAAGTGTACAAAGCGTTCGCTCCGACACTCATTAATCCACGTTGCAGGCGAACACGAGGTTTACGGAGCACTGAAGCTGACTATTGTACATTACTTCATAAAAATTACAAGAATGTGCCTATACAAATTTTTATCTATTTTTATTGCAGTATATACCCAAGGAAGTATATTCGTGTAATAATTCTCCATAGATACATCTTTAATCTTTACTAAACTTTACTTAACTTTAATCTAACTTTAATCAGAAAGGAAGTCGTATCACAGGTTAACGGCGAACGAGTGTACAGTCAAACTCCAGAGAACGCGTCTTTTTATTTTGCTAGTTACAAGACTGAGCTTGCTGGCTCCAAATCAGACTCGGCTGAGCTTGGAATTGTTAGTGGACCGGTAGTCGAAACGGTTCTGATCTTGTTGCGATCGCGTAGAAATTAGCAAAGCTCAAAGGTAGAGATGATCTTGGGAAATTGGATACGATTGGCTGGAGGGTATGTTTTAAACGGTGGTGGAAACAGTGAAAAATTAGGAATAGTAGGAGTAGAGGTACGAGGGCCATTCAATAAGTAACGAGACAAACTGATATAGCTCCTAAACGGTTTCGTGAACCAATACAAAACTTTGTATATTTCAAGTTGGCATCCTTGTAACGACTTCTGATCAGCTGTTTGACAAGATTTTGTAAACCTAACCTATAATTCAGTCAGTTCAAAATGTCAATTCCGATTGAGAATTGCACCACGGAAGAACAACGTGCTGTGATTAGATTTTTAGTCGTAGAAGGTGTTAACGGTAGCGAGATCCATGCAAGGATGTTAAAAGTGTACGGGAATAAGTGTTTAAACCGTTCGAACATTTACAAGTGGGTAGAACAGTTTAAAAATGGCCGCGAAAGTGTCGATGATGCGCAGCGACGTGGACGAGCGGTCCAAGTTTCAACTTCCTCCCTTGAATTTCGCATTGACGAGATCCATTCGAAAACTCGGCTGGCAAATTCTTTCACACCTTCCTTGTAGTCCTGAGCTTGCCCCTTCAGATTTTTACATGTTTGATCCGCTTAAGGAGGCTCTACGTGGCAAAAAATTCGGCTCCAACGAAGAAGTTAAGATTCAGGTGCAAAAGTGGTTCCGACAGCAACCGAAAGAATTTTACACTAGGGGCATAAGAAAATTAGAGGAACGCGATGGGACAAATGTATAAGTGTTGGGGGTATTATGTTGAAAAGTAGCCAATACATTATTTTAATTGATAAACAGTTTTTGAGCTATATCAATTTGTCACGTTACTTATCGAATGGCCCTCGTGCGTTCGGTTACGGGCTGCTACGGCTATAAAACTACAACATAACCTCGGTACGCTAATGCTAAAACGGTTCCGCATTTGTTCGTCAGCTGCTTGTCCTTACGGTTTGTCGAATATTTTAAATTACGGCTGACTCGGTATTTTCTGGCTGTGCCTTCCATCCTTTATGGCGGTCACTGTCGTTGTGTCGCCAGTAAGTAGGCTAGCTGACCTTCACGATCGCGCGTTTGTCCCTTCGCAGAGGGTTTTACGACGGAACAAAAATTTCAATGTTAAATTTTTGCGTCACGAAAAAGTTCGAACAAATACCAAGAAAATCCAAGCATCACCGATTCGAGTAGATCGAGATACGGACTCGGTTAAACATTTTCTTGAGAATCTACGTCGACGTCGTTCCCGGTTTCGTGTTAATTGCGCAAACACACAAAGCGTTAGCTCCGCCACTTATTAATCCAAGTTGCAGGCAAATGCGAAATCCTGTCGGGCTGCGGCAAACGGAAAGAGATGTTAACCCTAAGAGATCATCTAAGAAAGATCAGGGTCAAGCTTGTCCGGTATGAAAGAGCGATGTTCGAACGAAGACGGTATAAGCAAGAACAAGAAATCCGATCGGAGTAACAATCGACTGACGAGCTAACTGCGAGATAGGGAATCATTCAAACAATTTGTTGGGAATTTAACCCGACGTCGTGGCTGGTTCCGCGTTAATTGCAGGTCTGACTGGAATGCATAGACGATGCAGCGACAAACTTGTACGATCCCCATGGGCCGGAAGATTTATCGGCGAACGTGGGAGAGAACGAGAAAGAAAGAGAGAGACACAGCGAAGAATTTCACGAGCGATCGCAAAATATATACACCGCGGAAAAGGTTGAGTTTCGTAACGACTCTCTCATGCAGACCACAATATAATTACGCCGGATCGTCGAAACCGGTCGTAATGGTTCCGACTTCCGGTCCCGGACCAATCGACCGCCTGCCTCGTCCATTGTCGTCGTGAATTGGTACGATGGATTAATTAAATCCGTGTGCCGACGTCTGCTCCTAATAGCACGAATCTGGCTTGATAAAAGAATTAATGGCGATTAAGATAGTAATTATACAAATTATTGAGCAGAAGCTTGTATTCTTGAAGGTGACGAAGAAATCACACTCGCACGAGCGTACGATACACAGATCAGCTAATAATAAAAGTTGATACTCGACCAAACATGTTAATCACGAATGTAACGTTTCATCGCGCGCAAATTCGATAACAGACAATCGAACGATTGTTGTTTGCCCTCCGACGCGACCGGTCGTTTAACCTCCGCAGAAGAAAGTACTTAAGTTCATTTAAGGCCACTTGTCGAGAAAATTCAATCGAGCTAATTGCGGATGAATGGAAACGAATCGAAAGCGCCGTCGCGAATTCTAACGAGTTCTAACCATTTTCAAACACGTTCAGTACCAATCTGGTGCTTACAAAAGTCATGGAACGTCGGAACACGTTTTTCGAATCTTCAGAAACTATTTGAACCGATCGTTAGCTTCTTTCCGAGTGTTGTAGATTTTTCGAAAGAGTCTTGGTAATTTAGACTGATATAATTTTTATAGTTTTCTGAACATTCTAGAAGGTAAGCGCTAATGGATTAAAGCATAACTCATAAAATAAAAATTAAAAATGAAACATCAATTTGTACCCGTAATTATGAGACTGGTCTATGTCATATATCTCTTGTTTCTTGCAAGAATTCTTAGATTTATTGCAGTTAGAGGCCGAAAATCGTGTAAAACTGCAATTTTTAATTTTGACTAGATCACATTCATAATTATGGACACATTTCATAGATTTTAGTAAAAATCGATTCTCAAGTTTGCAACTCTATACATTTCAACGGAGCGTAATAAAATATGTCGAGTACAGAAGGATTCGAGGATCAATCAGCTTTTTCATTAACAAATTGTGCAACTATTGGACATGCTTGCTACAAATTCATCGGATTCGAAACGATCAATTGAGACCAATTACAACGTCGCTCGTCGGGGTACAGAAAATACACGCACTCATTTCTCGAGAAATGTAGCAGAGCAGCTGGGGTTGCAACAAGTGGTCGCAGCGACGAGCAGCACGAAAAGAAGGTGGCAGAAGAAGCAGAGTAATAAAACATGCAACACACGACAACTGCTGAGAGAACCCCGGTGGCAAGAACCTGTAATATCAGGAGCATAAGGCTCCATCCCCGTCAGGTAATAAAACATTGTACGTTTCGTGCTTGATAAATATCCTGTAAAACGTGAAATGAAAGCGTAAAGGGAGGAAATGAATGAACGATTCGAAGATCAATCAGCTTTTTCATTAACAAATTGTGCAACTACTGGACATGCTTGCTACAAATTCATCGGATTCGAGACGATCAATTAAAACCTATTCCAACGTCGGAGTACAGAAAATGTAAGACGCACTAATGTCTCGAGAAATGTAGCAGAGCAGCTGGGGTTGCATCAAGTGGTCGCAGCGACGAGCAGCACGAAAAGAAGGTGGCAGAAGGAGCAGAGTAATAAGACATGCAACACACGACAACTGCTGAGAGAACCCCGGTGGCAAGAACCTGTAATATCAGGAGCATAAAGCTCCATCCCCGTCAGGAAATAAAACATTATAGGTTTCGTTCGTGCTTGATAAATATCCTGTAAAACGTGAAATGAAAGCGTAAAGGGAGGAAATGAATGAACCATTCGAAGATCAATCAGCTTTTTCATTAAAAAATTGTGCAACTACTGGACATGCTTGCTACAAATTCATCGGATTCGAGACGATCAATTGAGACCAATTACAATATCGCTCGTCGGAGTACAGAAAATACACGCACTAATGTCTCGAGAATGTAGCAGATCAGCCGGGTGTGCAACAAGTGGTCGCAGCGACGAGCAGCACGAAAAGAAGGTGACAGAAGGAGCAGAGTAATAAGACACGCAACACACGACAACTGCTGAGAGAAAACCCGGTGGCAAGAACCTGTAATATCAGGAGCATAAAGCTCCATCCCCGTCAGGAAATAAAACATTATAGGTTTCGTGCTTGATAAATATCCTGTAAAACGTGAAATGAAAGCGTAAAGGGAGGAAATGAGTGTGCCCTCAGCACTTTAATGGGATGTTCTTCAAAAGGGGCCCCTCCCCTCCGTTCGTTTCCGTACCCTCACGAACATGTGGGTGTATCTAGGTTGAACTGCGTTGGCTCAGGGCTGAGCAATCATCCCCCTTTCGAAACCAACCACCGAGGCCATCCTCGGCTCTCCTCGAGGTGGAATGTTCGCGTCGGTCAGCTGCTCCTCGTATGAAACTAAACTTCCTGCGCCACGCGCACATCTGCTCCCTTTGTGCGATGGTGGGGGCAATCTGATGGTCCTGGATATATGGTTACGCCGGCATTTCGGCACTTGGGCGTGCTGCAGATTTGAAAACTTTTTCACGAATTTTCTACTGCTTTCTACTGCTACCAGAAAATCTTACTAGAATAAATTCTAGTGGTCGCTAATGATCTGGATGTTGACGCGACCTGTATAAATAAATAAATGAACGCTAAACCTACCGAGCCCTAAGTGTAACTAGTACATGTTTCCTTATAAAAATGACAAGATTGATTTTATTTAGACTTTGTGCGGCTTCTATTGTAATACGTGCTCTACTAATGAAAAACATATTTATTATTTCAATAATTGTAAAATACAAAGCTTGAACCGGTCATTTTGACCGGCGGTGGTAGGTTTAGCGTTAAAAAAGAAAGAAAAGATTTTCCAACAGATCTCCGATAAATGATCACGAGGGAAAAGGTTGACGATTACACTGCGGATCTTTCTGCAAAATAAAAATTGTCTGCATCAATTGAGAAAGGGGAGCTCTTAAGAATTTTGATAGATTGTAAATGATATACTAGTACTGCATAAAAAATTCGGATTGACGATGAACAACCACCGTGTTCGAGGGTGGTTTTTCTAAGCGTGGAACGACGCCGGGGAACGCGAAACAGAAGTTGGAGCATGAGAACGAGGTGCTGTGAAGAAGGTGGCAGAGGCGGAGGAGGAAGAGGAGGTAGAAAAGCTGACGGTCAGATTGTGAGCAAGGGAAGAGGGTTGCAGCTGCTGTGACAGCTGCAGGCTTCTCAATATTACGGGTCGGCCTATCCTCCGAATGTTGGTCCCTCCCGTCGCCTTTCCAGGTGCTCCACGCATCGCACCGGCGCGGCGCCTCGAAAAATCCTTCTTTGTTCTCTATACAGCACGTCGCATCTTTCTCTCTCCATCGCGTCAACTATCGATTCAGCTCGAAATTCATCGATTCCCCCTCGTAGATTGCATTTCCCTGTCGCGGTCGTCGAACAAATGGTTGATTTCGATCGAAAAGGGCGTAACCCACCGGGAGACAATTTTAGGGAACCGTTTCCGAAGCGATCGAATCGAAACGTGACCCATCCGATCCAGCGTTCGTGCTTTTTGAAGTCGCCATTTGCTGGCCACGTGTGCACCGTGTAATTTCGAGGCTGAAGATCGGGACCTGTAATTACTGAAACTCGGGGTTATCGGTTTACACGTCCATGTACAATGGTTATACTAAACAAACCTATCGCAGATGAAGTGTCTACGCAGACCGGTATCCGGGACCTAGAATGAAAAGCGTTCGTTCGTTTAACTCCATTCCAATTGCGTTCAAACCTATTCTCGTCGGGTGTGCAGCCTTGCAGCGTAAAAAAGCGAGCCGGTGCCGCACAATTATTGCGTAACCATCAACTTATTCAGGTCGGTCGGGCGACCTTTCCCCAGTGCTACCTGTGCCGGATGCAAAACTGGACTAAAACGGTGAACGCGTGTCCGTATTACGCGCAGAGCGGAGAAAACGTGTCTGTCGAATCGCAGGATATTCGTGGAGATAGCCGGATATCCTGGGAAGAAGCCTCGGGAACGTCCACCTTGAAGAGCCGCGTTGGTTTCGGGCGAAGAATTTCGTCGCGCAAATGTTATTTCACTGGTAGAGCGGCTCCCTGTCGTCATTTCGAAGGCGTGACAGTGAATTATCGCACGTTTGATTATTTTCCGAGTCCCCGTCGAGGTCATGGTTCCCGTTTAAGCGAGCAATTCGGGCGCATAGGGGAACTTTGATGAGTGGGCCTGCACCCGGAGCTCTGTTTACCATTAGGGGTGCAACGTGATGGCGCATACGGTACCGATAAGTTGTGACTATAAGGGACGTGTTCGGAAATCGGAGAGACCGGTTATTAAGGAGATCGTATCCCTTAACACGAGAAACGTTACGCACCAATTACATTAGCGTGCGATATTCTATCACAGAAGTGGGCTGAATTATGCCAGACCAGAACGAGGATCGAGCACGGCTCTCTGCAATTACCTGTCCTCTATCGCGGATAAATTGGCGTCCTTAGCTACAGCTGGAGCTTGTCATGCACGGGAGCTTCCTTCCTCTCTTTATTAAAAAAATGGTGGGCGGCTACCATCCTACATTTCCTCCAAACGATGCACTCTCGACGTGTTTTAATTTGAAACTGCGGTATAGGCTACCGTAAAGCAACTACTTCTGAAGCAAGCGAAGACTCCTGCTTGGACACCCAGCACATTCGGACAAATGACGTCTACAGGTCGGTCCACCTGAATGTAGCCACCTAAATATCTCTTTTATTTTTTATGACATAACAAATGTTTTTACTGCAATGTAAATGGTATAGCAAGGAGAATGCTTTGCAAATGTTATTTTCTTATCAAGGTCATCGATATTTATTTCTTGCACATGTATATTTTTCTCTTCTATATTCCATATTCTTCGATGACACATGATTTTGTCCTCTATAATTTTTTTCTATTTTTACTTTTAAAACAGCGGTGACTTGTCCCAGTTCCCAGAATCACCCTGTATGATAAAATAATGGAATTTACAATAATGAGAATCGACTGTCTCGTCGTTGCACCGGCTGCTGGTTTCGAGCGCAGCCGGTATCTGAGCGTTTCCAAATCCGCCGGCAAAATCCGTGATGGGGCGACTTCAAAGGAAAAGATGGCGAGGAGTTTAACCTGAGGGGAAGAGATTTGGATCTGGAGGGCTCGGAGGGGAGAGACACACACCTGCCGGTCGAATAAAAAGGATCGGAAAGGTGCGCGGTCCTGAATATCAAGCCTGTGAAATTGCAGTACGTAGTACGTACGCAAGAAAATTAATACGACAACCTGACGTCGCACCTGTTGCGATGTTTGAACGAAGAAGAAAAAAAAGAAACGTGGCGGCGCGTGTTCGCAAATATGAAATTGTCGTAGCCGTCTGCCGAGGCTGGTCGTTTCGTTTTATTTTGAGTCCTTGGGCGAACGACAAACCCATAGAACAATGAGCACAGGTATACATAATATACTTTGTTACCTGGGGATAGCGAACAATGCGATTCATGATTCTAAATGGTCGACGCTTTTAAATTGACGGCCATTGCAGCGGGCTCTAGGTATTCTTGACGTAGCGTGTAATAACACCAATCATCCCGATAACCGTTACCGTCCTTCGGCGGATTTCATTGTTCCTAGAGTGCGCTGCAATTGCAAGAGGGTTGGTGTGACACGATCCCGGAATATTCGCAGGAACATATGTCAAGCTAATTAGTGTCGGCAATTCGAAGGGGTGGTTCGAATTCGCCGAAACCTGCCCCCGGACATACTGATGAAATTTACAGGAGACACGCCCCCGGTGGGCGACAGACAATGGCGCGTTTATTCGACGGGGTGGAAAAGTTTCAACATCGGAAGAATCGAAACGAGGACAGATGGCACGAATTCCAGGCCATGCGGGCTTTGACGAACTAAACATTCAAATGGCCCCGTGAAGGGCTTCACCTTCGACTCCCTGAATAACCATCCGCACGGCTTCAAAGGGTAAAATCACCGTGAATCCAAAACCGTGACCGAATTCAAGCGCTGACTAAGTCGTCAGGAATTTGAGAAGAACGATGGCATCAGTAATATACAGTGGGTGTAAAAAATATTCGTCCACTCTTTAAAACAGAATAACTATTTTATCATTGTATCAAACGACCTGATTTTTTACAATCAATTAGAAGCATTTGTTTACGATATGATATGCAAAAAAGATTTTCCAAAAATTATAATTCACAAGGTTACATGCAAAAATAAACAAGGCATTTTTTAAAACTTTTTTATTTGGGCCCCTAATGAATATTTAAAATATATTACAGTGAGCCACGAAAGTATTCGAATGCCCTTTAAAACAGAATAACTATTTTGTAATTGTACCAAACGACATGATTTTTTATAATCAATTAGAAGTTTACGAAATGATACGCAAAAAAGATTTTCCAAAAATTATAATTCACAAGGTTACATGCAAAAATAAACAAGGCATTTTTTAAAACTTTTTTATTTGGGCCCCTAATGAATATTTAAAATATATTACAGTGAGCCACGAAAGTATTCGAACGCCTTTTAAAACAGAATAACTTTTTTATAATTTTATCAAACGACTGATTTTTTATAATCAATTAGAAGCGCTTGTTTACGAGATGATATGCAAAAAAGATTTTCCAAAAATTATAATTCACGATGTTACATGCAAAAATAAACAAGGCATTTTTAAAAAAATTTTGATTTGGGCCTCTAATGAATATTTAAAATATATTACAGTGAGCCACGAAAGTATTCGAACACCCTTTAAAACAGAATAACTTTTTTATAATTTTATCAAACGACCTGATTTTTTATCATCAATTAGAAGCATTTGTTTACGAAATGATATGTAAAAAGGATTGTCCAAAAATTATAATTTACAAGGTTACATACAGAAATAAACAAGGAATTTTTAAAAAAACTTTTTTATTTGGGCCCCTAATGAATATTTAAAATATATTACAGTGAGCCACGAAAGTATTCGAACGTCCTTTAAAACAGAATAACTTTTTTATAATTTTATCAAACGACCTGATTTTTTATAATCAATTAGAAGCATTTGTTTATAAAATGATATGCAAAAATGATTTTCTAAAAATTATAATTTACAAGGTTACATGCATAAATAAAAAAGGCATTTTTTTAAACTTTTTTATTTGGGGCCTTAATGAAAATTTAAAATATGTTTTGTAGATCTATGCAACGGTTAGTTATACACGTACTGAACATTTCATCGAAATCGGTTGACACAGGAAAAAAAGACACGCATCGAAAGATGTACGATTCTGTGGTTTTGAAGCAGAAACTGATCAAACGTGGGGTAAAACTACGATTTTCAGGATTTTCAGCCGCTTGTAGCTCGTGTGTATGTTAACCGATTTCGATGAAATTTTCAGCATGTGTATAATTATAGATCTACAAAACATATACTATTTTAAATTTTCATTAAGGCCTCAAATAAAAAGGTTTTAAAAAATGCCTTTTTTATCTTTGCATGTAACCCTGTAAATTATCATTTTTGGAAAATTTTGTTTGCATACCATTTCGTAAACAAATGCTTCTAATTGATTATAATCAATCGGGTTGTTTGATACAATTATAAAAAAGCTATTCTGTTTTAAAGGGTGTGCGAATACTTTTTACACACACTGTATGTATAAGGAACACATTTCTGGATATACTCGTGTACAAATTAGAGATGCATTTATCGATGAGATATCGATAAACTATATTTATCAATATACGTAAGATAAATGTAGATATGACTGCGGGTGCACATTTTACTGCGATATTTTTTCGCAATGAGAAAATTGTCAATCATTTTCATAGTTTTATAATCTCAGGATTTGTGAAAACACATTCTCCGTAAATGGTAAAAATAAGACCATTTTTCTTCTATCTCGATCACCAAACGAATAACTTTCAAAACTGACAATGAGATGAAAATCGTTCTACACAAAATTTGACTAGGATCATGAGAGACCTCAGGATACCATTGCATGATTCAAAAACCGTGTAAAAGGAGACCCGGTTTTGTTTGATTGGTAGACATCGGATCGAAATCAGATAGAAATCGATCTTCATTCTTAACACTAAACCTACCACCACCGGTCCAAATGACCGGTTCCAGATTTTTTAGTTTACAATTATTGAAATAATAAGAACGATTTTATAAGGAATAGTTGTATATAAATCTTTAGTAGAGCGCGTATTACAATACGGGCCGCACAAAGTCTAAATAAAATCAATCTTGTCATTTTTATAAGGGAAGAATATCTACCAGTTACTTTTAAGGCTCGGTAGGTTTAGTGTTAATACGTTTAATAGGTTGAAAATAATATAACAGTATTTTTAAATTCCTCTAATATTTTTACTGTTTTGAATTACAAAGAACCATAAATGAACAGTCGGTAGCATATGTGTACAGTGGGTGTAAAAAGTGTTTATACACCTTTTAAAAACTAATATCTACACTGCGGATCTTTATGCAATTATGGCCTCTGAAAATTTTCAAAAACTGCTAGGATACGAAATATGACCGAATTGAGTATGATTTTAATTTATTTCAGATCTAAAAAATCTACCACCGCGGAAAATAAAATTCTATTTTATACCGTTTTCTTAAAATTCCTCTACAAAAATTGAAAATTGCATAAACATCCGCAGTCTACTAATAACTCTTTCGAAAGCGAACGCAACTGCTTGACTCAAGGTGAAAAAGTTGTTCGTTATCGTTGTAAATGCGATGTATCGATAAAAATTTTGTTGGTAAACGAAATTATCGCTGACACATCGATTCGCTCTTCACTAGTGCAAATACTATGATCGAGCAATCTAAACCTATTGGTTGCTGACCAGCTAACCTCCCGTAGAACCTGGTCTTCGAGATCTTGGGACGACTGTATAGATTCTACAAGTAGACGTAATTAGGAAGAGCCAGTTTTTTTCCGGTGGCCCAGAAGTTATCGAACATAACGCGCGCATTATAAAGGCGCACCTGCAATTGGACCGCACTTATCCCTTCTCCGTATTGACTTGTTCGCATGATGCTGCGCCAGGTTCCAGCGGAAGAAAGGTATAATGCTACTATCATTCGAAAGTCGTCAAGGAACCGCTGTTTTTAAAGCTTCTTGTTTCCGAGCATCTTCTGCGATACTGTCTGACGGAGATCGAAGGCGGAGACTTCGCGGATGTTCCTTGTTAGAACGCCGATACCGGTTCGGCGTAGCTGGCCAGAAGGCTCGATCCCCAGGCTGGTGGGGGGAAGGTCGAAGAAGGCCGCAGCTGGCTAGATCCTGTCCTGGTACGTACAGCTGAACACGGCTGAATGTAAGGAACATGCCGAGCCAGGCCGAGCCTGTACAATGTCGACCCCCTCTCCTCCATGGACCTGCAGTTGGCAACACGAGCGTGTCTTTGCCGATCACGCGTCCCGTCGACCGGTCAAATTCTTTGTCTCCGAAAGGGTGCCAGTAAAAGTACACGCCGCGCCGCTTTGATACGCGTCCGCTTCCGCTACCTGCGCAGACCAGCCCGCTGATTGTCTCGATTAGCAGCTAGGTCCCCTGCCGAGACACCTATCCTACAGTACTAAATATATTTGCGAAATTAGGAGAGCCGCCATTATACCAATTAATAACGGTACCCGTGTCCTCGAAGATCACTCTGTACCCTCTTTACTGCCAGCTTGGAGAAGTCTTTCGTAGTTCAACCACGTTATTGAAAACATGACTCGTTTACCAGGCTTAACGGGGAAAATATTCTAGAATATGTCTCTCAATTATGTTTTCGTCGTTTACACACGATTTTTTTTTTATAAATCATTATTTCTTGCTGATGTATACGTTTTTCTGTTGTACTTTACGGCGTTTCTAGAATTCTCTCTTGAATAGACAGCGGATTGTATGCATTCACGACAAAACTGAGTAGATGTAATTTAAAACAGTACAAATATTGGAACTGTTATACGAGTTTTAATCTATCGACCCTCGGAGACAACGGACGATGCTTAGGTACCGTTCACAGCTCTAATGAATAATGTTTAAAAATTTACTTTTGACTGTATCTCGTGTAGACACATTAGTCTTTCCGATATTCTCAATGAAACAGCTGTTCGGTTAGTTTAATTGCCACAAATTGAGTAATTAAATGACAATTCGGATGTCCCCGGTCAAAAATGACTCCGGCACAGCACTCGGAGGGTTAAACATATTAAGAAAAAAATACATTTCTATTTGAAGGAAATTTTTCTTTTGCATAAAGGTCCGCTGTCTACTTATGAATTATACATTCTTGGAAACAATAAAATAATTGATAGGTGACGTGCTAAAAAGATAAGGAACCATCGCCGTATACAAAAAAGATCAAGTCAGACGGATATTCCGAATACACATAAACGCATTAAACTTTAAAAGTGTTCCAAGCGTAAACAAAGGTGTCGACCACGCTAGCAAATATCTACTTGGCATTAAACTACTTACTTCATCGAATAAAAATTGATTTATGTTGGAGCGATATAAAGTTCCATGTATCCAGTTATGTGGAAAGTCGACTGCGAGTAGACTGCGAGTAGATGCTAATTCTCTGTCCCAGAGTAAATACATTTTTAGCTGTTTTAACCCGATCCGTTTGTGGCAACGTTTTCTAAACCGCGACCCGTAAAGTCAGACGAGTTGCTCGTAAGTACTTGTACCACATATCCGATAATCTCTTTCACACGTTCTTTCATTCACCGTCTGCGCGGCCCTCCGTCCCCTTCCCTCTAACGTTGCCAATGATCTCGCTCCCTTCCTTCCCTTCGTTCACTCGCAGGAAGAGAGTCGAGAAAGCAACAAGAAGATTAACCCTCCTGCATCATCTTCTCTGGAATTATATTGCTGTTTCAATCTGTCGCGTCGATTCTCCGTTCTATCCGTCTCTGTTCTTCTCGTTCGGCGCGTAACCCACCCCGTTGGCCATTTTCCTCGTGCGTCGGTCCTTGTCGCCTCCTGTCGCCTTCCATCGGGCTCGACCAATCAGCGCGCTTGGTCCAGCGGACATGACGCGACCGCTCCGCAGAGAGGACTGCGACCGACCGGACTACGAACAGTACGAGCAGTCTGTCAGTAAACTCGGTGGCGTGCGTTTCGTCAGCGCGCGTTCGTCTCAACAGTTTTCATGCTTGTGTCACAACACGGATATACACACGCCGGTGTTGATTCTCCATTAATATTCATTCAAACTAAACCATTCGTTGGCAACGCTCAGTGAATTCGAACAGGAAAAACAAATGCTAATATCGTCGGTCGCGCACCGGTCTGGTTGAACGATCGCGAGTGTGTACCCCCCACCCTCACCCGGTTGAAACTGTCCCTGACATCGTGTTGATTCCGCTTTTTTGTACGAGCGCGTACAATTTGTTTGTCCGGTGAAAATTTAACGAAGACAAGATGGTGCGTGGTCTGTCGCAGTGGACGAAAACCCTGAGCTTCCCCGCGAGGGTGTCCCCACAGAGGCCTACCAAGGAGACCAAGGGGTTCCATGTGAGCCCCAGTGCTAGCCCCACGTCGCCACCCAGCCCGATCAACGACAACATGGACAAGACGCCGATTATTACCGACGAGGTTAGACAATTTTTTTTTTTTAACTTATTAATCAGACGTAGATTACTCGTTCCCAGCTGGTTTCTGTGGTACGGCGGAGTCCGATTATTTGGGGTGCATCCAGAGACTAGTGTCCTCGGGTCTAATCGTAAGACGATACTAATTGATAGGGGTACCCGCAAATTTTCACCCCGTTTAATTACGCGGGGAGAACCAGGGCTCTTCGATTGGGTTTTATTCTTAGTGCTTTGCTCTAATTGTGAGTCGGGGGTCGGCAAACTGTTTTTTGAAAGAGCCGGTAGTATAATTTTTAGGCTCGGCGGGCTGGGTAGCAAACTCGAAGATATTTACACGAGCAATTCTACTCGTAGATCAACAAGAAAACAGGTTCAAAATTTCTTATCAGGAAATTATATTTTTACAGGTTTTTTGATTTATTAATTTTTCGATTTTTTCGTGTTCGTTGTCCTCGCTAGCCGGGGTGGCCAGGCATAAAAAATTCTGCGGTGCTCCCTCCAACAACTCGGGGGGGTAGGGATATCTAGGGTAAGACATCTTAGGGTCATCCGCGTAGTTACGGAGCGCTCCCAATCACTGCGTAGTCGGAGCCGTGCGGTAGATTTTCTCAGTACGAGGCGAGTCTTCGAAATACCGCTCCTTAAATGTTTTTTCTTTAAAATAACCTTTGATTTTGTTTTAAAAAAGATACGATAAATCATAAATCAAACTAGATAGAATTAGATAGAAAACCAATATAGAAAAGCATTGATTTTTACATATTGAATGGTTCAAATTGTATTTTGATTTCGCTGCTTATGCCGCTCCTTACGGTATCGTCCTATTCGGCCTCCTCTCTGTATCCTAGCACGGCACGGCCCTGTGCGTACTGTTGACATTCGAGTGCTCGGAGCGGGGGGAAAACAGCTATTTCAACTGTCCCCGGTCTCTTCTTTCAAACTGCAAACTATAGAAATTTTAGCAACGTTGTATGACCCCCTTTAGTCGGATCGGAATAGGTACTCGTGCTCAAGAAGTCACAGGTTAACGGGTTAAGTGTTTAGACGGTAACACAGTTTCCTGTATTTTCGTCCGACTGTAAAATTCGAATATAACGTGTCGTGGAACTCGGGAACGTTGAAGTTTGACAACGTTTTCAAGAATAATTTGTGCGTCCTGGTCTCGGTCAGTATGCAAACGATCCGCGTTCGGCATCTCAATGTGCACGCCGAGCATTCCACGAATATACTGGATCGGAGTTTCGAGTTTATCGTGGTACGTGTTTCAGATAACGGTCTGTTGCTATACGCTTGAACCGGCTACGGTTAATCGTCGCTTTGGTTCCGCGCGTCTCTGTGTATTTACGTCGCTGAACGTACCCCCACTCTCCTGTCTTCCCACGCGATTGTTTACTTTCACATTGCCGATTTTCGTGTTAGAAAAAGAATTAACTTGTAGTAACCTTCGCTTCATCCGATCGCTGAATGACAGCTGTAAAATTATTAGTAGGGGTGTGCGAGTACACGAAATTTCGGGTTCGGGTCGGGTCGGAAAATTTGTTCGGGATCGAGTCGGGATCCCGAAAGTTTATATAAAGTTCGGGTATTCGAAATGGTAATCGAGTCGGGTCGAGTCGGGGTCCCGAAAGTTTGCAATATTCGAGTATTCAAAGTTAAAGTTGAGGCAATTCTGCGATCAAATCAGCGCTAACTAAATAAACTCTGTGCATGTTACGATGTCTTGCTTGAAACCGAAGTTTGATAACCGATTCCACTAAAAATATAAAAGTCATTCTGAACCTGCCAGTGAAAATAAAAGATTGAACTGAAAAATTGTAAAACAGCAATATACTTATATAAATACAACTTTCACTTCGAGTACCCGAATATTGCAAACTTTCGGGATCCCGACCCAACCCAACTCGATCATTCTCCGACTCGACCCGAGGCTCGGGTACCCGAAATTTCGAGTACCCGCAAACCCCTAATTATTAGTTATTTAGTCGTGCACTTGTCCAATTACAGTATTTTATCGATAATTGTCCCAAACACGAGTCTGCCCAGGGACAACTATCCGACAGGGATACTATTCTTCGACTTTTGTCGAACGTAGAAAAGGACAGCGTAGCTCGAGAGGCTTCGGTCGCGCGAGAAGTGTAAACGCGACTAATCCACTAACAAAACTTCTTTATTTTTAATTATTTTTTTATGGGACTTTGACCAACGTATTCGTGTAATTTTTTTAGTTAAAATGATACCAAATGTGATATAATTCCAATTATATTTACTTGTGTATCGACCGACGAAAGTTTTCGACGCAAAGAAGGAGAGTTTGTTCTTCCTCGCGTTCGAAATTTCCATCGTTCGTTACACAAGTAAATATCATGGGAATTATATCATGTTTCGTATCATTTGCATGAAAAAAATGCCACGAATACGTTGGTGAAAGTCCCATAAAAAAATAATGAAAAATAAAGAAGTTTTGTCATTGGGTTAGTGGTGTCTCACCGATATACCCGAGCCGTATGATGTCATACTTCTCGGCCCCTCAAGGGGGTACACCCCGCAGGAGCGGGGAATAGTTTTGGGACAATTGTCGGCCAGACATTTGGGACGTTTATCGATAAAATACTGTATTTGAACTTGTGCAGCGTGTGCAAGGGCACTCTTGTGCGTATCGGTTGCACTATCGACGCTGGCTCTGACAGAGTCGATGTAAGAAAAATGTATCTGTTGACTGTTTGAGCCTAGTTGCTTAACAAGTTCTTTTAGCTCGAGTCTGTTTGCAACTACCATAGCTGTGGGCGGAGAGCAAGAATCTCCGTCTCCTAATTGGTCGACTTACGTTAGTCTTCACCCGCGAACTCACCCCCTTGGCTATGGGGGAGATTCGAGGTGACCGCGTGGGCCCGGTGGGGCGACGAAGACCTGGGCCAGGTACGGTGTGGTAGTAAACCTTGGCCCACTCGCTACCTTTATTGCTAGCGCAGTTACAAAGATGGCAGACTTAGACCGAGGTCTGCCATCCAGATGTTTTGCATGCGAGAAAGCATCTGTTTCGTCTCGGGACGGAACATTAGGGATGGGCGGGTACCGAAAAGTCGTGATACGCAGATATGCAAAGTCAAAATCGGGTCGGATGGGGAACCAGAAAATTTATATTGTTCGGAGACCCGAATGTCATACATTTTCGGGTTCCCGAAATTTTCAGCCTGAATAATTTTACCATTTTCATTCAGCAATCGAATGAAGCGAAGTTTACCACCAGTTAATTTTTTTCTAACACAGAAATCGGCAATGCGATGGTAAACAACCGAAATTTACGGGAACCGGCCCATCCCTAAAAATGATACGATCGAATTTCAAATGGTTCCCCGTCGGAAATGGAATTGGAAAAAAGCATCGATCGTCTCGGTCGTCGCCACAATTCCGTTGGTTGTCCGATCGGCTCCGCAACCTCCCTTCGCGGAGCCGTGTAACATAATCTTCATGCGAATAAGGGGAAACCGCAGAATGGGGGAAATCTATTATTGGACAAAACGGAAACGGGGAGGTGAGGGGAGGGGTTACGATATCGCTTACAACAAGACCATTCACGAGTCTATCGCGACCCGCTGCGTTGTTGGCACCGATCTCGGTGAAGGAGACCTCCCTTGTCGAGTACCATTCCCCATATTGCCTCTTATCGAGGTAAATACGCGGGGCTATCGAACCATGAGCGCTCTCGTGACTGGCAGCACAAAACATTCTATAAATCTTGAATGTCGATCGGGGGTCCGTTACGCTTCTCTTCAGCAACAGCATTCGTACACAATGTGTTCCGCGACTAAACGGTTTCTTTGTCCACCTAGCGCAACGCGCATCCTTTGTACCATTGCAACAACATGTATTTTCGAAGAATTCTCTGCGCTCGACATTGTTGTTTTGCGGTATCGCGTCTGGCCCGCAGCTTGCAAAAATTAATCTGCGCCGTGTTGCGTAACACACCGACTCCTTTTCATGCATCTCTTGCTCGAAGAAAGCCGCTCCGTGGCAAAAAGTCATTCCGCTATGGTTAGCAGACGGGCCCAGATGTTCCGACTCGGCTGCGGACAAGTTCATGCGGGTTCACGCCTCCCCTCCCTACACCCCACTCTGTTTCTCCGAAGAAATAATTTATGCTGTCTTGATTTACCCTCGGTACAAAGTTTAGGTACCCCGCTGTTTGGGACTACGATGTGCATCCAACGAGACGACGTAGGCAAACAAAACACCAGCGTTCGTCCTTTGCCAACTAGAGTAGCTGTACCTATTATTGCGGAATCACGCTTCGATCGTACTTTATTTTAATACCAGCTGTACCCGGCCACGCGTTACTGTGGCTCGGTCTGGTTAAATGGAAAAGAAAGAAAAGAGAAAGCGCACGCGTTTCTAATATGTTTAATTTCACAATGCTTGTGGGTATACAATATTTTTTATAGATTAGATATATAAAAACACGCGCGTACTCGAACCCAACGTTCTGTTAAAATTTCAAAACAAACGATGAAGAACTATCGGAGATTTAGGATTTTGAGCGAACGAACATTTACATTTTTATTTATGTAGATTATTCCTAATTTATCGTGAAATAATAATATGTGCAAGCATTTCATGGGAGAACGATGTGTTCTGAATACAAAAAGAAATTGGTGGTCCTCGATACCTAATACAACGCGAGAATATATTAAAAGATAAAATAGATAATATTTTGTTCGTATTACTGCGGATAAAAAAGATAGAACTTTCCCCAATATAATTTAAAGCAAACAGCAGTTCTTTGGTGATCGAGATAGAAGAAAAATCGTCTTATTTGTACATTCTCTGAATGTTTTTTCAAATCCTGAGATTGTAAAACTATGAGAACGTTTGACAATTTTGTTTGCATCGCCGACGAGAATATATTCTCATCGAATTGTACAAAATTCAGGACAAAATATTTATTTTCACGTATTTCAATCTCACCGGTAACAAATACCGCAGTAATAGGTACAGTTACCCTACTCGAGTGACTACCGTGTGCATTTGTTTACATTTATTTACTGGACTCGTCGTCGGAGGTGTAGTTCCTAGGCCGGAAATTCAAAATTACAGGGGTTTGAAGATTTTTTGCTGCGAACGATGACACACCCCCCGGTCGCGTGCTATCGTGTGCCGAGGTAAATCGAATTTATTCATGGGCTAATAAGAGGGGGGCCACTCGACATTGTCACCGCACGGGGAACACCGTGCCTTATCGAGCAAGTATTTGGGGAATCGAGTTCATCTCTTTTTGCGGTCGGCTTAATCGTCGCGGGCCCCCTCGGCGTTGCCAACACACGTGCGCCGCGTTAACGACTCCCTTTATGCGAACCCGCTCAAAAAACCGAGGGGGTAGAGACAGAAGGCCGGTGGTAGGCAGTCTCAACTTCTGCGGGAAGTTTGTCGGACAGCGGGAGGGGAGTCGTTTGTGTAAACACCAGCCTCCGAGAAGATGACAATGGCAGAACTGTGGACCGTTGGCGGCGCGTGCCCTAACACGAAAGCCACATTTCCCTTTGCAAACGAATTCGAGTTACCGGCGGTGCCTCGAATGGCCAGTTTTCAAAACAATAATTAAAGCATCGGGGATATAATCGCGCACAGTTACTCGTTGCGTACATATAGACAGACAGTAACGAGCCATAGAGACCGGAGAGATGCCGGTCGTTCATTAGAAAGGAAGATGGCGTGTTTTCTTCTGATGGAAAAACGATCTCCTTCCATCGAAAGCGCACGTATAAGGTTGGACGCAAGACAATTTCTAGATGGGTTTATTCGGCGTGGTTGCATCGATTAGAAATCTCCGAGTGCCATCGAAGTAATTGATTATTATTCGGTATGACAAGTTACGCCGATTAGAAATTTTCTTGTGTCGCTAAGAGCAATTTCATTGATCAACGATTACTGATTTATTAGACTGCAAAATAAAAATGCAAATGCTTCATGCAAAATAACAATGTTTTGCATTGATTGTGAGAGAAACAGAAATAATATAAAAATTGATTTCATCCCTTAACGACTTTGTTACATTAAAAGCAACATTGAAACATTCTTGAATATTTTAGATCTTTTACTGGTTTACATTTCACCCAACAAATGTTTTCTTACGGATTATTTAGTAATCAACGGTCGCGTTTAATAATTGGATTTTATATTAATCGTAATTTTCAATCATTAATCGGACTACGTTTTGCCGTGGTGGTACAAAGGTCACCAGACCATTTTATTTTGTCAAAGTATATTCTTTAACGAACAAATTTGAATTTCGATATTTTATTTGAAAGGACAAATATTTTGTTGACATATTTCTCAGAGATCATCGATATCCTTTTTTCCGAGAAACCGTGTATTGTGAGCGACCGAGCACCTTGTATAAGTACCAGTTTGAAATATTAGGAACGGTTGATGAACAAACGGGAGAAAGCTAGACCGGCTCGGCTCGCCGATCGCGTTATATAGAGATACACGTCCGAGAAATCTGAAGATCGATATAAAGTGCGGGATTTATTGAAATTGTTGGTGGGCAGGTAGCGGGTTAAAGTGGTACGCGGCGTGGCGGGTACACGCATAACCGTGAGACACTTGTTCTCGTTAGCGTGTCGCGCGGGCAAAAGGAGCGGGTCCGAAAGAGACAACCACTTTGGCCGGACCCGATTTCCAACGAACGCGACCGCTCGTAACTTTTACTTAACGCCGCGCAGCGTCGAGGACTCTGAACAGAAGAGGAGGTGTGTGCGTGTGGGGCCCTCCGGGCGAAATTGCCCCGGGGCGCAAGAATCTCCCGCGATAATGGAGCAAAAGTTTAACCCTCTCTCGTAACAGAAACGGCGGATTCTCTCTCGCGGTTTTAAAGGCGTTCGCCGGGTATATAAAATAAACCGTCGGCGGTCGGGGGCAAGGCGGGGGCAAGGTGGGGGCAAGAAAAGGACGCGACGAAGACTGGTCCAAAGGCGGGGAAAGGCGACGGCGGAAGCGTGGGAACCGAGCGTAACAGATGGCCTCGGCTGCTTCCGAACATGCTCGGCCTCCTTCGGGCACCTCCGTGGCATCGACTCTGCTTTCCGTTCGCGCGAACCAATCCGGCCCTTGCGCAAAATAGATTTGTTGATCCTTAGCGGTCCCACCGCGGCGAACAGTGTTTCCTACTTAACAGCTTCCAGCTGTGAGTCCTGGTTACTCCAATTCTCGCAGATCGCAAGGACCGAAGGACCTGCCGAGACACCCTCATTTTACCCCTTCCTTTCAAATTCTCTTTAAGATTAGAATGTGGGCAATCAATCTTTTTTAATGTTCAATGCATTAGACCAGGGGTGTCTTTTCGTATATCAATTTAGATACACCGTACAACTCGAGCACTTTTTCTACCTTCTTACGCTCATCGTTGGGGTTGGAAAACAGGGATAGGGCTAGTCAATCGCGCAACTAAATTAATCCATTTGCGCCAGTTCAAAAGACGCACGTTAATTCGAGCACTTCAAACCCAATGAAACTGTTGATCCCTCGTGCTACATTTTGATTTTTGTCACATAATTTTCGATTCTATCGTTTGAGGCAATTTTTTTGTGGAAAATCAAAAGTAGACGCTCAAATGATGATGTTCAATGCGATAGAATCTCTGTTCATGAATTTTCTCCCACCTCAAACTGTTGATTCCTCGTGCTTCGTTAATTTGTCACATCATTTTGGATTCATTGTTTTATACCATTTTTTTGAAGAAGATATGAATGATACTCAAACGACAATGTTCAATGTGAGAGAATCTTTGTTCATGAATTTTCTCGCACCTTAAACCCACCGAAATTGTTGATTCCTCTTGCTGCATTTTTTTCGTCAGATCATTTTGGATTAATTGTTTGAGACCATTTTTTTAAAAAAAGATACGCATGATGCTCATACGACGATGTTCAATGTGATAGAATCTATGTTCATGAATTTTCTCGCACCTCAAACCCACTGAAACTGTTGATTCCCTCGTGGTTCATTCTTTTTGTCAGATCATTTTGAATTCATTGTTTGAGACCATTTTTAAAAAAAAGATATGCATGGTGCTCAAACGACGATGTTCAATGTGATAGAATCTCTGTTCAAGAATTTTCTCGCACCTGAAACCCACCGAAATTGTTGATTCCTCTTGCTGCATTTTTTTTCTCAGATCATTTTGGATTCATTGTTTGAGACCATTTTTTTAAAAGAAGATATGCATGATACTCAAACGACGATGTTCAATGTGATAGAATCTCTGTTCATGAATTTTCTAGCACCTCAAACCCACCGAAATTGTTGATTCCTCTTGCTGCATTTTTTTTGTCAGATCATTTTGGATTCATTTTTTGAGACCATGTTTTACGAAGATATGCATTATACATACTCGAATGATGATGTTCAATATGATAGAATCTCTGTTCATGAATTTTCTCGCACCTCAAACCCACCAAAATTGTTGATTCCTCTTGCTACATTTTTTTTGTCAGATCATTTTGGATTCATTGTTTGAGACCATTTTTTACGAAGATATGCATGATACATACTCGAATGACGATGTTCAATGTAATAGAATCTCTGTCATGAATTTTCTCGCACCCAAACCCACTGAAATTGTTGATTCCTCTTGCTGTATTCTTTTTGTCCGTTAATTTTGGATTCATTGTGTCGGACCTTGCTCTTTTTTGAGAGAAAATATGTATGATTTATAATTCGTAGCATTTTTTAAAATTGAGTTGATAAGTTGCAAAAGCGTAACGACTTGCCAGCAGGGGGTGGAGCAGAATTTGATCTGCTTTTATGGAGTTCGTTGCCAGAATGGTAGAGCGCTTTTACCGTTGCACGTGCGGGAAACGGAATCGTTAAATGACACGGAGAATAGGGTTACATAATTGACTTACAGAAACGGTACCGTTCGATTAAGACCGGAGAATAGGTTAAGAGGGTAACGACGCTAAACAAAAAACGCAATAGGAGATGCACACGTGTTAGCGGTATCCTGTACCAAACAGGAAACTTCTTTTTCCCGAAAAAGGGGTTCAAAGTTTTCAAACAAATTTCAACACAATTGATCTAGAAACCTCTAATCGTGACAATCTCGTCCAAAACTGCATTGGTAACAATTCCTATATCATTTCATATTAATAAATCAGTTCTTGAACTCCTCGACGTGTCTTCTTGAGTTATTATTTAAAGTCTCCCTTGCTCCATGAAATTTTAAATAGCTGCAGTATATTGACTGTACGTAGGTAGCATAATCATTTGTCTTTTAATTAAGGGCTGGAACAAAAGGGGAATGAAATATAAACTGTTTCAATGTTAAAAAATTAATTTAAAAGTAATGTAAAAATGCTTAAATTTTTTTAAGGAACGATGAGACCCTATAGAATTTTATAATTTATAAAAAATTAATCATTTTGATCAACGCGATACATATTAATATCAAGAATGCATGTACAAACGCAAATTCAATTACCACGTACTGATAGAGTCGTCGCATTAATTGTAAGCCGCAGCATTCCGAAGGAAATAATTTTTCCAATTCGGGCGAGGCCGTTGACATTCCGTCGAGCTTAATCAAGCAAAGTTCCGCGAAATCACGGAATGACGTTTGTTGAAGGAAATCGTCGCAGGAAGTGTCGCCAATGCATAATCTCGAGGAAATGGCACGCATACTCTCGAGGACCGTTGTGTCACATCGGTTTCAGTTATCTACTCTCCGTGTAATGGTTCTCAACCCGTCACCGGGTAACTTGTTTAATATTTAATTGAACTATCCGCGGAAAAATATGGCTTGGGAAACTTTCCTCGTCGGTATTTCTATCATCTTTTAAACGCATCCCGGGCGTACGTCGCATTGCTGGTTGACGATGAGAAAGTGGGCCGCGCGCACAAAATGAAAAGCGAATCGCGAACCACCGCGTTCTCTGTTTAGTCGACGGTCCGATTGCTACGTTTAACGGGAAAACCTGTATTAATTTTGTTCTTCGACTCGCGTTAGTCAAATCCGTTTATTCAATTTAACTGTAATCGATGCGATGGCTGATCAAATTATTTTTTAACCATTTCCACAAACTGACGTTTTCATACCAACCCTAGTGCCATTTAGAGTATTTCAATTAAACCCCCGCTCAAAAGTATGTGGGCAACACGTTTAATTTTTTATGCGGTCTAGTTTACACGGTACCAGAGAATATATATATTAATAATAATTATGTGAGTTTCGTATTTCGAAATTTTCTTTTCTCGACCCTTATGTCGTTAACCGGGTACCCGCTTCAAATATCTTCTTAAAACTTCTCTAATGCTTTTGTCGGTGAATAAAAAAATTATTTTTATGTCTTCGATATATACACTTCAGCCCAAAATTATGCGGACGACACGTTTAGTCTTTTATGCGGTCTAGTTTATACAGTTAATAATAAATTCATTAGATATCTCACCAATAATTATTATTATTGTCTTGAGAAGACAGCGAACCACGCTAATGGATCATCATAGATCGAAACCGTATTAGCCCTGCCGAAGAAACGTTTATTTATTCAAGAGATTGTAACAATTAAATTGTACAATTTGGTACTATTAAAATAAATTATACTTGCAACAAAGTGTCCACATATTTTTTAGCAGGAGCGTACGTACAAGTAATTAAGACGACCAATTAAGACTCTTTCGAACAGCAAACTATAAGGAGAAAACTCACGATTTGAATACAGTAGGACCTCGAGAAATATGCGTTCAAATATGATTATATTATGAAGGGAAATAAATTTTCAAAAATAAATTTATTCTCGAATATAATGTACATTTTAATTATTTCCTCGGGTCTCGATTATCCATCGGGTCTTAATTTGTCCGGACTGTTTGTCTCCCGATCAAGCCGGTTAATCGAGGTCCTACTGTACTTAGAATCAAATTAAATTCGCGACCCAGTTACGATCACCTCGGTCTCCATTACCTATACATATCTAACTCGCACCTATACCTAACTAGCATCATAGTATTAATTTACCACCCGTCATTGGCGTAACGCGAATGAGAGATCGATGAAGCGTCCCGATCGCGAGCTGATCGACATACATATTTCTCTCGATACGCACGAATAAAATCAAATCGATAATTATACTTATACTTAGATTGCAACATCGTCGAACGATAACATAACTCACACCCATCCAATTCACGACACAAGCGAATAAATACATATGGTATGAACATAAGGAATTTACTTTTAATAGATCCTTTCAAATGTTTGCTTACCATTTTTATTTTACGTATTTTTAAATCTACTTTGTAAACGGAGTTGCCTTTGGCGCATTTATATCGATGACGATGTTTACGTTACATCGTACTTGGGTTACAAATAATGCATATTTGAGTCCTTCAATTGTTTCGGCAATATACAGCAATGATGATGGAAGAGTCATATTTGATGATTTCAGAGATGCTTACTACCGGTTGGCACAAAATACACCTATTGATGCCAGAGCAGAGTTGTGCAAATTACAATTGAATTACTCGAGGAATTATAATTACGAAGTAATTGAATTACATTGTAATTCAGTCATATTGTAATTTATAAATCAGATCTTGATTCAATTAAATTACGATGTAATTCGTAATTGCAATTGGAGTACAATTATAAAATACTTGGTAATTATATTACATTAAGTGCCAGTTAAGAGGACGAGGAATAGAAAATTCGCCGCATAGACAGCAAACAAGTGTATGAAAGGAAAACATAAAAATATATCGCGCTTCTTCAAAGTTCTGGGTTATAATTTGGAGAGCTGTATTTTAATTATATTGTATTTCAATTACACCGAATATCTGATTGGAATAATTAGTAATTGAATTAAATGATAGGTTTGAATTATATAATTCAGTTGCGACGTAGTTGAATTACTATATAATTGAAATACAATGTAATACGATTGCGTAATTCAATTGCAATGCATTTGAATTAGCACAACTCTGTGGCAGAGTTATGAGTTGGTGGGATCATGGTTACCAAATTGCTGGAGTGGCTAATAGAACTTGTGGACAATAATACTTGGAATAACTCTCATTCAGCTCTGGTGAGCTTTGTTGAAAATTAGCTTGTTGAAATTTACTATTCTGGGTCAAAATTGGAGAGATGAAATTTGAAACAGTAAAAGAATTTTAACCCTTTGACGAACCAAAGTCGCGATGAAGGTTTTTAACAAAGTCTAACAAATATGAATGTTACGCGTTTCATTTTAGATGAAATAAAATTTGATTCGTTTGCAATCAATATTTAAGCATTCAAATAAATGTAGCCATACGAAAAATATACATTTTCTTTTCCCTTCTACGACATTTTTGTTTATAAAGACGTTCCGATCGCTGTAACTGTAAAAGAAAAGTTACGGCAAGGGGTTAAAGTATCGATCTAAAATATTCGTCTTGTTGAAATGATTAAAGAACATTTTCGTAGAAGCAACATTTTATTTGCATGAAGATCCGCAGTCTATTGGCGATTATCCTCGCTCCTCCAACTCGAGCACCGTCATTCGAGGGTTCAACGGTATAATTCATGTACCAAAAAGTAGAACGAAGCCGTAGCTTGAGGAGTGATTTCCGATTCTTTGAGATATCAGAACTGATGAGTTAAGAGCCGCTACTTTTCAACTCGGTTGTTATTAAGCCACGGGCGTTAGTTACTTCTGACCCCGGCTCAGGAATGCGAGATAACGCGGATTCTTACGAGCAGCTCGTGGTAATTACCGCGTGTTAATTTAAGAGCGGGCCCGGACCGTTCCCCTTCCCATGGAGGCCACCGCCTCCGTCGCGGCCGGAAGTTCTACGGTGTTTGTTGTTCCTCCGAGCATTGTTCCCCCTACATTCCACCGTAATAAACTTCTCGTTCTGCTTGCCTTCAGAAATAGGTGGTGCACAACAATGTAATCGCCATAGAAATTGCGTCGAGCCTCGCTCGGCAAACAGCACCAACTGCGGTCGCTGTTTCCTGGATACTCCGAACTTTACTGAATCAGTATCAACCATTCCTGCTAAAACTGTTCGACGTTTCCTGCTCAGATAACGCCTAAAAGCTTCTTTCAAACTGGACAAAATCTCTGACAATTTAAAAACATTGAAACCTATTAGTATAGGTTGCTTCATACTTGGCATAAGTTAAATGTTAAATGAAATAGGGTATGACCGAAAGTACCATTTATTGTTTCACATTTCACACCATTTCATATGATAATAGACATTCGTGGACGTGATCGAAGATTTCTGACAACTTAAAAACATTGAAACCCATAAATGAAGTACGACTAAAAATAACATTTATTGTTTAACTTGAGGAACATCCTAGGACGATAATAGACATTCGTGGACGTCAACAAAGATTTCTGACAGTTTATAAACATTGAAGCCCATCGGTAGGTTGGCATGACCTAAACTGCCATTTATTGTTTAACTCGATGAACATCCTGGTATGATAATAGACATTCGTGGACGTGAACGAATATTTTTGACAACTTAAAAACATTGAAACCCATGAATGAAATACGACTAAAAATAACATTTATTGTCTAACTTGACGAACATCCTGGTATGATAATAGACATTCGTGGATGTGAACGAATATTTCTGACAACTTAAAAACATTGAAACCCATAAATGAAATACGACGTGACCAAAAGTAACATTTATTGTTTAACTTGAGGAACATCCTAGGACGATAATAGACATTCGGGGACGTCAACAAAGATTTCTGACAGTTTATAAACATTGAAGCCCATCGGTAGGTTGGCATGACCTAAAGTGCCATTTATTGTTTAACTTGATGAACATTCTGGGACGATAATAGACATTCGTTGGCGTGAACGAAGATTTCTGACAACTTATCAATATTGAAACCAATGAAAGAAATACGACGTGACCAAAAGTACCATTTATCGTTCAACTTGATGAACATCTTGGAATGGTAGACATTCGTGACATTGAAACCCATAAATGAAATACGTGACCAACTGCTTGAGGAGAGTTACCAAAACTGATATAAAATCTGTTTGAAACGGAAGGTCTGTTTGCGCAGTGGCAGGGGCCAAGTTTTAATGTGCAATTCGAAACCGTTCCTTCCGCTACCGAATTCGAGTCCCGAAGGTTCGAGATTAGATTGTGTATTTACTCGAAGGATTATAGTGAAGTCACGTTTCGAAGGTGCATCGTTCGTCCCGTGGCGTCTGTAAGTATTGCTAATAGCAGATCCAGTTTTAGAACGGCGATAATAGAAGTTATTAGTAGCGACTGTTATCGCATCGCTTTATTTACGCAACGCGATTACCAAGCAATCTCTGATATATTGTTGTTTCGGGCGCACGCTAACGAGGGAGGTCGTGTGTTTGTTTCTCCGTGTCCGGAGATTACGCGTAGGACAATAATTACAAAAGCGTGTTTTTCGGTGTAATTATAGAAGATACGTCCATTACGGATGATCCGTTTCGGGGATCTTTCAAGTTTGTAGATCGTTCAAGGTTGATAAGATAGGACGAAGGCGTGCACCACAGATAACAGGCTATCGGTGCGGTTTTTACTCGGAAACGTATCGCTGTTGAGGTTTCTTCGGCAGCTGGAACGTGTTGCTGCAACGTGTCGTTACAGCTCGGCGAAGAAGTTTCCGTCGAAAATACACAACCTCGACAAGGGAAGTCAGCGATTGGAACGAGTTTTTTCTCCTCGAACATGAGGTAGCGGCTGCTGAAGAATGGTCACTGCGATTGAACTCGGACGAATAAATCACTTCTAGATCGCCGTTCAGCTGTTTCCTTTTTTTCTGCAATCTCTACGTGATACGCTGCAGTTATTCTTTTTTCGTATTGTTTCCATTTCGAGAAGACTTTGCCCTTAAGATACGTTACACTTTCGCAGACACACCTCTAATTCTTTTTAGCAAAGACGCACTATATCACTGAGATTTGATTGGGTTCGAACGACAGTTCCATAGATTCATTCAATTATAACGTAACAATTTGAAGATCAACTTACTTCTTCGCGGGAAAAACGTCGAAAAAATCGGATTTTATTTTTTAAACTACGCCGCATCCAACTATAAAATCTGAAAAATTCAAGAACAATAATTATGACAGCATATCGACACTGTAAAAATATAAATGTGGCCGCTCTAAAACTTCAATGTCAAATCTGCATTTTTTCGATTATTTTTTGAGGTTTTTGATTTTTTACAAGCAGGGGGTCTCAATTTAAGAATCTAAAACGAATCGCAGAGTATGTATTTGGGTGCTTGACACGTATCAGATTTTTCTCAGAATTTCTAAACATGATTGAGGGAGCAGACTACTTTTTCTAGGATTGCAAGGGTGCGGGATTCGCGTTCTCATTTCTCGGTAATACAAAAATAGGGTTTTTCAGTAGTCAAAAACGCTAGATAAAAGATCGATCTAGGGCGCTATCGCCTTCAAAAGTCCTATTTTTTCGTTTACGAGGCGTAATTAGCATTATTCGGCAACATGTAGCTATGAGAGTAGGCACATGCGCAGTTGTATGCTTCCAAATAATGCAAATTACGTCTCGTAAACGTAAAAATAGGACTTTTGAAGGCGAGTGCGCCCCAGATCGATCTTTTATCTAGCGCTTTTGACTACTGAAAAACCCCACGTTCGCATTGTCGAGGAATGAGAACGAGCCACTGTATATCGAATAAAATTATTCTTCGATTGAGATCGTCCAGAATAGTGAACGGACGTCTTCGTGCACATATTACAGTTGTTATTGTACTTTTTGTGTAAGGTTGCAAAAAGCAGTAGCTTTTAGATACCTCCAGTGATGTGGAACATTACGTTCCAGTTAACCGGAGATTCCGAGTAATGGAGCGCGTTTCTGTTGAAATTCGAAAGAAATTGCAACCTCATGTGAAATTCACGGGTCACGGAGAGATTACTCGGAAATCGCTCAATGGCGACCCACGACCGGCAATTTATGGGGTTCGAAGTCTTCCCGTTCTCCGTGCAGGTACGCGCGTGCAGTCGACAGACAGGAAGTTTTCCATTCGCACGCGATCCGAGTCCTGTCTTTCTCGAACAGTCATGGCTGCCATGGAAAAAGCTTGAAAAATCAAGACGAACCGTAATTTACATGCTGTAATATTCTCCAATGAAAAAGAAAATGTTTAACCCCGTAGTGGTCGATTAGGACGACAACCGTTATCCATTGTAATTTTTGGAATTATCATATTCTCTTTTCTTTTCTTGCAATTATTCATATTCTTTCTTAACATTTTTAATTCCAAATTCGTACTTTCAAAGGTTGATATTCGAGCGCAACGCTTTAAGAGATACTATATGGTAATTCTTTGGTCATCGACTTATTTACCAAGGTCGCGCGCGATTCAAACGCCAACGAAAAACATTGTAATTTTTGCATTTGAAATTCATATTCTTTTCTAACATTTTTAATTCCAAATTCGTGGGTTCAAAGGTTGATTAAGAGGATAAATTATAGTTTTCTATCGATCGTATTTGTTGTTAATAAAATCGTTAATGCTTTCGGCGCAAGGGTTCGATCATTTGTTACTTCACAAAGCCATTTTCCATATTACTAAAGTAATTCCGACGTTTCGATATACATTCAGATCATCTTCAATGGTTACTAGAATTGCGTCTGTGAAAATTTTCTTTTTTTTTAAACGAATTAAGAATATTTTGAAATTTAAGAATACATAACAGAGGATTTTTAAGAGGATAAAATTGATGAGAATGTCGATCGGTAAACGGTTCATCGAGCGCAACGCTTTAAGAGATACTGTATATGGTAATTCTTTGGTAATCGACTTCCCAAGGTCGCGCGCGATTCAACCGCCAACGATAAACATTGTAATTTTGGTAATGAAATTCATATTCTTTTTTAACATTTTTAATTCCAAATTCGTGGTTTCAAAGGTTGATTAAGAGGATAAAATTGATGAGAATGTCGATCGCGAAACGGTCCATCGAGCGCAGCGCTTCGAGAGATACTATATGGTAATTCTTTGGTCATCGACATATTTATCAAGGTCGCGTGCGATTCACACGCCAACGAAAAACATTGTAATTTTTGTATTGAAATTCATATTCTTCTTTAAGATTACAACTACTGAGCGCTAAACGCAATTGGCATACATTACTTTATAATAACGAGAAAATTGCATTTATTTAGATTTCGCGCCAGGTTTGTTTAAATATGTTACTTCAATAGAGAAGTTCGCTAAAAAAATATCTCATCGTATTTATAAGTTTAATATTTCTAAAAGAACAATTCAGGAGCAAGTCAGTTTGACTTATCCGGTAGTTCTAGTGTTAACATTTTTAATTCAAAATACGTGGGTTTAAAGGTTGAATAAAAGGATAAAATTGATGAGAATGTCGATCGCGAAACGGTTCATCGAGCGCAGCACTTCGAGAGATACTATATGGTAATTCTTTGGTCATCGACATATTTATCAAGGTCGCGTGCGATTCACACGCCAACGAAAAACATTGTAATTTTTGTATTGAAATTCATATTCTTCTTTAAGATTACAATTACTGAGCGCTAAATGCAATTGGCATACATTGCCTTATAATAACGAGAAAATTGGATTTATTTAGATTTCTCGCCAGGTTTGTTTAAATATGTTACTTCAATAGAGAAGTTCGCTAAAAATATTTCTCAAAAATCGTATTTATAAGTTTAATATTTCTAAAAGAACAATTCAGGAGCAAGTCAGTTTGACTTATCCGGTAGTTCTAGTGTTAACATTTTTAATTCCAAATACGTGGTTTTAAAGGTTGAATAAAAGGATAAAATTGATGAGAATGTCGATCGCGAAACGGTTCATCGAGCGCAACGCTTCGAGAGATACTATATGGTAATTCTTTGGTCATCGACTTGTCAAGGTCGCGCGCGATTCGATCGCCGGCGAAAAATTTCGTCCGTTGGAGATTCGAGCGTTTAACCGTCTCGTTCGTGCATCACTAATGTCGCCGAGGAATTTTTCGAATACCGGATTCTGTCGTCAGACTGCTTTCCGTTTCATTAAAATACAGTGGGTACATTTTGACACCTTGACTGCCCCGAAGGTCACCGGTGACCGGTACTCGACCTAGCAACGGCCTCAATCATCAGTGATTATATTTTTGGGCCTCGTTACACCGCGGGACAAATATGAAATGTTAATATTTTTTAAAAATTCAGTTTTCAGTCTACCCAAAACACCCTAAGATGTACGATGTTAAATGTGCCCATAATTTTGAAAGCGGTTTAATTCCAAATTTTAAAAAATGAGTTTATCACTTATTTCAACAATGTAATTTTTACGATATTGCAAGCACAGATAAAAAATTTAAAAATCGCGACCTTTACTTTTTGCTTTGCAATTGCGACCAATAATAATTTAAAAAACAAATTACTTATACATTAGCTAGTAAACTAATCCTTCTAACGTCTGAAAAAACACTCAAGCTGTTGAGTGCCATTATGAAAATGTTATTCGTTTTTAAAAGCTGTACGAATACTCTGTGCATCCACTGTATGCTACCAACTGTCCACTTATGATTGTTTCTAATCAATAGACTGCGGATTTTATGTATTTATGACAAAAATGAGAATTTAAAAATACTCTTATACTATTTTCAACCTATTAACCATTGTGTAGTCTACCGGGTACTCATTTAGTGTATTTCTTTCAACAATTTGTTAATGTTCCTCTAAAAAATATTACAAAATTTCGCTGAATATCCATTCTTCGCTCGCTAATATATTAATGTATAGTCTTATATGTAATAAGAATTTGTGCAATCATGTTAACCCTTTGCGCTCCTTTGTCGACTGTGACTCGACTTCGGAGAAAGAAAAATATAAACGAAACGGGTTTTTATATGTATTTGGTTCTTCGTTTGTTTATGTAATTTCTAATTTTTTAGTTAAAAACAAATATAAGTTCCACAAACATAAATTACAACAAAGTTTGAAAGCTATATTTAATATTGGGTTGGCAAGAAAGTAATTTCAGTATTTTGAGGTGAAATCAAACCCAATTTTGTTATTTAATATGTAGCTGCCGCAGCCTTATGACAGTAGCCAATAACTTTATTAAGCTACCAAAAAGATGGCAAAAGATCATCGAACAAAATGTAAAATATTTTATCGCTTAAAGTTCATTGCTTAAAGAAACTTTTATTTCACCTCAAAATATCGAAATTACTTTCTTGCCAACCCAATATAATTGGTAAACAAAATTGTTTAAAATAAGTAGCAGTCAAGGAGCTCTCCCTTGAAGTAAATTTCAAATAAAACACTTAAATTGGTACGGCGTTGTCGGCAAAAAAAAATGAAAAATAATTCTAAGAGCAAAGGGTTAAATACAGAAAGGTTTTAAATAATCTACAGTGGGTGTAGAAAGTATTCGTACACCTTTTAAAATAGAATAACTTTTTTCTAATTTTATCAAACGACCTGATTTTTTATAATCAATTAGAAGCATTGGTTTACGAAATGATATGCAAAAAAGATTTTCCAAAAATTATAATTAACAAGGTTATATGCAAAAATAAAAAAGGCATATTTTTAAACTTTTTTATTTTGTCCTCAATAAAAATTTAAAACATATGTTTTGTAGATCTATGTTAGTTATACACATGCTGAAAATTGCATCGAAATCTGTTGAAGTCAAAATGTTGTAAAATAAAACTCAAGAATTTTGTAACATTGTAATGGGTGGCTTGCGTCACGTCGAAGTGACGATCGACGATCAAAAAGACGATCGGCAGCCGGAGCGACGAACAAAACAAGAGTCGCGAGCTCAGTTCGACACTAGAGTCGGTTTAGGCAGGATATACCTGGTGCTGTTACCATTAGCTCTTTTAAAATAAAGTTATTGTTGTAAAGTTACCTATTTCACTAAACTGATTTTTCCACTAAACATCATATCCCTTAACAAAATCGATTAACACACACATGAACTACAAACGGTTAAAAATGGCGAAAATCATAGTTTTACACGACTTTTGAAATTGAGTGAAATGTAACTAACATAGATCTACAAAATATATATTTTAAATTTTCTTTAAGGGTCCAAATAAAAGAGTTTTAGAAAGTGCCTCTTATACTTTTGCATGTAACATTGTAAATTATAATTATTTGATAAATCTTTTTTGCATATCATTTCGTAAACCGATGCTTCTAATTGATTATACAAAATCTGGTCGTTTGGTACAATTGTAAAAAAAGTTATTCTATTTTAAAATGTGTACGAATACTTTGTACACGCACCGTATACAATTTTGGTTTAATACACAAGGGTTAAACGTAACACCCACTGTACGTTCGGACATATTGGATTTCTAGTATCTGTTGCCAGGTCCTGTATGGAGATCTCTCTCGTTCGCCTAGATTAGAGAAATTCCAAGTGACATACAACGCCATCGTATTCGTCCTCGGGAAGTAAGTGGAACGTACGCGAAGATCGTGTCCGTTACTTCGCCGTGACGTCACGACGACTTGTAACCGCTGTAACAGCGCCGGAGAGCCAACTTGTGATGTCAGCTTCGCGGTGCTTCACGCTGGTATTCTAATTTGGTGGTCCACGGGCAGCATCCTCCAAAAACAGAAAACACCGTGCAACGACACTTGCAGCCATTCATTGAACCTAAAGCTCCCGTACGCAATTTTCACCGTTATTCCACGAGAAACCACACAGAAATGTTTCGTTTTCCAAGAGTGGACCAGGTTTTAGACCAACCTAGTTACCGAATGCCAAACATAGAGCAAGCATCAGGCTATTATTTCGCCTACAATGATTTGACCTGCACCGATAATTCTGTGCCTTGTGTACACAGCTTCGGAGCAGCTCCGTTATCTAAATCCGAGTGCGTTGGGCTTAGAAGTATTATTACAGCGGTTTATCTTTTTTGAGATTGAAGTGCATTCCTAGATTAAGCTATCTCTTTGTGTTACTAATTGTTAGAAGCTTTAAGAAAGTACTGCAATTATCTGGCTCTTGAGAATCTTTATTTAATCCCCTGTAGTATAATGTTCTTCGTGGATACAATAATTGGAACTTTTTGGCTTTAATAATGTGACGGAAGAGAAAAGAACAATTATATTTATTGTATGACCAACTTGGGTGCTTAAGTATTGACTATAAAAGAATGGTATTTTATTTCGAAATTCTTTCTAACACCAAACTTACCACCACCGGTCAAACGACCGGTTCCAGATGTTATATTTCACGATTATTGAATTTATAATGATGCTTTCGCGATAAACGATTAAATAAACATGTTTAACCCTTAGCACTCGAGTGGAAACTCTGAGGCGCCACTAAAAATTGCTGTAACATTATTCAAAATATTGTTTAGATTATTAAATATGTTGATATCTAATCTAATTGCTAAATATTTAGGTCTTGGAGAAGGTGTTACATTAATTTCGTATCCATAAAATGAAAAAAATAAATGGTATAGAAAGGAATTATTCTAGGTAGGAAGAAATGTTTAATTTTCGAGTTAAAATGAACCGAACAAAGTTCAAATAAGTGTAATCTTGTTATTTTTAAAGCTCGGTAGGACTAGCGTTAAAATAAATGCACAACTATTTGTTAGAATATGTTAGAAGTGTTGATAAAGAGTTTGAATTTCAATGCTCGCACACAGGAATTTATGATTGAGATTAGAATATTTCAGACCGTAGAAAAGACGATTTTCGCGTGATCCACAAAATGTACAACACGTATCGAAACTATTGGCCCGATCTTCCTCGTTTCGCTAGACTTTCGAACTTACGTAACGTCGCTTTCGGTAATATGATTTTCCGTTGTTTGTACAGCTCTTCCACGGGACTACGCGCGAGAGAAACAGAGCACACGGTTCTCGTTTCGGTATTACGGAACTTGCGCAAAGCGGGATCGTTGCCCCGGCGACTGCTTAATTGGACGGTCTTTGTTTTAATTAATTCGTAGGCCCGTCGACCCTACAATTGTTCCGCCGCCCGTTCGAACCCTGCTACACTTGCTACACGAATTTATGGACACGCGTAACGGCATCGTTGTTTACCCTCATTAAACGTAATCCGTGAAGTTCATTGTTGAATTAGAAAAACTACGCTCACGAGTCAGCCGCAGGATTTACCTTGCCGAGCGAACAATGCACAATTGCGGAACAATAACACTCGTGAACGAACACAAGCTTCTCTGAAAAGTAATTTGCGATCTTGAACATTCAAAACGAAATTGAAACGTTCAATCTCGTGCACGTCTTTGTGAACGCAACAGGAAATAATGTGGACCTTGATGAATAATAATCGTTTCCTGTTTTGTTCGCAAGAAACCATTCCTGTGGATGATTGCGAAAGTTCCTGCCCGATGTTCGGAGGCATTAAGACATTTGTCGTTAAAAAAGGAACCACCAGGTTGGAGAACGTTGGCAGACATTTGTAGAAAATGGCGATGATTAGACTGCGGATTTTTAGGCTAGATAAAAATTGTCTCTATTGTACGCGAGGAGAAAGATATTCGAAAAATATGCATTGTTCGCAAAATCCGATAAATTTGAAAAGAAAACACATTAACACGTTCGTCGCCCAGCGTGATTCTGCTAAGTTTCCCGCGGGGCCCAAATCCGACCGTCGGAAAGCAAGAACGTAAACAGAGCGATTAACTTGGAATGGCAATAATGCAATTCGCATAGGTGTAGGCACGTTCGTGGTCGGTGATCTAATGTGAAAAAACTACACGTATTGTCCCAATTGTCCAAAATCATCGCAAATGTGCTTGGTCTGATACCGAGTATCATGCTACATAATATGTTATATTTTATTTTAAATATAAATTAAAGCATAGTACAATATACAGGGTGTCTCACCCCATTTTGATATCTTGATTTCTTCGCCGCTGTTAGTCCTACCGAAAAATGTTTCAGATAAGAATTGAATGGTGCCGAGTGGGGCATAATTTGGTGTAACAGTTTATTCGTGGGTAAACGCGTGAAGGTCATATCAAGGTCAACTTCGTTTTTTTAGACGGAATTATAGACTTTTTAATATAATACATCAATCGATGCGGTTGGACATTCTTTATAAAATAGTATTAACCTATTTATGTTGAAAATTAATCGTTTAGGAGATATTTCGATTTAAATAATTCTAAGATATCATTACTGTCGCGCTAACGATAAGACGTTCGCTTTTTTATATCTTACAGTTAAACGACATTAATCATACGTAAAATTATTTAAATCGAAATATCTCCTACACGACTAATTTTTCAACATAAATAGGTTAATATCTTTTTATAAAGAATGTCCAACTGCATCGATTGATGTATTAAAAAGTATATAATTCCTTTTAAAAAAACAAAGTTGACCTTCGTATAACCTGAACGCGTTCACGCACTAATAAACTAATAACACCAAACCATGCCCCACTCAGCACCATTTAATTCTTATCCGAAACATTTTTCGGTAGGGCTAACAATAGCGGAGAAATCAAGATGTCAAAATCGGGTGAGACACCCTGTATATATTGTGTATATTTTTAAAAGTTATATTTTTACATTTTATATTTGCCAGTGATTATTCCATTAAATTCTTTTGTTACAAATGGAATTTTTATAAGTTACTTATAAAATCCTATTTAACTTGACGAAAAAATAAGAACGTCACCCGCGTCTGGGTGCTAATAATGGCGTGTTAATAATCACGATGAGACACAACTGGCATAATAATATAAACGCGGTACTCCGAAGACTTCGATATAAAATCAGCAATTTTATACTTCCGGATTTTTTTAAAAATCGATTTGACAACCAAAAATTCTGAAATAATTCACAGTCGCGTGTGCTATTAGGTAGAATGTTCACGAATTTTTTCGTAATTGTTTGTCGATGGGAACATAAGCAATAGAACATGATTCATGAAACCATTCTTACCCTGTAACTACCCTTGCGGTAGAGGCAGCGATTTGAAACTTGTCGCAGAAGATTTTCTTAATCGGATCGTCGCAGATCCTTTTCTTAATAATTTTAAAAAATAAAAGCGACTTAGTGTTCCGGGATCAAGAGCCAATCGCGACCAGCGCAAGTGTATTTTTTATTCGCCGACGGAATCGTTTTATTCCCTAGTGTTCCTTTTTCCCTCTCGATTCCATCCTCGCAATCTCGAAACCGAAGAGGTAGGTCTGTCTCTTCCATTCCCGGCGGTGTTTATATCTCGTCGGCACCGGCTGGTTGCGTTAGGTTCCTCGACCTTGCCGGTCGTGCAGGTTTCAAGTCGCAACGTGCCTCCAGACGTCTCCGTGTATACCGGGTGTACCTGTGTGGAGATATCCGACATGAAAGTGGACACTGGTCTCTGAACGTCTCGCGGATCACGAGTGCTTCCCGTTCTCCAAGCTTGGACAGTACGGATCTATAGTTTCTATGAAGCGGTATAATAATTTCTGCGAAACTACTTGTATCTCCATCGATTGTAGAACAGTTCCGCGTAATTGGAGCAGTATCCATCAGGAAACTGGATGTCGAGCGCTAACGATGGTTTGTTAGAGTTTTTACAGCTGCTTAAATTTTATTGAACTCAAATGGTCGAGGGAATTATCATAATAATATTCCCAACATTTTATTATAGTAATTTGATTCCTAATTCTCAAGATAAAAATTGTGAAATCGAGGAGCACGCGAGAGTGAAAAATTTTTCGATCGCGTTGCATCGTTGGTCTCAGCTATTTGGAGTGCGACGCGCTGATTGGAGCAGTATCGGGACAGTACTAACGATTGGTTTGCTAGAGCTTTCAAAGCCTTTTAAATTTGATTGAACTCAAATGGTTCAGGGGATTATCCTAATAATATTCCTTACTTTTAGAAAACCATCGAAAATTTTGAATTATAGTAACTAGGTGTTCTGTTCCCAGGATAAAAATTGTGAGAGCGAGAGGCGCACGAGAGTGAAAAATTTTGCTATCGCGTTGCATCGTTGATCTCAGCTATTCAAAGTGCAACGCGTTGATTGGAGCAGTATCGGTTTAAATTTTATTGAACTCGAATGGTCGAGAGAATTGTCCTAATAATATTATTCTCATGATAAAAATTATGAAAACGAGGGGCGCGGGAGCGTGAAAAATTTGTCTATCGCGGCGCATCGTTGGTTTCAGCTATTCAAAGGGCAACGCGTTGATTGGAGCAGTATCGATTCAAATTTTATTGAACCCGAATGATCGACAGAATTATCCTAATACATAATATTCCCAATTTTTAGGAGGGCATAGAAAATTTTGAATTACAGGAACTAGATTGCCCAGTTCTCAGGATAAAAATTGTGAAAACGAAGGGCGCGCGAGAGTAAAAACTTTCTACCACAGTGCATCGTTGGTTTCAGCTATTCAAAGGGCAACGCGTTGATTGGAGCAGTATCGATTCAAATTTTATTGAACCCGAATGATCGACAGAATTATTCTAATACATAATATTCCCAATTTTTAGGAGGGCATAGAAAATTTTGAATTACAGTAACTAGATGCCCAGTTCTCAGGATAGAAATTGTGAAAACGAAGGGCGCGCGAGAGTAAAAACTTTCTAGCGTAGTGCATCGTTGGTTTCAGCTATTCAAAGTGCAACGCGTTGATTGGAGCAGTATCGGTTTAAATTTTATTGAACCCGAATGTTCGACAGAATTATCCTAATACATAATATTCCCAATTTTTAGGAGGGCATAGAAAATTTTGAATTACAGCAACTAGATGCCCAGTTCTCAGGATAAAAATTGTGAAAACAAAGGGCGCGCGAGAGTAAAAAATTTTTCTACCGTGGCGCATCGTTGGTTTCAGCTATTCAAAGTGCAACGCGTTGATTGGAGCAGTATCGGTTTGAATTTTATTGAACCCGAATGATCGACAGAATTATCCTAATACATAATATTCCCAATTTTTAGGAGGGCATAGAAAATTTTGAATTACAGTAACTAGATGCCCAGTTCTCAGGATAAAAATTGTGAAAACGAAGGGCGCGCGAGAGTAAAAACTTTCTACCACAGTGCACCGTTGGTTTCAGCTATTCAAAGTGCAACGCGTTGATTGGAGCAGTACCGATTTAAATTTTATTGAACCCGAATGATCGACAGAATTACCCTAATACATAATATTCTCAATTTTTAGGAGGGCATAGAAAATTTTGAATTACAGGAACTAGACGCCCAGTTCTCAGGATAAAAATTGTGAAAACGAAGGGCGCGCGCGAGAGTAAAAAATTTTTCTACCGTGACGCATCGTTGGTTTCAGCTATTCAAAGTGCAACGCGTTGATTGGAGCAGTATCGGTTTAAATTTTATTGAACCCGAATGATCGACAGAATTATCCTAATACATAATATTCCCAATTTTTAGGAGGGCATAGAAAATTTTGAATTACAGTAACTAGATGCCCAGTTCTCAGGATAGAAATTGTGAAAACGAAGGGCGCGCGAGAGTAAAAACTTTCTAGCGTAGTGCATCGTTGGTTTCAGCTATTCAAAGTGCAACGCGTTGGTTGGAGCAGTATCGGTTTGAATTTTATTGAACCCGAATGATCGACAGAATTATCCTAATACATGATATTCCCAATTTTTAGGAGGGCATAGAAAATTTTGAATTACAGGAACTAGATGCCCAATTCTCAGGATAGAAATTGTGAAAACGAAGGGCGCGCGAGAGTAAAAACTTTCTAGCGTAGTGCATCGTTGGTTTCAGCTATTCAAAGTGCAACGCGTTGGTTGGAGCAGTATCGGTTTGAATTTTATTGAACCCGAATGATCGACAGAATTATCCTAATACATGATATTCCCAATTTTTAGGAGGGCATAGAAAATTTTGAATTACAGGAACTAGATGCCCAGTTTTCAGGATAAAAATTGTGAAAACGAAGGGCGCGCGAGAGTAAAAACTTTCTACCGTAGTGCATCGTTGGTTTTAACTATTGGAAATCAACCAAATTTATTGAAAGTGTAACGCGATGATGGAACAGTATCAGGACAGCATTAACGATGGGTTTGCTAGAGCTTTCAAGGTCATTTTAATTGTATTGAACTCAAATGGTTAAAGGGATTATCCTAATAATATTCTCCAATTTTAGAAGAGCGTAGAAAATTATTAATTATAGTAACTAGGTTCCCAGTTCTCAAGATAAAAATTGTGAGAACGAGGGGCGCACGAGTATGAAAAATATAATATTTCTATCGCGTTGCATCGTTGGTCTCAGCTATTTGGAGTGCGACGCGTTGATTGGAGCAGTATCAGGACAGCACCAGAGTTGGGCAAAAATGTTTATTCAGATAAAGAATTTTTGCCCAACTCTGGACAGCACTAATGATGGGTTTGCTAGAGCTTTTAAAGCCGTTTAAATTTTATTGAATTCATATGGTTAAGGGAATTATCCTATAATATTATTCTCAGGATAGAAATTGTGAAAACGAGGGGCGCGAGTGAGTGAAAAATTTGTCTACCGCGGCGCTTCGCTGGCTTCAGCTATTCGGGGTGCGACGCATGAACAATTCATCAGGAATATTATTGGAGGCAATAATGATTTCGGTGCACGACAGCAACGCGTTAAATATATTCCCGTTTTGCCTCCCGCGTGGCCGGTTTCTCAGTACGGGGCACCTCCTGCATCAGGGTTATTATTGAACTCGCTATTTCCGAAAACCGTCACGACTCGCACGACGGCCGTCGCGTGTTCTTCCTGGAACAAGCAACAGCGGCATGAAAATTCTAAAAGGATCGGAATGTAACCTCCGGACGGTCTACACATCAGTTCCCAAGCTCCTCCTTCTCCCAGGGAAAGTCATCCGGGGAACGTATTTAGATTTATTGAAGACCGCCACGCCCTCATCCGCGTGTTATTTTTTTCATTTGTTCCTGTCCGGTTAATATAAATATCCGTGATTCGATAATTGGCTCGCCGGGACCATCGAAAAATGAAAAACTTATAGCGAGCCACCGATGTACAGTGAATCACGAAAGTATTTGAACGCGCTTTAAAACAGTATAACTTTTTTTATAATTGCATCCAACGTACTGATGTTTTGTAAGCAATTACAAGCATTGGTTCGCTAAACGATCTGCAAAAAAGATTTTCCAAAAATTACAATTTACAAAGTTGGATGCAAAAATAAAAAAAAAGCATTTTTTTAAACGTTTTTATTTGGGCCCTTAATGAAAATTTAAAATATACATATGTTTTGTAGATCTATGTTGGTTATCCACATGCTGAAAATTTCATCGACATCGATTAACGTACCCGAGATCTACGAGCGGTTAAATGTGGTGAAAATCATAGTTTTAAATTGATTAAAATTCGCAGATTGTTACATCTTTCGATGTGTCGTTTTTTTTCTGCGTCAACCGATTTCGATTAAATTTTCAGCATGCGTATAACTAATATACATCTACAAAACGCATATTTTAAATTTTCATTACGAACTCTAACAAAAAAGTTATAAATATGGTGCCACTTTTACATTCCCATGTAATTCTTAGCAATTGCAATTTTTTCAAAATCTTTTTTGCATGTCATTCGGTAAATCAATTCTTCTAATTGCTCAAAGAAGGTCAGGTCGTTTGGTCCGATCATAAAAAAGTTATTCAGTTCTAAAGTGCGTTCATAATACTTTCGTGGTTCACTGTATGGGTCACCGATATCCGTAGTCTATCACTGATAAAGTTCACTGGGTCTAGTTCACGCGAACCGAACTTTCTCCGGAAGCTTGCAACGTGTAAACGGAATATGTAATTCGGGACATTGTAATCGGTTGCATAATCGTTCATTAGCATCGGGGTTTTCCGGCAACTCCCGCGGTCACGAACGCGATATTTCAATTCAATGTGGGAAGCTTACTCTGCGATTAAACTCGTGCACTTTCGTCGGGTGAAAATTCATCCATTCTCCGATTTCGATATCGTAAAACCTTCGATGTCCCTACAATTGAAATCACAAGTTGGTAAACAATAATCGTGTACAGACAGTTCAATAGTCATGTTGTAAATCTTTTTTAATACCGAATTTATGCAGATTTTATGCGTATTTTGTGGTAATATATGCTCGAATAAAGGAACCTAAATGTGAGCTCGTAAATGAAGGACAATTGGTCGAATTAAAATGCAAAACGAGACGAGAAAAAATCCCGGGAGGATCCTGCAACTATTTTCGAGTAGCATATGAGGGTTAAATATACATACGTGCTCATAATTATGAAAGTGATCTAATTGTAAGTGAAAAAATGACTTTATCAGTTATTACACATCACATTATTTTAAGCCAAATGAATAAAATGTAATTTTTACAATATTGTCGGTAGTAGTAATTGTCAGTGTAGTCTAAGCCAAAAATATAGGAAAAAAAAGAGTTTATCAGTGATTACTGTAGGATTAGCGGGACTTGACCGATAACTTCCTATGTTAACAGCGAACAATGAAGAACGGTTAAAAACTCGTAATGATAAAAGCCTAAAATGATAAAAATGGATCACTTTTGAAAAATAATTAAAAACAACATATTTTCGCATGCGATTCACACAAAATTTCACATTCCTAATAAATGTTCATTAACCGAGACTAATAGAATTCTAAATTAAATTGTTACATACTATACAAATATCTTTTAAGTTATTCAAATGTAATCCTTTAAGTATCTCGAAACAAGAAATATATGATTTAAGCAACTTTCGTGATTACGAGCACATATGGTTCCCATAGGAATAGAAAACTAAACATAGTCGGTTGAAAAGGAAGAAGTAGAAATTTAGAAAAGCTTATGAAATTGAATCACCCTCGCGAGGGAGCGGTATTTCCGTAAACCACCCCATGCGGGTTCGTGAAGTGACGTGTTCGAATAATTCTTACCGTTTCTATCTGGGTGGCACACGCCTGGACCGGTTCGAGTCATTGCTCTATCGAGAAGGTACAAATGTATCTTGCCGCTAGACAAGGGTGGCGAATGGGTCAACCGGCAAGAATGATCGGGGCATAGCAACCGGTACCGGACGCGCATCGGAGAAAATGAATTACCATATTTTACCGGTGCCTTGGAATGCCAAACGAGTTGTTTATTGGGCATGAGTCCGCCGTGGGGCTCTGTCGCGGACATAGCAGACCGGTAACGACTACCTGTTACCCAATTAATCGCTACCCACGTTCGAGAAGGTCTAGTTCCACTCGGGGACACCGAGGAAACGAATCGTCACGTTCGAGGATAATAATTTCTCGACTCATCCTCGGCTGCTCGAAACATTTTCTCGGTTTCTCGATCGTAAACTCGGTCACGTTTTCCATTCGCAGCTCTGTTATCGGTAGCGCTCGGATTAATTCGACGATATATTTGTTAATAACTGTATCAATTTCCGAGCGTCGTATAATATCGTGTCAGACTATCCGCGTAACACGACATTGGTATTAGCAAAATCCTTTTAATATTCACGCAGTGTCGATGCAAAACGAGCCACAGAGATACAAACCGAGACAGAAAACAGTCTACAACTATAATTTAGTAATTTTATATCAAGTGTGCATGTAGAAGGTGTATCCGAGTTGGACACTAATTAATCCTTTTGTAATCGACTTCTGTAATCGATTATTTAATGTAATCGTAGTAACTGTATTCATTAATCAGACGGTCATCGTTGAAATAAATCAGTAATCATGATTTCTATATTGCGGATCTGATGCGGATATTTACGTAAAAACATTAAAAGAATTAAATAGTCTGTTATACTATTTTCAACCTGTTAACCCTTTGCTCTCGTTTGTCGAGTGTGACTCGACATCGGAGAAAGAAAAATGTAAAGGGAACAACGGGGTTTTATATGTATTTGGTTCTTCCTTTATTTAATTAATTTCTTGTTTTTTGGTTAAAAACAAATATAAGTTCCAGAAACATAAATTACAACAAAGTTTGAGAGCTATATTTAATATAATTAGTATAAACAAAATTGTTTAAAATAAGTAGCATTCAAGGAACTGTCCTTTGAAGTAAATTTCAAATAAAATACTTAAAATAGTAGGGACTTGTTGGCATTAAAATTGAAAAATAATTCGGAGTGCAAAGTGTTAAACACGTTAAGAAGGAAAATAAATGTCCACTCCAATTCCTTGCAATTCAGATGAAAATTTTTTATTTTGCACAAAAATCTGCAGTCTAACGATTACCTTCTGTAATTTGTAATCGTTAATCAGTATTTTTTCAATCGCTCAATGATTAATTATATTTTATACAGATCTGTAATGTGTATCGGTACGTTGAAAATTGTACAACTTTCCTCGTGCGTAGAATGATTATACATGAAAAAGTAAGATGTCGGAAGCAAAAATTTGCTACAACGTCCAATAAAATTATAGTCGATAGACTACATCGTTGATCGCACACTTGTACGTCTCAAGTGTAAATCACATTGTAGTGAATATAATTATAATTAAGTACATATCAAACATTATTCAGTTAATAAATCTTGAATTGTTTGAATAGAGTATATACGTGTACGTACACACGCACGCAGGTTGTTAATCGGGAACATAAATGTGTCGATGGTATCCAACAACTCACAGTCCCATTGCTAGTTACCGGTACACGCAATATAAATTATTGATAGTTCCCTCTTTCTGTCTATGAATCGCGATAAACGCCGCCGCGTTCCTCGCCGTTTTTCGTCTGGGAAAACTTGCTTACGATAACGATCTCGTCTCCTTTGTGTGTTACAGAATTTCCAAGACTTGGAAGCTGAAAAGGCAATAATGGGCTCCATTGTATACTGCATCCATCACAAGGACGGGTGCAAGTGGTCGGACGAACTTAGAAAGTTGAAGGTGAGTCTCGCGATTCCGATTTTCCTTATATCCTCCTTCCCACAACGAAAGAATGCTGGTAGCAATTAAACGAGCCTCGCTTGCGACAATCAAACGAACATGAAGTCGCCATTTAACATTAGACTGCTGTTGAACGCCGTAAGCCTTTTAAATATCGATGTTCGATTTTTACAAGGTAAATTCCTTGTAGTTCCTTCCGCTAGTTTCAATGCAATTCCTGTAACGGTCGATTAATATTTTAGACTGTGATTCCTTACGCATTTATGGCATGTGCAATGTCTTTAGGTTGAAAGATAATCCTCCAAAATTTTAAGTCGCTAACCCCTCATTTAAGGGTAATATGAGAATAAACACCCTAAACTTTATCAATTTTTTTCTCGGTTGTTAATCAACATATTAAGATGATATAAAAACGAAAATACTCACTTACCTCTTGCGTTTCATATATTTCTTCACAATTATGAGCAGATTATGAAGAGTAGAAAAAAAAAAGATTTATTTTTTACGAGCGAGGGTTGCAAGCAACCCCCTTTGAGTAACACCTACCAAAAAATTGAAGAACACAGTTACGTGGAACACAATTATAGGATTGAAAAACAAATTAAATTACGCCACTATAATATTACAATATACGTACAGTGTAGTGTTTCTTACGATTTAAAATTTTGGGGGATCATCTTTCAACCTAAAAGTATTGTTTTGCAGACGATATCAATGAAAATTGTCGTGGGCATCGCTGGACCATATTTATCCTGCTAGAGACCCTTTATAAAATATTTTAATTTAACTTATCACTTTGTACAGTTATGTGCTGACTGTTATAGCATACTTAGAAATCCCAAATATGTAGCTGCAGGGCATGGAGGGTTCCAAAAAGTTTGTGGGTGGAGGTAGCAAGGACCTCTCACAAGGTTGACTACTTCTCACCAGTGTGAATAGTTCAGCTTCGTTAAGACTATAACTGTAACTTCATTTTGGGTTTCAGAATATTTAATTTACAATTATTAAGATTGTAAAGATACATTTACAATGTTAACCCTCGCAAGGTAAGGTCTAATAACATATACATATTAAGGCGGAGTCTCTTAGACCCCGACAAATGAATTTCATAAATAGCCTCGTTTTTAATAAATTTGGGATATGAATAACACAGGATTTAATTTTATTCATATCAAAATTCTTTTGAAAAATCTGAAGCTGGGGTCTCTGAGACCCCGCGTTACCTTGCGAAGGTTAAATGTCCCAGAAGTGTGTGTACAATGTGTTGAAAGTATTTTAAAAATTATATCGCTCTGTTTAGGCTCACCTAAATACCTGCAAGCACGATGCAGTGCCTTGCAGCAACAAGTGCGGCGCAATGATCCCGCGTGTACTCATGGAGGACCATTTGAAGTACACTTGCGCTCAGCGGCGAGCACGCTGCGACTTCTGTGCCAAAGAATTCACCGGTCACACGCTCGAGGTAACTGCTCCCGCATTAATTAGAGAACCACGATTGAGTGCCAGCCGTTAACTGTACAACTGGGAACAGAAACAAAGAGCAGCCACGACGAAAGGAAATTTCTCGAATAGTTTTTGCAACGATATTCTCTGGTACATTTTCAACGCGAACAACCGCAAACTTGAAGACTCTCTGAAGGCTCAGAGTCCTTGACCTCTCCTCTTCCGAATATCTCAAAATGTCGTCGAGACTTCAAACGTTAGCGGGACAAAGTTGTCGTGGATGAATTTTAAAAGTTTGAATTTGAAAGTTTCCTTGAAATGTCACTTTTGAAGATGAACGCCCTAAAGCTATCTTAATATTGTCGGCGGCACTCGATGACATCAGACTACTTGAACTGCTGGCTGCTACACACCTCTTCTTGAGTCATCTGTTTATCAAAAAAATTGTTCTATCAATCATTAGTTTTATGATATGAAGTACTCTAAACACGTTTGATAAAGCAATTTCTTATCACTAAACCAATGCATGTCTAGAAACCTTAAATTTATTGTTTGAAGCGTAAGCAAAGGTGTCGACCGCTTTAGCAAATATTTAATCCGCATTAAAGTAGTTGTTTCGTTGAATAAAAATTTATCTATGCTGGAGTGATGTATAATTCCATGTAACCAGTTATGTAGAAAGTGGAGTGCGACTAATTGAATTTGAAACTTCTTGGTAACTCCGCATGTTCTACTGAATATTGGAACAGATTTGGTTTTTTTAACTTTGTACTTTTGTTTTAATGTTGCTATTCGTTTCGTTGCAGAAACACACGGGTACATGTGGCTACGAGCCTCTCTACTGTGAGAACAAATGCGGCATGAAGGTGCAGAGAAGGCATCTCAGCCAGCACAAGTTGGGCGAATGTGCGAAAAGATTGGTGGCCTGTCGCTATTGCAATAAAGAGTTCGTTTTCGACACGCTCGGCGCCCACCATGCTAAATGTGGACGTTTTCCAGTCGCCTGTCCTCATCGCTGTGAAACCGCAGTGTTACCAAGGGAGGATTTGGAGGTTCACTTGAAAGACCATTGCACCACACACCTTCTGTCTTGTACGTTTAAAGATGCCGGTTGTCGCTTCAAGGTACGTTGACAAATTTACTTTCATCTGTACATACTGTTACTTGTGGAGAATTTTCTAATCTCTTTCTCCTGAGAACAGAAAATGCTCTGAACATGCTCCAGCTTCGTTCCGAACGTTATTCTAATCAATCTTGTTTCTTGTTCCAGGGCAACAGGTTCTCGTTGGACAAACACTTAGAGGAATCAGCGAAGATGCATCTGAGTCTCATGTGCAGCGTGGTGACGAAGCAGCAACATCAAATAACCAGCCTGAAATCGGCCATCAGCAAATTGTCATTAAATTACACGGGCACGCTAATATGGAAGATCACAGATTACAGTGCCAAAATGTCCGAGGCGAGGGCTAAGGAAGGCATGGAGTTGGTCAGCCCTCCTTTCTACACTAGTCAATATGGTTACAAGCTACAAGTACGTTCACATTAATAATCACTGTCCGATAAAATTAAATTTTTTTCGTATTCAGCAATTATTGTTGGGTGAATTCTTATAGATAGACTGCGGATGTTTATGCGATTATGGCTTTTGAAAATTTTCAAAAAATACTAGGATATAAAATACGACAGAACTTACGAACGACTTAAATTTATTTCAAACCTAAAAAGGCTACCACCACGAAAAATACAATTTTATTTGACTCGAGATTCTTAAAATTTGTCTACAAAAATTGCAAATTGCATAAAAATCCGCAGTCTAATTTGCACTCCTTTGTCGAGTGTGACACGGAGAAAGTAAAATGTAAATGAAACGGGATTTTATATGTATTTGGTTCTTCGTTCATTTATTTAATTTCTTATTTTTTAGTTAAAAACAAATATACATTACATCAAAGTTTGAGAGGAATATTTAATATAATTAGTAAACAAAATTGTTTAAAATGAGTAGCAGTCAAGGAACTGTCTTTTGAAATAAATTTCAAATAAAACACTTAAAATAGTAGGGAGTTGTTGGCAATAAAATTGAGAAATAATTCGGAGTGCAAAGCGTTAACGCTCATTGTTCGTCGAAACAAGAACTCACACACCTATCTACAGAAAACGCAACAGTATTAACACTGAATTTTTCTTTTTCAGGCATCGGTTTTCTTAAACGGAAACGGAACCGGCGAAGGCAGTCACATTTCCATATACATAAAGATCCTTCCTGGAGAGTACGATGCTCTGTTGCGGTGGCCATTCTCTCACAGTGTGTCTTTCACCATATTCGATCAGATGGAGGTCGCGGAGAAGGCGTGCAATATTGTCGAAAGCTTTATACCCGATCCAACATGGAAGAACTTCCAAAGGCCGAGTCGCGAGCCTGACTCTCTCGGTTTCGGTTTTCCAAGATTTGTTTCCCACGAGATGGTCAAAAGACGGCACTTCGTCAAAGACAACACCATGTTCATTCGAGTAAAAGTCGACCCTAGCAAAATCGTAGCCGTCTAAATGTAACTCGTTAACGCGTATCGTACCACTAACTCGACTACTATCGTTCCACGTAGACACACACTGGTATCGTTTCATGTAAATAGTTCGATGCGGTTGTTGCGCATTTCTTATGTTACACGTAATGACAGTCCAGTAAACGACTCACGATTATTCTATTTATTTGCATCGGCCGTGTACTTGGTGTGATAGTGCGGAGTACTTTACATGCAGCGACTTCCACTAATATTCGGACAATTTTCAAAAGGCGATAATTTATATTGAATCACGCGACTTGGATTTTTTTTTTATAAGTTAGAACAATTACTTTACTACATGACGTGAGGAAGAAATTGTGAAAAAATTGCAATTTGTAGGAGTTACATTCAAAATAGGTCGACGTTGGAATGAGCTACAATCGTTTTTAATGCAGTAAATCTAAAGATTCTTTCATCTTTCAATGTTTTTCGATTTTCCCCGCGTCAATCGATTTCAATAAAACTTTCACAATGCATATAATTTTCAAATACAGGCCCAAAAAAAAAGTTATAACATGCAACTTTTAGTATTTTCTCTACAATTCCGACCAATTGCAATTTTTGAAAGAACCACTTTCACATCCTGTACTAAACTAATTACTCTAGCTTCCCAAACAAGCTCAAATCGTATGGTCGAATGTTTAAAAAGTTATCGTGTTCTTGAAAGCGTCCGAATATTAATGGAGTTACTGTACAAGCCACATGGTACTTACGTTGTATACCATAGTAATATTTATTCAGGGTATCTCTGAAAGTTTTAGAAACAATAGCGCGGCGGTATCTCTGGATTTGTACAGTTCGCCCAATTATGTCGTGTTTGGATTCGTTATCGGTGAGAAAACATCGGTATAATAATAGATGAAGGTATAACGATAACTAGCAGAACCTTCAGTTGTAAACTGATACAATCCCGAGTCTCTAAACATGTGCGTCACTGCCTCGAAAGTGTCTAAGTTTTGGAGGTATCGCCGTAACGTCCAACGGCAAGATCTTTCATTGGGAACTACATAAAAATGTTCGTACCGCGTTTCACAATTTGTATAAATGTTTAATGTTTCTGGCCTATTTACTTCTAACTCGTATTTGTACTATAAAAAAAAGATATTTCTGTTGCGTCACGGTTCCCTACGGTTTTAATCACTTGTTCGGCAACACGAGTTTCCGTTCCGTGTCGCGCTGCGATTGATGTTTACGTGAACATGTTTAATCGTCACGTTGAAACCGAGATCTTCAAAGTTCTAAGAGTTCGCCAGTCGAACAACGTTTTGTTCATCGAAAGTACTTTTAAGAATTCAAATCAAAGATGATTAAAGGACTGTTTACTTTACTATAAGCTTAGGAAATGTAAATATTGTGAAAAGAGATGATCGGGGCGAGCAATTTGTCCACACGACAGATCTACTAATGTAAATACGCATTTACTACATGTTAGTGATAATGAGAAATTGTGATTGAGATGCTAGTGACTGTATGTAATGATCTAAGATTAAGAAATAATAAAACTATTATATCATGTTCGTATATTATATATTATAAAAGTATTAATTTCTTCTATCCCAATAATTACTTCCACTGTGATAACACATAATTACAAAAAATTAATAGTAAAGAAATTTCATTAATCAGTATATACATATATATATTTACAGTTTCAAAATAGACAATGGTAGTCTTGATTTCATGTTTTTTGAGAGGTGTCTGCAGTTTGTGACTGGGGGGGAACTCTTGCAGACTAGAAAAATCAAATTATTATGGAATAATCATTACTTCGCCGATTGAATCGATTCGTTGGTACACTCACAGTTTGAATCCTATACATCTGGTCCAAAGCGTGCGGTAGTAATGGCCTTACACTGTTAATTTCCATAGCAGTCAGATGATCCAATTTTGCGTGTAAAGCTTCACTTTTTAAAAAAGCATCTATCGATGTACGTAGCTTGGACATCCTTATATCCCATATATCCTGAAAATGATTACTACATTAATATGAAATAAATCTAGACAGATAAAGAACGTTAACTTAGATAAAGAAAACTAAACATTTCTTCCGACCTAGAATGTTTATATTCTTTATGATTTTTTTAATTTGCTGGATATGAAAATGATATTCTATCTTATACAATACTTAAATGTTTAATAATTGATTAGATATCAACATGAAATTAAACATTTCTCCCAACCTAGAATATTTCCATTCTCTATGAGTTTTTAAATTTGGTGGATATAAAATTGATATACAACTTTATACAATACTTAAATGTTTAGTAATTGATTACATACCAACATATATCTGATAATGTAAACAATATTTTAAATAATAGTAGAGCAATTTTTAGTGGTGCCTCAGAGTCACCACTCGAGTGCTAATTTTTCTCACCTTTATTGCTGTCCTTATCACGTCCGAATCAGGTATGTCGTCGTTGCCATGGCTCAATAAAAGTTGCGCCTCATCTATATAATGATTGCTAGGCATTTTGGTAAACAACCTAAACAAATTATCGTGTGACAAAGTATTAGATGATTGCATAAGTTCATGCCTGATTTTCATAGATGTAGCAAAGAACTGTGACTATATAATTGATTAATAAAGCTATATTCTTTAAAATTTAACCATTGAACTTTATTTTTAAAGAAGGAACGAACTTACGCAATCATCTGGTATATAATAGGAATTTATCATACGATAAAGTGTTTTTTCGTAATAGAGTATACAAGATGGTCCACCTAAATGTAGCCACCTAAATATCTCCTTTATTTCACTCACCTAAATATCTCCTAAATATCTACTTTATTTTAACATGTTTCTATTTTTGGAAAAAAAATTCAATTTTCAGTCTACCCAAAACACCTTAAGATGTACGATGTTAAATGTCATTGTTAGAAAAAAGTTGTTAGAAAAAAGTTGTATTTTCAATCAACAAAAAATGACCTTGAAAACTCTGGATAAAATGATCTTGAAAAAAAAATAAAATTTGCAAAGCATTCACCTTGTGATACCATTTATATTGCATTAAAAACATTTGTTATGTTGTCACAAATAAAGGAGATATTTAGGTGACTCCATTTAAGTGGACCATCCTTTTTAGAATAATAGAGAAATAATGGACTATTTATAAAATAGAGTTTTTTTTATAATAGATTATACTTCGATAATTTTTCGTCTTCTTTCGCCTCGTTCAATGTATCTGCATTCATCCATTCTTGATTAATAATTCGGCACTTCTGTTGCTGTTTCAAGTTCATTGCCAACCAGATTGGAACTTTGACAGGTAGACCAGCACGAAACGGGCCTATCGATCCCGATATCAAATGAATCGTGTCAAAGTTAAAATTTGGCACTATAGAAACCAACTCCTTCTCACCAAGAAACTCCACTTCACTTGGATCCATAATTATTCTGTACTATTTTACTTATTAATTCTTAAATTAGGCTAATCTCACTCCAAAATCCCCAACATCATGTGCCCGCATCTGTCGCAGCTGCGACAATAAGTTTTGGCGGGAAACGCACGGTGCGTTATGTTTGAAACGCTACCTGTTGCTAACTACGCTAACTTCAAATGTATTCAGAACGCAGGCGCCGACGAGATACTATCACAGACGACCTAACCCAGACGAGATTCGTCTGCGATACTATTTCTCGTCAGTGGTTCTAGTCCAGGGATGTATAGGTTCAGATCCAGGCTACAGATGACGTAGGACTTTAATATAATTGAGGGATAATATAAAACATTCTAGAATAATATTTTTATAAAAAAGTGGTTGTTCCGCAGTATTAATTTCAATCAATACGGTACGATGCGACATGGAAATGATAAGGGAGCTCTAAAGCCTCTCGGATGTGAGACAGAAAAATACATTGGGTGATTGATCTACTACTATATATACCCAATGCCAAGATATTGGCCAAGATTTCTCGCGCATGCGCGTCCAAAACAGGAACGAGTCTATCTATCGTAGTGGAGCCCTGGAGCAGTTACACTACCGCTCTGTGATATGTTTCAAATTTCTTCAGTATCGTATTTTTATCTTTTCAAAATCACTCAAATTTTACAAATACTCGAAAAAGGGTTAACCTTTTGGACTGAAAGCAATTTTAATTTGAAAATCAAGACTTCTTTTGACCCAAATCATTTTTATTCTATTTATGTAATCTTTTTCACATTGTCCACATCAAATTGAACCTGTTTTCTTATATCACAGTTGAGCTTTTTACAATTTAGAGATGACAGACAAATTTAATAATATTAAAACTGTTTTGAATAATGGTATGGCATGTTTTCAGATTTACCATTCGAGTGCAAAGGGTTAACATTAAAATAATAGCAGTACACTGAGAGGAGGTTAATACGAAGGTATAAACACTAGGGGTGCGCGGGTATTCGAAAATTTAAAAAATTCATTTTAGGTCCCACTTTGTATAATAATTTCAAAATTTATCCGAATTTCAGAAAAAATAGTAGACATTCCATTGAAAAAATTGAAGGCGATCCTCGTATCTCGATATAAAAGCAAAGTAATAAAAAACAGAACAGTTTTTAACTTAAAACGTTAGATATTCCATAAGAAAGTAATAAAAATCGATTTTAGTCACTATTTTAGTAACTTTCATGCGTTGCTATTGTACATTTCACAAGTGTCCGGATACTTTTGAGCGGTAGTGTATATTGGCGGGAAAGTACTGATATTTTACCCGGTGTTCAAGATACCCCATTTTATCGAGAATGTTACTTTACTGATTGTGAGGCTAAAATCGCCGTGCATGCACGAGGCTAAAAAAAATATCGATGCGAAATTTGGACTGGAAGAATTTTCGTAGCTGAGCCGGCTGAGCCAGCGGCAGGGAAAAATACAACGTCCCACGAGTCCCTCGATATTTTTTTTAGATCAAAAGTTATAGCAAAATGTGCACCGCGCCGCGCCGGGAATCGAACGCGCTACCTCCAGATGGCGACTCATGCATTCGAAACTTCAGTAAAACGTTAATTTCGAAGGAACGCTTCGAGTCGAATAGGCAGCCACACGGACAGACTAGAGGTACGCTTGTGTGTGTAGCGCGTGCGCAGAAGAAGCAACGTAAGAAGCCGATGGTACGTCAGAGTGGGGGGTCCAGCCGGCTGAGCCAGCGGCGGGGAAAAATACCACGTTCCACGATTCTGCCATCACTGGGTGCTTGGCTATATTGGTCTATATCTTGTCTGTGTCCTATGGCACAATTGACAATATTTATCCTTTCGTTTATAGATCAGTGTTCCGATAGATTGTAATAATAGGTAACAATACAAACAGTGTGTGCTAGGAGTTTATAAAATTCACTGCACAGTTATAAATATAGGCTAAATTGATATATTTTCAATTTCTGATTGTGAAAATGACACAGTCTCAACAAGTGGTTGAAGAACTACACGATTGTTTTACACAAACAGCTGCCAATATAATTTCTTATTTCGGTAAATATGTTTAAGGTTAAATTAACTTTCATTTTATGATCATTTCTGGAAATTTTCTTGCGACCAATATATTAACACGATTAATTGCATAAATGCAAAGATCTAGAAAGCATAATGTAAATGTACATTATCCAAAAGAATTAATATACCTATATGTTATTGTAGCGTTTAAATAATTTTGTAAACTATGTAACTTGTTTTGTTATTACAGAAGGACAAGAAGTGAAGGACAAATTAAAAGAGCTTAGGGATGTTGTGCAAAATCACTGTATGTTGGATAAGCAGCTAAAGGCGATAGAAGATACGAAAGATCGTTTGTTAAACTTACACGGTGATGATAACACAGAAAATAATATTGAAACCATTATAGATGTAAACATTGTATTATCATATTAGTCTTAGAATTTTATAAAAGTGTTATACATTTCCATTTTTCATGTTACAGGAATATAAGAATGCTATATCCGAGATTAGTGCCGAGAATGACACATCTACAAATAATAGATTGGTAGATTTCGATAAGCACGTGAAAGCCCTGTTAGGTAAATTAAAGTGTACATTAAAAATAAATATTTTCTTTTGTTTTATATACTTATCAGAGACACGTACAATTTCAAATAAAATAGGAGACAATAAAGATGACGAGGATACAGAAATGCAAGTAACTGGTGGTTATGTAAATGTGATCGATCCAATTTCTAAAAAGAGAATTGTAGACCCTGTGAGTAACACTGTATGCGGACATACCTATGATAAAGAAACCATCGCACAAATATTGAAATTGAATGCAAGAACTAGGTAAGAGTTTTATCAGAATAATGTAGTTCTTCAAGCTATAATTTTGCTCATCGTTTTCTGTTTACAGGTGTCCCGTTATAGGTTGTAAGAGTAATGAGTTTGTGCAACTGAAACATCTCCGTACAGATATTGTAACAAAAGCATATCTTGAAAAAAATCCTGCTTAATATTTATTTAAATAGGCTATTTGATAAAAATAAGAGGAGATATTTTATAAAATGTGCTACGCATATCTGTATATAGAGCGTAAAATCTTGTATTTTACACGTATCTAGTACAAAAATAAAGACTGTATAAACGTGACAACAGTTGTATTTTGGTACAGCATGATAGATTGTCACATGTATAGCTGAGCGCTACAAGAAGGTCCCTGGCAGGAATGCGGCGACGTAGGCAAGAATGCGCGCCCGATTGGTTAGTTTAGAAAGAGCGCTCCTTCTATTGGCCGAAGCGATCACACACACTACTACTATGACTATGCAGAACCATTGACCCCTCTTGCCTCTGTGCCCTCCCAGGGACCTTCTTGTGAGCGCTCAGCAATTACTATGTTTTGCATTACTAGAATATTTTTCTGATTACAAATATGTATAGCCATTTTGATTCTGATCCAAATAGCTGTCTTCAGGATTATTTTTAAGTACAAAAGTGCTATTTATAATTGTGCTCCTTTAACCAGTATTATTTAAATAACGAATATAGATCGTCACAAGTGACCATGTCTAGACGTGTGTCTTGTCTTAAATAAAGATAGGCATTATATTTGCTTAAATTATTTAAATCACATTTATATTTGCAAAAAGTCTAAAAAAAGATTTAGCATTTATAAGTAAATTGTATATTCTTATGCAAACTCGTATTTTTAGGACGAACTTATAAGAGTAAACATTAAGAAGCTTTATTGTGTGAAAATGTTAAAATACTGCAAAATTACAGTATTACACGAAATGAGAAATTAATGTAGAAAGACAAAAACTAATAAAATTACAATATTTTAATAATTATTTAAATGTATTGCACTATAATTTATTGCCTTTTGCGATGAGAATCCACAATTAAATTAAACGGATGCGCAATAGAGAAAAAACGTAGACAATAAATGGATTAAACTTAATGGGATGAAAAAGCACTGAAGCCAGAGCAACTTCAAGTTACAATAGTTTCGATTATCTCTGTAATTTATACCGTTATCAATCTATGATGTCAACAGTTAGGCTATGTTTATACCCACGTTTATATCAATAGTACTAATTTTCTCGTGTGGAAAGGCTCGGTGCATCATTGATGGACTTTGTGCGGACAGCAATAATTGGGAACCTTTTCTGTACATGTCCAAAGACCTGGACGGCTCAACAAATTATGACATAACGCATTGGGTGCGCCAGTTGCATCTGCAACAGTGTGCTTTCGTAGAAATCGGAGAAGGATTTTGTGCTGTAAGCGAAATACTTTTAAACACGCTTTTGAATAGTATAAAATCAACATATCCGCAACTGATAAAATAATGCTATTCGATCATTTACGCTGTTTGCTGACTATATGTTTATATATTCCCTTTTGTACTTCTTCACAACTAATTGTTTCAAATGATTTTTCCTAACAAAAGTATCTTTAAAAAATGATTTCAAATTTATAATTAAAAAATTATCATTTAATTCCATACGAAGGTGTTCGTATGTGCCCAAAATTAAAAAAAAATGAGTTTATCAGTTATTCCACATCACATTATTTTAAACAAAATTAATTCAATGTAATTTTTACGATATCAACAAAAATGAACCGTTTGATAGTGCTTGTTATTTCAACATTATATGGAATTCATTTAACGTTAACTTTTCCTTTAAATGTCTCGAAACAAATTATAATAAGAAATATTATGATTTAGACCACTTTCATAATTATGGGCACATATATTTTTTGGAGTAATTGACTCAACAAGTTTTTACAAGACCAGGGTGTTTTTTATAACTGCTTTCGGTTCAATATAATTGAAACAAAATTGTTTTAAAACTATTCGGATCTACTATGCAAGACTTTCTCTTCAGTTCTATTTGGCGAGATATTTTCGAAGGAATATCGTAACTGTTATTTCCATTTTAATGACAAAGTTGTGTAAAGATCGAAGTTTATGACAATAACCAGTTTTTAAAGATCCGAAGGAAATATCGACGGCTCTTATTGTGCGCTATTGCGTGTCACAAATCGAAACTTTCTTTTTAAATACGACGCTGCTTAACGTTTATAGTTGTTCGTGGAATTGCGTAGTATTCCTTCTGAATCCGAGGTCCTTAATAATTCCGGCGTGGGCGAATTTTTCCTCGGGATTTGTCCTTGTCTGACACTTCACTCCTGGAATCTGTGCTCGTCTGAGCTGTCAAGACGGAGGAAGGTTGATTGCACTTTCGTCGAGGCTACATCATACTCAAACACGAGTGCAAGGGTGCATAGGCGATTATGCGATGTAACATTGCTCGGCGATAATGCTCCCGGTTGCAACTGCTCTGTTTCGTTGGCTGGTCACCGGTTGCATAAAACAACAGGTTGTAAAATGTCTAAAATTTATATTTTTATTACGTCTATTTATTAAAAATATAATAATTAACACATTACCTACCGATGATTATTCCATAATTGCTGAAGGTCTATGATCCATGGCTAAGGATTTTTTAAAAGAATCCTTAAATAGCAATAGCAACTTCAATCATAAACCAATAACTCACCCTCAATAACAAAATCTGATAATTTCCGCCGGGATTATTGTTTAAAAGAAGATTTTTAAGCTTCCATTTGGTACAGCACAATGATTGAAAAGCTTATTGATAGGCTACCGGTAGATAAAGTGTTAAGTTAACACCACTAGTTCAAACAAGAGATACATTTTTACTTTTTATTTTAAAAATTAATTTTCATTTGCGGCTTGTAAAGTAATCGCACGTTGTCCATTTTAGGATTCCCCACGTGTTTTTTAAATCCTTTGCCCGAGTCCTTGTGTTCGCCACGTGGTGTTTGCGGCGTCGCGCGATGTTCCGCAACGACCATAAAGGGAATACACACGCCGCAATGTGCTTCAAACTGTCATCAGAGACAGCCAGTAATGTTATTATGTTATAAAGTATGCACGTTTAAATGATACTAAGTACAACAATGAATCGTAGATTTAATAATCTGTATGTAAGCTTCTTTGGATAGTTCTTCAATTATTAGAATAATTCCAATAATGTAATAAATTATTTTTGCGTGCACTTGTATCTCTAATGAAAAGTCAACAGATTAAACTTGGATGGCTCGAAACTTTTAGTTCTGCGAAGAAATTGGCCCATGGTCTTCGAACCCGGCGAAAATGGATTCTTTATGGTCGCAATGGTCGTCCCCGAAGTGCAATAACACCTGTGGCAGAGGATATATGGTTGCTATTACGTCGTGCCAAGACCAAGTAACGTAAATAAAATGTTTGCCGCGTTGCAAGATGCAAATATACAGGTCTTCCGATTGAATTCAATTTTAACGGCTGCGAATAAGCATACAATAATATTATCGGAATAAATATTTATGCACTGAGAAACGTAAACTCTGAAACCACTTGGCGGTTAACACCTCGAACTATAAACAAATTTAATGTACCACACAAAGTTTACTTTTAGTTTTCGACAAGTAAAGAAGATAGCATATAATTTTAATGTTTTCATCTCTGCAATGTCCTTCCCAAATAATGCTACTGTTACTATAATCGCTGTAATGCAGCTTAAACTCGTGACCCGCTCGGAAACAGCACTTTACGTTAAAAAATAAAAATGCTCTCGTAATTACATTCATAGCTTCCTTTGCATACATAATGCGAATTCGTACTTTCCTTTGCAGAATTTAAATTAACATTATTATAATATCCAGCAGACGGTGGGCGTTTATGTAAATGCATACATATATTTCACATGCAAAGTTTGAGAAAATGGACGGTAAAGATGAGCTCTGTTGGTTTCTTTATTAAAAATTCTATCAGAGTCAACTCGACCGAAGTACTACGTCAAATTTTAGTACACTCAGATTATTATCACGCGTCTGGTTGCGTATAGTACGAGACGCGTAAGACCCGCCGTCTAATCATTGGTTATTGTTGTATGTCGCAGAGGCAAGCCTGCCATAGACTGCATCGGGCCAGGATCATTTTGGTGAGCCAGAACATCTCCCAAGAGGTTACCTTGAATTCCTTGTCCATGACGAAAGGTGTGAACTTTTCCAGCTGTCCGGATAGCTTCGGTAAATGTTACTGCGAGGTAAACATGGTCGACGGAATTATGAGAGCGGCCAGGTTCACAGAACCTTGCATTTCTACCGAAGGGTGTACCAAAAGCGACGCTGGAACATTCACTTTCGAAGGAGAGTACGATCCGAGCGGCAACACCGACTTCGACCAAGCTTACGAGGACGATGATAGCGAAAGATTTGACGGTACTAGCCCATTGAAACTCTAAACAATTCTGGATACGTTCCGATAGATAAATGAGCAACACGTTCAATTTCGATAAACTTTGATATTTTGTGCCGTTGATGACACCGTTTTATTAAATAGTGTTTACGATCATAGTAGAACTGTCTTCAAAATATTGATACTCTTTAAAATGATACGTAAAGCAATATATTTGCTTTCTATTCAAGCGTATCTTCCAGTTACGACCATGGGACGTAAATTAAAGATTGCTTTGATATTTTGTGCGGTTGATGACTCTGTTCTATTAAATAGTGTTTGCGATCACGGTAGAACTGTTCTCAAAGCCTTTGACAAAATACCGACACCCTTTAAAATGATGTATGAAGCAATATACTTTCTTTTATCGAAGCGTATCTTCGAGTTACGTCCATCGGACGTAAATTAAAGACTAACGAGTCCTCGATGAGGAAGACGAATTTCTCTGCTCGCCAACCGCTTTCGTGCGAACCCGCGACTCCGCGTAGTCATCTGCGGTGCATACATCAGCGTTCAGAGTGACCCGCCGTATTCTCCAATTGGGAATGACATAGTTTGCGTGCCATTGGGTTTGCAGACACGCTTTTCTACTCGGAGTCGGTTAGACCATCGCAGCGTCGTCGCCTCCTGCGAGTTTACAGAGCCAACGATGAGTACGAGCTACGCGAAAATAGATCGCCGAAGAAGAACTTGAAAAACACCGGGGGGTATAGTCCAAGTGCAAGGGATCGGTTAGACGAATATTCCGATTACACTGAAGAGGACGACGACGACGACGACGGGTCCAGTGACGACAGCAACGCCGGGGATGAAGGGGACGAAGGGGACGAAGGGGACGCCGATGACGCTGAAGAGGAAGACGAAGACGAAGAGGTTGCGAAGACGGATTCACCGCAATATTACGATTACGGTCAGTACTTGAACGTGAATATTTTTCATGAATTTTCTAGATTTCGAAGGGTTGTCGGAGACCCAGGAAACGAGCTCGGGTACCGAGGTCCCATCACAAGGCAATTGCTTTCGTGAGCAAACGAGAGGTCTATGAACCCGACGGAGAAGGGGAAATGCAGATCGCATCCGCCGAGGACGACTGCGAGGATGATACCACGGAACCGCTGCAATATTACGATTATGGTGAGGAAACGTCGCCGGCTGCTGAGTTGCGTCTAAATCGTTCGGATCCGCTACATACAGCTTGCCCTGAAAGATCCGAGCACCTTTCGAGCCCCCTTCCTCCCTCAGCTTTCCACGAGTCTTCCTTCGGGATAGACCACGCTGACACACTATGTTTACTTATATTAGAACCAAGTTTTCCACCGAAAACAAAATTTACACATCTATCGAGAATAATTTGTGATTTTTAATATTGTTCGAGCCGAAATTCAATGTTATTTCCTTCTTTTTTGTCAACGAAATTCGTATTTCGTGATTCCAGACTCCAAGGGAAATAGATTGTATGGGTTGCAAACTAAATTCGCCTTGACGCTGACAACACTGAACATCTTGCTCGGGTTCATCTGGTTCTAGTAAAGAAACATAAAGAAAATTGAAGATTTAGTAGATGGAGTATACTAATTTTTTATGTCGTTTACTATAATCAAGTCGACATTAACACGATAATTATAGATTTGAATCCAGTAGTACTACAAACGCGCTACTTCGAAGTACAACCATCTTTGTAACGATTAAGTAAATAATTTATTCAAATAAACATTCTGCTCTTCTGTAATCTGAATACATTATTAGTCACTTAGTCGGAGAGTACGAGTTATTCAATTATTCATAAGTAGACCGCAAGTAAGTTTTTATGCAAATTAAGAATTGTCTGTATTAATTGCAAGATACAGGTCCTATATATACATCCACAGAGATTTATTTAATATTAACGTTTAGTTATTTTATCATTGAAAAATAGATCGCATCAGACCTATCAATATTATCTATTAGTCGCGCACGTATGATTAATAGTCACGGTCAACAAATGTAAGTCATTTCGATTTTACAATTGAATGATTCTGATTTCTCCATGATATGCCACCTCGATTTACACAATTTACAGCTCCACGCTCCCGATGGCAATGCTTTCACCAGAGACATAGTTTATCTGAGAAATCACGTTCTCTAGGGTTTTACAATGGGCTTTGTTTTAGCGTTATATATATATATATATATATATATATATATATCTTCTACAAATAGCACAATTACCATTTATAGACCGTGCGATGCACTTCATAAAACGAGGCAATTCACTTTTTACCGAGGAATTTTAACAGCATTTTGATGAAATGTTTTGTGGTAATAAATGAAAAGACAATAACCTTGATCACGATATTCTTTCTACAAATTCAATCTCCACATGGTTACCAGACCGTCAACTTTTGTGCAAATTCGTATTTTTATAGTCTAGTTGCTAAAGAAATTGGCTTCAATTTCAAAAACTGATTGTAATAATTTCATAAAACATACTGTGCATCGACAGGTATGTATACACACATATTGCTTATTCTCAGTGCATCGATTAAAAATAAAAATTTAATTTGGAGAATAAATTAAACTTTAGATCAGTGACTCAAAGTGTGACCATTTTTTCGAGGATACACTGCAGGAAAATTTAAAAAAAATTATAATTCATTACATTGGAGAATAAATCGAACTTTAGATCAACGAATGAATATCAACAGCGGTACCGGTTTTTTTTGTAACGGTCATTCGATGACTCAAAGTGTGACAATCTTTTCGAGGATTCACCGCAGGAACCCTTTCTGCGAATGTCTAACGTGGGAAACCACAATGGGTGGAATCTAGATCAAACCGTAAAACTAAAATCCGATTTCAGGAAGAGATAAACAGTAGGATGTTCTTGTCTTACGTTGAAATACAATGGGAAACTTTAGCATGCACGGTCACACACTGCTGATACGTTTGGTGAAAGAGTTTCTGGTTCGAATTATTTCCGTAATGCTATATCTGTCAACCATTATTTGCGATCGATAGTCCAATGAAAAATTGGATAACGCGATGACAGCGAGAGCATCGTCAATGACACATCCGTGTATGTTGCAATACGCTGTTATCAAAAGGCCATTCATAACAGAGGCAGATAACTATCGTATTATGAAATGAACATCTGCCATTCGGGATCACTGATATTAGCAGGTATGTTATGAAACCGCGTTGCGTATTTCCGTTATCTATCACGGGGCAATAAACATCGTAAACTTTTCGGAATGAAACATTTGATATCGGCAAATCTACAGAAACATTTTGTTTCGCTAATATCGAGGAAACTATCGTTGAACGAGAAAAAGTCGAGGCGAAAACGAACGCAAAATACACTTAATTGAGCTTAATTGACTTACTTAAGATAATTCCTGCGGTCGCACACGTTGCCGAGAAATATAGTATTGCAATGCCTCGCAAGATATTGCGTGCTTCAAATTTTCACTGTACAAGGTGTCTCAAAAATGTTCAACTTCCTTGAAAAGGGTGTTTCCCAAAGTCATTTGAAGTAACTTTTTCCTTTGCGAAAATGTTCTCCGCGACTTCGTTGAAATTGGTCCGGTGTTTTTCGTTAATAACTCCTGAACGAAGCCATGCACGACAGTTTTGTAAAAGAAAACGTTTCTTCACCTTGGGAATCGGCTCTTTCAAGGAAGTAGAACATTTTTAGGACACCCTGTACAAGTCGTGAAGCCTGTGGAGGAAACGAAAAGATTAAAAAATATTTTGCTTCAAACTAGGAAACGGGAGAATGTACAGTGAGCTCGAAGCGGCGACTTGCAAGGCCGCAATAATTATTGTCCTTTATCCTGTGCAACTGCAGAGTGTCGAATACAAATGGTATTACGCAGCAATTTCACACAAGCGTCAATTATACAGTCGCAAAAAAGGCTAACAATATTGTGGGCAGAGTGGTATGCGTCATTGCGTTACACTCAACACATACGTACCTACCTTGTCGTGAATAATGATTAGGCGTGACTCGTTCCATTGCGAGAAAGACTCGTTGAACATCGAATTAGGCGTACGTGATCTGCAAAGTGTATTCTATTCACCGAAAGCAGGTCCGCAAATCTTGACCCACCACTGTGAAATAACATTAACGAAATTAACATCGCGGTGTACAAAGCTAAAAACAAATATTGTGCGATACTCCAATAAATTTGTCATGCATCGAGTTAATTTATTTCATCTTAGATCCTCTTTTATTATCACTTGTTATCGTCTGTAATCAACATTTTCCTCATGAAAAAATAGAGAAGGATTGATAAACAAAAAACCTTATGTGTCCCGAGTCAAAAATCAGTCTACCCTACCCCTTCTACAACCCCATTCCCCCACGGTTACGCGATGCTTTTGTCACAATGTCACATGACTAATCCGGCACTGGCAGAAAGAGGGTAACTTTTTCCCCTCGATGCGAGTCGCTTCACTGATCTGGCGACCCTGCATACGATTATTTCGTTTTAAAGCGGTAGACTAGTTTCCATGATTGCAAGGATGCGGGATTCGCGTTCTCATTACTCGATAATACAAAAATGGAGATTTCCAGTAGTCAAAAACGCTAGATGCATTGGTCCTATTTTACATTTACGAGACGCAATTTGCATTATTCGGCAGCATGTAGCTATGAGAGTAGGTACATGCGCAGTTGTATGCTTCCGAATAATGCAAATTGCGCTGCCGAATAATTCAAATTACGCCTCGTAACAAAAAATAGGACTTTTGAGGGCGATAGCGCCCTAGATCGATCTTTTACCTAGCGTTTTTAACTACTCAAAACCCCCATTTTTGTATTATCGATAAATCAGAACGTAAATCCCGCACCTTTGCAATCCTGGAAAAAGGAGTCTACCCCCTTAAGCGGTGTCTCGTAGTATTGTCGCGAACTTTATTCGAAATATATAGGGTCCAAAAGTGAAATAAAAATGGTTACATAAATCTTTCCTCTCATTCGTTTAAATATCATCGCAGAATCCTGAAGAGGAGGAGGACCCCTCCATTTCTCAAGATGCAGAATCGTCTGCCACAGATATCACAGGTATCGCGTAACATTGGGTGGAAAAAAGTAAATGGGCGTTCTTCAAGGTGCTTCGATAAATAATTGCCAACTTCCATCTTGATAGCGAGCACCGTTACTGCCACTCTTCTGTTAGCGATTCATTTATACATTTTCCGCTCTGACTCGGAAAGAAGCTGTGAGAAACAGTTACATATAATTTTGCATTCGCGGTTAATCATCGGTTGAGATCGCGGAGATTCCTTAATAAATAGGTTTACTCAACATTGTTCTTTGTCACATACGCATATATGTTTCTCATATTAAATATGGAATTAATTATGTCTCAGGATTACTAATTTTACATCGTTTCCAAATCAACGGTGGTATTAAAAAATATGTTTACAACTAGAAACTTGCTGAACACATTTCCCTCTGAAATATAAAGTTTCTTCCGAGTTGATAAAAGTCCAGACGAATAGCGTGAGAATTGCAATACAAATGAACAGTATTTCCGAAAAATAGGTCAATTAGTGTTACACAAGAAACGGGATTTATATTTGGTTTCGATATCGCTAACGGTCACTTTTAACGATCTAAGAGCACTAGTGTCCAACAAACGAGCACGATACAACACGACAGTAATTTAATGAGTGAGAGTGTCCGAGAGATTTCTAACACAATCTCGCTGCTCGTAAATCGGTAAATTACAGTCGACCGGAAATACTAGTCTTGGCTGAATAGAAATCAACAAGAAATCGAACCTATCAAAATTCAGTGCTCGTTAAAATAAGAAAATCTGGTGGAAAAACCAAGCAAATAAATTGTTTAACAATTAAGTGTCAACTTGTAAGTCTCGCCATCCGAGGGCCAACAGTGGTTCGTTTATAACAGAGCCGGGTAAAATAGTATTTTAAATACTCTAAATAGTAAATAATCCTATTTATGTTAAGGTATGCGTACAACTTTAAAAATGACATATTTTATTTGATGCAGTAATTTTTCGAAATAGTATTTTATTTTAAGAATATGGAAAATATTTGTAATTATTTTGTCTTTATTTTCAATTTCAATGTTAAATATCGTTGCTGAAAATAATGATTCGAATTCAATACGTCTACGAGTGTAGTTTCCTAACGATAAGATACACTGTATGTTTATGCGATTGTTCAGAGTATTACAACGACGCAAAAGTTTTAGATCTTATATAAAATGCTATTTTCTTTGAGCGCAATAAAATCGAAAATATTAAATTATATTTGAAACATTTATTTCGCCCAAATAATGCCGACCTCTGGTTTAACAAATACAGAAGGGTAAATAAAAACGATTAGATTCGATTACTTGCTATAATGATTACTTACGATAATGATTAGATTAGACTCGGAAGAGGAAACCATGGTACAATAAGTAGGAAATCTCTGCTTACGTTGGCGAACTCGCGCGCAGCAGAGCTCGCGGGGTTCCAGGAAGGATCGAGCCCTTTTGTGCGGGACTTTCCCGTAGATAGTGACAGGGCCGTCGTATCGCAAGGATATTTACAACTCTCATCGTTACATAGCCAAAGACCGAGTTCGGCCGATTGATCGTGGTGCCGTAAGTAACGCGATATCCCGCAAGGAATGCTCGCCGATACCTTTAAACGCGTAGCGTTGTCGACAGCGCACGTAGAACTTGACCCCGCCGTCGTCAATCCATCGCCGTTCGGTGTCAGTGACCTGCCTCAAAAAAAAAAACTAATTCCACGAGCCAGTGGCCCGTTACACACTGGCCGACGTATATACGTACGGAGAGAACCGCGAACGACGGATTCTGCGATCCTAAACGAAGTCGAATTCAGAGCCGTCTGTCGTTTGTTTTCGGTGGCTGGATCGCGGTATCGATCGATCTATCGCTCCCCAAAAGAGAGAGAGAGAGAGAGAGATATCTCTGCGCCCCGTTAGAAATTCTTCGGAAATCGGCGCGTTGACGTTCTAAGTATTGCGTAAAACATGACCAGGAGATCAGGATCAGGGCTTTACACAGCTGTTCAATCGAGACGTTAATCTCGACGATTGAATTGCGCAACCTTTTCAAGGTACATATCGCTTTTCATGTACAGAAGTGTGCATTTTATTTAGCTATCGACAGCCAAGTGGGACGATTCAATTACACCATAAATCATCATGAGCGATTACGTCTCTACAGACAACTTCATTTTCGCCGGTTTCGCTAATCGAGAGAAAACTATTCCCTAATGGCGACGATTTCGGTTATCGATTTCGAATGTTTGGTATTTTATGGTCACCATCGCCAGTGACCTTGGCTTATTTAAGAACGATTTTCATAATATTACTAGTTCCGAATTAATCGTAATTGTTAACAACTCTTATCGTTTCTACGAATGGCATAAGCTAGACCTGTACGAAACACTCAGAATTTACTTATCTACGGTACGCCGCCGTAATGGTTTAATTCGATGTCATCTTTTCGAATGGCTGTTTAAACTATTAATTATTAACGCGTTGCACACCGGTCAATTATGAGATGCTGAAGATCTGAATGCAATTGGCCACATTGTATACTTCGTGTAGTTTGTGATATATGTTTATGTATTTATTTACTAACTGTTCTAATTTCTCGGCAAAGTTCAAGTCGTGTATCCAATATTAAAAAAGTTATTATTAGGAGTCACTGTACAGGATGCAACGTGTTAAAATATTTATTCCTATTATATTATTCGAACTTTCGGTACGAAAATTCATATGAAAACGTTACGATTTATTTAACGGTCGTTGAAACACCGATTTCGGTACCGACGGATGACGTCTAAGCCGCAACTAATTGCGAGAGGTCAAGAACTGAAAGGTTGTAAGACGCGTAATCACCTCGTTCAGACTCTGCTCTTAGAACAAATCAACGGACGTATCAATTAAGCCGATTGTATTGGTGGTGCATCGAGACAACACGCGTGGTTATCATTCAAGTCACTCGCACGGCTGTCGCGTCTGGTGCGCGAATCCTATGCAAGCGGATCGACGCGACGACGACGATGCACACAGGCGAGAGCCAACGATAGAGTATACCTCGAGATAACGGGCGAGACGATCTGACACGGGACGGCACTTCGTCAAAGGAAAGCGACGAGCAACGGCAGCGGAAGTGTAAATGCTATTGCGCGTCCCTTTGCATCGACGCAAGATGAACACGAGAGGGGGTCACGCGTGAGAGAATTGACCGATCACGAGAAAATCTGTCGAACGTGTACGTATACGCGCGGGCGCGCGTGTGTGTACGTTACGTACCTACGAACGGTGCGGGTAGGTGATTGGTAAGTTACCAGCGACGCTGCAGGCGAAACCGACGAGTTTCTTTCGGCGTGTGTGCATACTCCTTGGCGCAGAGATATTTTAGTCGATCTTCCATTTAATCCTACCGCAATCCTCCTGTGCGAGTCATGCGCGCTCGCGTTTTCGACTCGGGCACGGCGTCACGGAGAAAGAGAAAGGGCAGAGGACAATTTGAAGAATATCGGCAAAAGGACAACGGACCCTCGCGTCTCTTTGTGACGTCCGAATGTTAAATCGGTACGAGAGGCGAAGAGAAGAAACTGATCGGTAGCGAGCCGGCTTTACGAACGCGTCGTCCGGGAGGGGGCCCGCGGAACCAGCCGGCGATTGGTCGAACGGTGTACCACGTGGCGGCGTTGCGCGGGTGGGGATTGGCCAGGACGGCCGCGCACCGCGGGCGAAAGCGGCGAGTTTTGTTCTAGTATTTACCCCGCGGTGTAAAGCTGGATATCTCGCGCTCTCCCGGTGTCCTTAAGTCACGTTCCATTGTTCGCGTCCGTTCTCGCGGGTTCCTATTTCATCGGCGGAGGGTCCCGTTCACGTTTGTTGTCCCCGGCTCTTGTGCTTTTTCGATGGTGAAACGGGTAAGAATCGTGCGCCATGTTCGCGCCGCGAGCAGCACGCGATTCACCGGCTACCGTGGCAGCAAGTGATACGGTGTTCTTTTTCTTCTTTCTCACCGTCTCGCTCTCTCGCGAGCATCGAATATACAGCCAGTGGTGTGCCGTTTAAATACCGTAACCCGTGGTTCGGCGGTGGTGTGTGATATCGTTGTTGAGTGTTTGTGGTGCGCGCGGATGATGCCATTGAGAAAGCAAAAATTCTAGTGGTAGTAAACGACAGGCCGAAAGCACGCTGTGGGACCGTGGAATGCGCGCTGACAGGTATCCACCGCCGCGCCGTCGCACTCGGAATTCACCGTGCGGTTCTAACCTTCTTTCACCGTCTTTCTTTATCCCCGGAGAAGTCGCTTTCCCCTCTCTCTCTTTCTCTCGTAACGGCGTAAGCCTTGCGTGTTTACGCGATCGTACACCTCCCTTCGAGCCTTCCCTTTCTATTCCTCATTTTCCTCCTTCGTCCTTTCCATCCTGCTTCTTTGAATGGCGCGTCCGTCGCGCCTGCGTTCGCGTGCTGACGCTTCGCTACTTTTGACAGCTGTCACGGTTCAAGTGCGCGTACGTATACAGCCGACTCGTTTTGTCTCATCGGGCATCGGGGCGGCATGTGCAGGGAAACGACATATTGTCGTCAATTACCGCTCCCCACCCCTCGACGTTTCGTTACTTTTCCCTGCTTTTGCCTGTCGCCTCGCAAGCGAAGTTATTCCAATTTATTTATTGTTCGGTAACCGGTTCGATGTTTTTTGCTTCGAGCCAACAGCCGGACTGTTTTCTTTTTGCTTCGAGCCAACAGCCGGACTGTTTTCTTTTTGTTTCATGAAAACAGTGTTCGGTCGAGATGAGCCGACGCGACACACGAGATTAAAAGTTTCCAGTAGAGTAGTATCTTTAATCTGTTCGTGACGTGCACGAGATAGCGTTGTTGCAGCAACAATGAACCGGCGATTAGGTGTTTCTTTTTCTTTTAAAAGTCGGTAATAACACGAGACCGTTAGTCGGATTACCAGACGTACCCGCGGCACAAAGCAGGTTATGTGAAGTGAAAGTACCCGCAGAAACGTGTTAAAGGTTGCGATGTATGATGTAAAATCGTACATTGTAAATGCCGGTTATGGCACGCTTGATTTCCCTTGCAGTTGTTCGGCGACGAAAACCGTACGTTTCTGTCATCTAGATTATTTTCGGCGTTAGGGTCAGGTCACAATGTGGCGAGGATCGTTTAGATATTCGGGTAATCTGGTGTTTAGCGACAAACATAGACAAACAATTTTTTCCTCCGTACGATTCCCTTATCGTTCGGATATGATTTTAAGTGAACTTTGCCTCTGTTTTCTGTCATTGTGTCACTCGAAGCGTTCAGTGCCGCAGTCAAAAGCCTGTGACGTGGCGAGCGGAATGAAATAGTTCGTCTCCCTTTCTTTGAAGTTGTCCGCCAAGGACACATGACAAATGACGTGAGAATGCCGCTCACCGGCGACGTTCGAAATGAAAACAATTGCTTAAATCTTTCTTCGTATTGTCACCATTTTTCGCTTCTAAACTACAGGCCTGATTTCTATGCACAAAGACAATTCGATTCTTACAGAATTCGTGCTTCAATGATCGGAAGTTGGAGAACGTCGAGATCCGCCATTTTTAAATGTGACTGTTTTAATCTTTTCATCCGAATTTTGAAGTTACGAGGACCTTAGTTTAGCCAGATTATTTTATTTGAAGGAAGAGAGCGATAAGATAAGTTTTCAAGCGAGTAAATTTTTATATTTTTATTTATTATTTGATTTTGTATTTGATGCGTCAAATACATATAGTCGTAATTAATTTAGAGGACATTGGCGCGTCTATCGTCAATTTAACACCAGACACCGAAGTTTTCAACTAGTATATTTCAGGTTCTAAATGTTTTCGGGGATATTGCCCAGATTAGCTAAATGATAGCTTTCTGTTTGTGTCGTTTGTATTATGACACACCGGTAAATACTATAGGTCAATACGATCAGGATCAATTCGATAAAAAGTGTAAGACAACTTTCAGTCAACTTCGTTGCTGTATTTACTAAATATTTTAACGACTCGATTTCGACTTCGGTTTCCCGCGGATCACAAATTTTCGGATACCGACGATACTTTTTCTATTTTGTTTATATATAAAAAGACCGTGTTTATTAAAAATGAATGTTGATTCGGTTCTTAATTCGCAAGCTTATAATTCTTCGTGAAATTCGATTTATTTAGATTGGTCGAATACTTTTGTGAACACCTGTAGCAAGCAGAAAATGCTTAGAGTAGTTTATATTACTATGTTTACATTCATCGGCATGTTCCGCTTACCTGGACTCCATTCAATGACGGCAAATAAATGTATCAATGAAAACGTTTCTGTCGCACTAATATTTAAGACTGAAATCAACCTTTGTGGCTTGTCCAAACGATGATTTTATTCGCGCTTATTCGGTTATGTTACATTATTTGCTCTTCGAACTTGCACTATTTCATCAATTTTCTTTACTTTTTATTGCGTGGAGATAATCATTTTAAACCATTTTTCACTATATTTTAAAAGTTGTTCGTAAACGACTCTTTAGAAAAGAAAAAAGAGAAAATTGTCTTATTCGAGGGACCATTTTAAATTGGATACTTTAAATAATTCATATTTTATTTGAAGCGGTATTACGATCGTACGTGCGTACTCGTACGGAACATCGTTATGCAAATATAAGTCCATATCAATCGTACGCAGCATATCAAACCCGGATACGCAACAGAGGAATCAGAACAGATACATATAACACGATACGTTTTGAATTAGATCACTGAATCATATGATCGAAAGCACGCGTCTATTATATAAGAGGGATGACGCAGGAGCAGCGTTAATTTAAAAAAACATTCTGATCGTCTATGATCGTCCTCGGTGTCTCCTATCAGTGGTCTAGATTGAGTACCGTTTGACCGCTATTCACGATCCATGGATCACTGATTGAGTGTCAAAACATTGTATTATTGCACACGAAGCAACTGTACAACCATACTCTTTATACACTGAACCAGCTTTATACATAGCTATGAGAAATTAAACAAAAGAATTCAACGGATTATCCAGTAAGTTCTGAAAACATTCTAAAAGATGGAATCATTTTGTAAGGAACCGACCTTGACACGTTAAGGATCCGATCTTGAGAAAAATGTATGTGCGATAGTTTCCAATTTCCACAGATTATTGGCAAGTGTATCGCAAGATTGACCTTGATCGTGACCTTCGAAACTTATACGAAAATTTTTACTCGTCAACCTAGACACCTGTTCTATTAAAATTTTATTCATTACTAAAATCAGATTAAATAATCTGATATACCACGTAACGATGGAATTGGTATGATATTATGATTCAGACTGGACTCTGAACGATCGGCGATTATGCTTGATGAGGTCATAATTTTTCAATAAAATGATAGATAAAACTTGTTTCTCGCAAGACATGATTAGTTAGTAGATATTATTACCACGCTGTAGTAAACAGTGAAGTGCTATAAATTACTACACGCAAACGGTACACCGAGTCGGCCATTTTTATTGCCACGAAGATTAGCAAAATTCCATGATAAATATAATTTCGGCATTTTTGTTCCGGTATTTCGCATCTCTGCTGCGAGCGTGCGAGGCCGAGCAATTAATGTAACTGCGATATTAAATTCAATGTTTTTCGGTCGTTAACTGTTCGCATCGGAGATGGCGGAAAAAGAGAGGCAACGGGCCGAGCGTGGCGTTCAATTATTCCGACAATCGGAATAATAAAACGCACCGGTAAACGGACGGATTTCGGCGAAGTTACGAGGCAGCGTACCGTTCCAGCCGGTTCGGCCCAAAGAAATACGACGGCGATAAAGTTTTCCTCCTTTCCACGACGAACGGATCAGGAAGAGGACCCCGAAGGGCGACAACCTCTCGATCCTTATCCAATTACGCATGCGTAACTTCGGACCCGCGTAATTTTTTGTCGCGTCGTTTAAATCCTTCGCCCCGGGGCCGTTACGCGTCCGCCTTGACGTAGATGTAGATTCCTTTTCGTTCTATACTGGGTGCATCCGAAACAATTTCAGAAAAGCATGTTCAGACGTCATCTTCCCCTTCCACGACGCTATTCCCGCGCTTCTGCCATGCTTCCGTGTCACGTGACTAATCTGGTACTGGCAAAGGTAGAGGGTAACTTCTCCCCCTCGATTCAAATCAATTCACCTCATCCGACGACTGTAAACATTCCACATCGCTAAGAAAAGTGTGCAAACATGTTTTTCCAAAATCCCCTGGAGTAAATTTTTCTCTCGAAATTGTCCCTTACAGAAGTCGAATGTAGATCCTTCTTCGTTCTACACTGGGTGAGGCCACGGACTGCCAAGAATGACTTAATATATTATATAACTTTATTGCCTCCCCTTGGGGTTACAATCTTTTTCACAACACTCCCTTCTTTCCAATCTCCACTTCTCATCCTCCTTACACTAGTCTTAATTCTATCTTATCACTAACTTATAACTACCTTAAACTACAATAGCGAGAGAGAGAAAAATTATTTACAATAGCGATCTTATTTTCTTATTTACATCTTTACTATTTACATGTTTTTTTTCAAAAATGATTTAATAATAATCGCATAATTGAAAGTACAGTAGGACCTCGATTAACCGGATCCCGATTATAAGCAAATAACGTTTAAATATGATTATATTATGAAGGGAAATAAATTTTCAAGAATAAAAAATTTATTTTGGAATATAATGTGCATTTCAATTATGTCCCTCGGGTCTCTATTATCCATCGGGCCTTAATTTATCCGGGCTGTTTGTCTTCCGATCAGTGCCATCAGAATCGACCAAAACTGTTCGATTTTTCTTCTCCTCCTTTTCCCGTTTCGCTATCCCATTCCAGCACCATAAGCATACTCCTACATCCCCCATTAAGTCCGTAGACTAGTCTCGCATTAATCTGGTCAACAGAGAGGGGGTAAACTGTATCCCCCTCGATTTCCTCGATCTGGCGGCACTGCTCCCGATCAAGCCAGTTACAGTGAAGTCCGCATTACTGTCCTTTGTTTATACTAGGTTCAATGTCCAGTGCCCTCTCACTCCACTGGCGGTCGACGCCGCGCCGCGCCGAAGACGGCGATGATTGATCTCGGCTCGGGTATATCGGTGTAAACACCACACATTGACTCGAATGAATCGAAATTTTCAACTTTCTTAATTTTCATTATCTTTTTTAATGAAATTTCACTATCGTATTTCTGCCGTTTTTCTGGTTAATATAAGACCAAACACGATATAATTCCAATTGTATTTAGCGGTTAAATCGACGATTCAAGTTTCGGTCGCAAGGAACGACAGCGTATTGGAAAGAAAGAGACTTCGGAGACTTCGGCTTCTCCTTTGAATTTCATTCTTCCTTCTCTATGTTCGGACTCTCCTTCGAATTTCATTCTATCCTTCTCTATGTTCGGCTTCTCCTTTTAATTTCATTCTATCCTTCTCTATGTTCGGCTTCACCTTTGAATTTCAATCAATCCTTCTCTATGTTCGGAATCGCCTTTGAAGTAACAGAAATACGATCCAAGATCCAGATTACTGTCAACCAAAAATACGGCTGTTTGACAGTAATGTGGACATTACTGTAATCGAGGTCCTACTGTATAGAATAATTCAGAAGATAGAATAATTGAAAAGGAAAATCCAAGTGCAAAGGATTAATATTTTATACGTATCGTAATTGATTTGCAATGTGCCTGAATTTTCTATACACCCTGTATAGACGAGGAGCGTTGAAGTCCCTGTATCTACGTATCTACCATCTGTACGGTATCCTCGAATCCCCCCGAGGCTGATCGTTACACCTACGCGTTTCCTTCGCGCGAGTAACGTTTTTTAATTAGAACTCGAGGGAAGTTGCATTCAATGCCGAGTTATTCGTGTAAATTGTTTCAAATGTAGCTCGCCGTTGTTTAACCAATCCGGGGGGCTCCGGCGTTCGAGTGAATGGGATTGACATACTTGCTCACGCCCGAAGATTATACAATTTAATTTCCAATGTTAGGCCCGCGGTTGAACCAGGCAGTGTACGATACAAACAATACGGAACGAGGTTAGATTATAGTTAAGAGTTACGGTCGCATATTAGAGGTTACATGCGGTGTCGCCGGATTAAGACTTGTGTCTCCACTCTATCGTTCCCCTTCTACTCTTCCGCCGCGGCCCGATCACGTGACGCGTTTCGTCTCTGTCGTGTACGAGAGAGGGCAACTTTTTCCCCTGAATTCGTGCTCCCTCCCCTCATCTGGCGATACTGGTCACATTATAGAGGCAACGTCTAAATAACAGTTCCCACGTTCACTCATTTCTCGTTTTAGTTGGCACACGTCAAATACTTGCTCAACAGGCGCGTGTTAAACGGTCGTGAATCATTCTTATCTTTCCTAAGAGCTCTAACCAGACAGTCAATATGCACTGTATCGGGAATCGGTCGATTATAATTTTTAATTTTATTGGCATTACTATTCACGAATGGCCGTCATTAATCACGGTCGATTTAATCGATCGCTGAAAGATATTGGTCTCCAGTCGTCATTCCAAAACATCGATTTGTCAGATAAATTGCAGTAAATAAATAAACACCGATGCCATTACCCGCCGATTTCTTAATCCGAAGTCCCTAGCCTCGGTTCACGAGCACTTAACGGGACCCCCCTCTATATTACTTGTGTTCGACCGGATCGACGAGTCGCCATGTAATCATAACATTACATCACGTTACAAATCGAATTGTTCAATCGTTACAGTAGGTCTCGCTCGAAGAATGCAAATAATTCACCGAATCGAAACTGTCGTGAGCACACGCGAAACCCGCTAGAGTGGAATTCGAAAATGAAGTTAATGGAGTACCGTTACAACCATAGCGAACACGTTTGGTCGTTTCATGTAACGGGTGCGCCCCTTATTTCCTCGCAACAGTTGGCCTATTCCACGCCGGAACGGAGATAAATAATTCCGCGGTGTTCGCGGCTCCATTGTTTATTCTAAATCGTCGGTGTTGCGTCATCGATGTCGCCGTGCGATCCTGCACGTTGACCCTCGCACGTCCCTCAGTGCGGAGGTACCTTTACGTAGTACAAAATCTTTGACTTAATTCCGTTGCGCAATGTATACCCATGAAATGTAACATTATAAACGAGACCTAATTTGTTGGTTTAAAGTGTAAAGCGGGGAGCAGTATCGTCCATGGATCTTTCACGCAAGTATTTCTGAGGAGTGTACCAGGGTTAAATGATATCTGGATAGCCGGGGAGTTTTAATTTCCGGACAATTAAAAACTAATTAACTCCGGTGTCTGGACACTAATGAGTTGGTGGTGAACACTCCATCCTGAACCTCGTTAATGTCATAGGTAAAACTTGGAGGAACATGGCCGGAACATGGCCAATTTGGCAACGCTGTCTCTGTTGCGCGTGCGCAATAGCTTGATCGAACCAGCTGATCGGGCTGACGTTCTGTCTTTATGCGGTGTTGCCACATGTTCCGGCCTGCACCAGAGGAACCCGAATTTCGAGACGAAATTTAACAAATACGAAGAACCTGTTTATAATTTTTCGTCATTTTTAATCAATCGGCAAAAGTAGATGCAACTAGTTGCGTTGCTTTGCTCGCAGAAAAGAAATCTTCTGTTCCCACGAGCCGCAGACAATTCCACTCCATCCGAGCGAATTATTGAAATTTTTTCTCGAAGCGATCACATTAATTTGCGATCAGCGAATCCGGGGAATTCCCCTCGACTGTTCCAGCACTAAATTTCACCGTAAAGCGACCAGTTAATTCCCCGTGATATTGCCTTGTAACCAATCGCAGCCTGCGGAATCCGTGCGCGCGAGCCAATGAAAGTTCCGCGAGCAACGCCACGGTTCATAAACTCCCAACAAAGTCTTCGCGTGAACATTTCGATTCCGCACACGCAACGTCCACGGACGGTGCGTCTCTTTTGTTACATAATTTCTCGGGAGCTTCCTTTTCCATCCCGTTCTCGCCTTCGTTTTCTGTCAGCGGGCAAAAGAGGCCGGGCACGGAATTTAACACGCTTCGCGCGGACTGAGTTTTCTGGTTTCCGGTCTCGTTGAAAATAAAAGAGGCGCGCCGGGAACACGACACGTTCGGCGTACGTCGACGAATACTCCCGTGGGATCGAGAATGCTATCGTTGGGTCCACTTTGACCCATTCAGTTCCACTTGAATTCTGACCTCTTAGCAACAAGATTAATTTACAAATTTATTAAAATTTAAAGATTAATGGAAGATATAAAAATATAAATTTTCTAACACGGGAACAGATATCTTTATTATTGTAACAAATATTGAATGATATTCAATGATTTCAAATAATTGTTTCAACGTAACTTGTTTTCACGTTTATTGTGCAAATGCTGAACTACTGTTCCATAAGAGTTACTTTTTGAAGTTTCCGAGGGTAATGTTTTATTTTTATAATAATTTGAAGAGGACTTTTTTTTAAAGCGAAGGACAATTGTGGCTTTCGATCGGAGATCGGATTTCTCGATCGACGTGGAAACCGTGTGAATGAATATTTGTTACGGTACTTGATTCTTTGGGCCCATCGAATGTCATGAACCCGGGACACATTTACATACGGTCATAAGAGTATCCGGTCTCGTCACGCACTTGAGCGACCACCACTCTTTATTTGCATTATATTCGGTGGAATGGAATAACGTTTCGTCATTTTGTCGAATAAACTTCGTCGGAATTCGAATTCTCGTTGGAGGCTTGTGCTTGAACGCTGAATTTTTACATAACAATGGGTTAAAAACCTAATAAAATCCAATCGAATAAACTTTATTTTCGTATATGAGCACTTTTGTAGGCCACTATACAAGTTCAGAATTCTGTCATTCCGAAGAAGACTTCGTTTTATTAAAAATTAATTGTAAATTTTCATATAAAAGGATATAAAATATTCATCGATACAATCACTGTTGGCATTACAACTGTATCAAATTAGATATAGTTGTATAAACAATATACCCAGATTTAATTACTAAGTCCGTCAACGAGAACTTGTATACAGTGTATACAGCTGCCTCAGTTGCTAATTATAGTGAAGCGTCAGTCGTGTTACAACCTCTTCGTCCTTTTTACCCCTCTTTCAAACTTCTATATCAACGCACAAACTCCTTCATTTTATCGCAGGGTCAATAATGACCCAGTATGACGGAGCGTTGTAAATACAGTTGACCCTTGAACAAATCCAGGATATAGTCATAATTATTCATCCCTCAGAAATTTAATATAACCTTCATACCGCAGAATTAGGTAATACAGTAAAGCCTTGATCTAAGAAAACGGAAACCGCAGGATCTGAGAAAAACGAATATCCCCTCCACGGTCCTTGTTTACGTGCGCAGTCCTTTTCTGGGTTCCAGCTCACAAAAAATAGTAGAACCGCACGATCTAAGAAACAGCACGGACTCGACGGTTTTTCTTAGATCAAGGCTTCGCTTCGTTTCACATCACAGGATTTTTATGCATTCATAGCACGTGCAAAACACTATTCGCTTCTTCAAATTTTCGTGATTCATGAAAATGAGAATTTCCATAAACAACTGCAGTCTGAACTTTTATTTTAGAAAAACCTGTGGACATTCTAATACTTATGGATTTGAGTGTACACATGTACAACGATTGATAGGTCCTATTCTCATTATGTTTTTGATAGACGACATCGGTGCCGCGACGACCCTAATTTATGACTTATGCGCGTCCCGTATCCTCCCGCTCTTTCCCAGGCAGCCTCTTCCACATGACAGAGATTACAGACTTCATAAACCGATTCGACACAACCTGTTGTGGCCTAAATGTTTGTTCTGAAACATGTCCGTGATTATTCAAGAGTCTACTGTATTCTCTTCAACAAATTCGTAGAATCACGTGACGTCCTCTTCAAAGTACATTAGTGCTCACTTAAATTTGCTAATGGAACGTACCAATGGAACGTTGAGATTCTTCGATTAAAATGAGACCAAACACGATGCGTACCGGACTAGTTTTATGTCAATAAAAAAATGTATGTTTGCTATATACAAAGTCTACAAACTTGGACCGATTTACGTCATGTTTGTACTCATTTTAATCGGCAGAATCTCAGGAATCCACTGGTACCATGTTTCGGAAGGTAAAACAAAAATGACTGAATTTGAAATGTTTATCTTGCATGGCTCGAGGCATGCTTTCAAAGTGTTGTCGTGTGTAATGCTCAACGGTCTATTTCGCTTTCGCTCGCTGTATCTGTTCTGTTACTCGGCTCGAGTCAGTTCCTCGAAGAGAAACGCTACCCTGCAACGCGATAATTCGACCTCTGGATCCCAAACTTTGCAAATTCAAGTGAGCAGCTACTGTCTATCTATGTGCCGGGTGCAGTAGTGACGTACGCGAACGAGTAAGAACGCGTGTATCGAAGTTTCGTACTCGGTCTTGCAGAGAAAGAAACAGGAAGGAGGGTAACGGGCAGAGGGACGAAGCAGAGGAAAGAAGAAGTAGAGTATGAGGGCCCCGGAGGAAAAACGGAAAGCACGTTCACAGCTCGGCGAAGCGGTTAATGATTGGGAGTCACCGAACACAGCTGGCCACGTTGCTGTCGCTTGCGGCTGGAGATGAGCACGAAGGAGCTGCACTCGTCGACGACGATGGCCACGACGACTCCGATGACGCTAGCGTCGTCGCCGATGAGCGACGCCGCGGCCGAGGACGACGAAGAGCCGCCGACCTTGAGCGATTCCGGCGACATGGATCTGGTGAACGGACCGAATCCATGGCTTCCAGCGTACGGGTTTCAGCTACAACATCACTCCCATTTCCAACCCACGCACGAGGATCTACGCGCTAATGGTTTGTACTGTTACCATTTCACTTTCTCCTCCTAGTTAACAATGCACCGCGGTGCACTGCGACCAGTCCGCCAGCGATCCAGTTTGTTAACCCTTGATCAACGAGTTCACCCCTTGCCTCCCGATTTATTTTAATCAGAAGTAGAGTTACATGCACTCGCCGAAATTTCTATAAAGTCACTGTGTTTTGTAACGAATTCTTATTATTATGCCATACCAATGAAAAATTTGTATTTGGTAGCATCTCGGGATTACATAAAGAAAGCATACGCACCGATTTCAAAACATAAGTATAACATTTATCGATAAAAGAAAACAAAAATATAATTTTACCGGCCCATATCATTAGAGAACCACCGCCAAAGTTACGACTCATTGTCACACTTTCCTCATTTCTCAGATCACGCCAATAATATTTGCAGCCATCAGGCCCATCCAAATTAAATTTTTTCTCATCTGAAAAAATGACAGACTCCCACTCTTTCGTCCAAAACATATGTGCCCGTGCGAAATTAAGACGGGCCTGTTTATGTACTTCTATTAGACCTGATTTACGTTGCATTTTTGTCCACACAAATTGCCCGGAAGAATTTAAAAGTTGTTGCACGCGTCTTGTTGTTACCGGAAGCTCCAATTCAGCTCGAAATTGTGCTGCATATTTCCTTTCCTTAGCCGCAGACCTCGTTACTAATAAATGTTGTCTCTTCGACAATTTTGTATTACCACCTTTAAAATGATTTTTTCCGTAATTTTCATCTAAATTGATATAATTATTAATCACGGTATACGACGATTAATTTTCTTAGCGATTGCACGATTAGAGCAACCCATATTTTTATAAGCATCGGTCGATGCTTTTTCTTCAATTGATAGCACTTTTCCTCTCGGCATTCTAATACACGCGAATCAAATGACAAGAAACAGGATTTCTATGACTTCTAAAACTAATACTTTTAGAATATTTTTCAAATTTTCTGTAGTTCTCTGCTCGGAATCCAGAGGAACGCTAAGTGACTTATAGAAACTTCGCACTTGTGTTCTGCATCCCGCAGAAAAAAATCAAAACAAACGTAAATAGTGAACACAGCGGTCTAGAGTGCGTAGTCCCTCTATCGGAGTGTCAACAAGGCACGAGACCAGATACGATAAATCAACAAAAATGGTGATATTTTTCAAATATCTATGAATATGAAAATGACTTTATAGAAATTTCGGCCACTGTAGTTTTTATCTTCTTCGTCTTTTGTTTTTTAGAAGATCCACCTGTTCAGCGCACTTCGTGACGTTAAAAAACCACAAAAATGTCTTGATCCAAGCCGAATCGTTTAAGGCTATTATTTTTTTGCGACTTCCCGGAACGTAGAAAAGGACTGCACATGTTTACACTTTACACTGCTCGGCGACCGAGGCTGCTCGAGCTTCTCGGTCCCAGTGGAAGGGATAGGCGAACTCACTAAAATCGTACAGTTCCGTCCGACTTGGATCAAGACATTACTGTATTTCACTCGTCAACTACACTTTTACAGAAAAACGTTACGGATACTCTACAGAAAATTTTCTCTCGAGTTTCTGGTAACGTTTGTGCATACATCAAAATGCTGAAATATCGTATGCAAACGAAAATATTATTTGATAGAGAGCATTTAAGATTTGAAAACTATATTTAGGTGCAGAATATCGAGCGTTGTGAATAATGCGAAATGAAAAAGAAATTTACGACGTTTCGGTAGATGAATATTTTCGTTTCGTGACTCGTGACTAGTCCGTAAGAATTGTGAATGCCTCACGGTGAAACGGAAGCCGAGAAATCAGCATATATTACGATAATATACCGGAGTTTTTTTCAAATGTTATTACTGAAGGCGCTTAAGTGATGAAAGCGTGGTATAATTTCTAATGTAGAAACTTAGAGCGATTGCTGTCTCATGTACCGTCAGTGTCATCGATTTCTTTGAAAAACGAAATGCTTGAATTTTTATCCGTACAACAACTGTGTTTTTAGACAATTTTTCAAAAGAAATAATGGATTAACCATTAACTGGTAAAGTGGATTTTGATGTATTGTCTCTTCTGACAATAGTACTTTCGCATACTTTCCAGAATAAAACATTGAAATTAATTTATACATTTATAGTATTTTAGAACGCAAGAGAGATTTTGTGTACGGTATCTGTGACGTATTTTCAAGAGAGACCGGTGTCCAATATCACCAAAAGTGTAATCAATGAGTGGATGGCGGATCATTATGCATTTATGACATGAAATACCAGAAGATATTTGTGCTATTAAAATGTAACAACATTCTCACATCGGTCCTCCTACGATGAATCATCTAATCAGCGAAAGAGAATGTCTTTTCAATACACATTTTAAAAAATCAACTATGAAAATGGGAAATTGCATAACGCGGTCGGTTAATGATTAAGACAACGCTTATTGACGTTGTTTTTAGCCTTGGCCGGTTTAGATAGTTGTTGCGACAAACGGGAAACAGAATTGGTTGCTACACCGTGATCGAGGAGTCTTTCTGTTTATCTACGCTCTACATATTGACGTAGTATCATTACTGTGATTTCCATTGGATAGAAAATAGCTCGGTCTTTGCATACTGATCGCTTGTTAACGGCCAGACTTAATCTGGGCTACTTTCTACAACCGTGGGCGAGCGTGCGAGAGTTAATGAAAAACTACAACCGAACTCGGCTAGCAGGGTGCCAGTCATGCGATTTCCATTAGCGTGGAAGACGCGTTATGCATGCTCGCTAGATTTCCGCAAACATCATCCACAATCTAGAATCGGTTTCTCGCTACAAATTACCGGGTGACTGGGTAACGCAAACGTTCGCATGATCTCACGAAACGCTCATTATTCTCATCTCTCTCTGTCTCTCTCATGTTTGAACATGTGGATCTTTATAGTCTGTGCGAAATCATTGGTATACGAGCATAGTGTAGTATAAGTCTTGATCTAAGAAAAATGAATTCCACTGCGGGGCATGTGTAAATTTGCATTAAAAAGCAACAGAGAGAAACGTGTACGAAGAATGACATTAAGCTAATTAAATAAAGATTATGCGAACCGCCAGATTACTCCGTTGTTAGTAGTCCGATCGAAAATGTTTTTATCAGATGGTTTCACGAGAGAGCTTTCATGTGATTATAGCAAATTTTTTGTAAAAAAAGAAGCAATTTTTTAATGTTATGATACTCACCGAATTCGTCTTGAAATTCTCTAACAGATAGGCGTAAAAAATTGAAGGTGAACTTGAAAAATCATGAAAAAACAGAGTTGAGGAGAAGCTTGCTTTAGTCACGCGAAAGCTCTCTTGAAGCCAAGCTGCATCTGATAAAAACATTTCCGATCGGACTGCTTATGACAGAGTAACCTCTACTGATCGCGATTCGTGGTTCACCCTGTACAGTAACAAAACAGTTAATGGGTGGGAGTAAAGCATTCTTTCGACGCAATGTCAAGCGATCGTTAGCGTTGAGAATCTCTGATGGTATCGCGTCTCCCACGGAATTACTTTGTTTTCTCAATCATAAATAAGATCTGTGTTGCGGCATTCTTTCATGATTTCCGTGTAAATGAAGCGTGTTCCGTCGTGTGTTACTTACCGCGTTACACCTAGTGTATCTTAATGAAAGAGAAGAAACAGATTTAGTAGAAAAAAATGATTACAGAGGTATTCGATTTGATTATGTTTTGCGACAATTCCAGCGGAACCGAGTCTCGATTCCCGTAACTGCGCAGGATCGATGCGATCGAAGCAGCATTATGCGCGTCGGATAGATCAGCGATTATTTTTGTGCAAGTCGATGGATTATTCACGTCTGCTGCGCCGATGGTTGCGGAACGAACCGGCAACAGGCGAGTGCAACAGGTGGTTCTCTTCCGTGATGTTGCACCGCGGTGCGTGCCTCTGCACTTGTGCGAGGCAAATTGCGCTCCTGTAGGACGATTTGTTCTCGCAAACGTCATTAAGTCGAATCCCTTCGTGTTCGATAAAAAGAAAACTCGAGCAACCCGTAACCACTGTAATCTCAAGTACGGCTTTCTTTTTTACCGATGCTACCCTAAGAATTTCCTTTATGTTTTATAGGAACGCACGACATTTTAAAATTATACATAAATCGTTTTACACAACGACAACGTCACGCGGAAAATTGAGCAAATACCACGTGGACGCGTTCACGTAAATTGCTCTAATTGATCGCCGTCGGCAACGTAATTGGTTTATTGATCTATCCGAGCGAATCGAACGAATCATTTACGAAGAACCATGAGGACATTTCGTTTTTCCGCGTAGTATCGTACTAATCGGAACGGAGTCTGAATCATGCACGTTCCATTTGCCCGACTGTTAAATAACAATTATAGTTAACCCGTTCGTTGTACAATAATGATTCTCTCAAATACTGACGTCTCGAGAATAAAGTCAATACCATTCATAAATTACTTCCTCATACTTTTTGTTTGTTCCATTAAAATAACATATTTAAATATTTAGCCCGTTTCAAAAATGTTCACAATTTTTTAAATTGTTTATTAGCGCTGTGAGTCGTGAAAGGGTCAGATGCTCGCGTTCGTTTGCAGTTATCGCTGATGGAAACTTACGAAAGTGCACATTGTATGCAACAACGGAAAGAGCTGCACTCTCGTGGTGCTCGATTGCAATCATGCGCCGTCTTAAGTCTCGTCTGCATTTGAAGTTAAAATCAATGTACAGTTACATCCGCATTTGCGTTTTATCGCTAAAATGGGTCGATTGAGGTTGAAACGATTGTACACATACATTTTATGTGACAGTAATTGTGCAGTAGGTCTCCTAAATAATGCAACTAAAAAATTGATCAGCAATACTGTAGATTTACAGCCACATAAGATACATATTCTCCAGAATCTTTCTAAACAAATGTCTCGACCGTGCTGTACGAGGTTCTAGTGCAGTGGTTCTTAACCGTTTTTGTTGAAGTGAAAAAGTGTTGTAAAAGAAAACTCAAGAATTTTGTAACATTGTAATGGGTGGCGTGCGTCACGTCGAAGTGACGATCGACGATCAAAAAGACGATCGGCAGCCGGAGCGACGAACAAGACAAGAGTCGCGAGCTCAGTTCGACGCTAGAGTCGGTTTAGGCAGGATATACCTGGTGCTGTTACCCATTAGCTATTTAAAATAAAGTTATTGTTAAAAGTTACCTATTTCACTAAACTGATTTATTCCACTAAACATCATATCCCTTAACAGTTTTGAAGTTGGAGAACACTTTTGATTATATGTACAATTTGCGGAACACCAAAATTAATGATCCAAAAAACAAACAAAAACATCCGCGTAGAAATAAATATGTTTTAAAAAATATATTATTAAATATATCTAATATATTTCGCCGAACTGCGCGGAACGCTTGCAAAAAGCTCGCGGAACACCAGTGTTCTACTGTAATAGCTGTTCAGTTTATTCCTGCTACAGTTAAAGTTTTGTTCTACGAAAATTGCCTATCTCCTTCACTGCTGGCGATACCCACTAAGAAGCAGACCAGAAGTAGAGCTATACGATTTAACAAATAGCACGGACTCAGCGGTTTTTCTCGGATCAAAACTTCACCGTACCTCTGATCTGCAATATGGCGCAGTCTGTTGCATCGTTCGAATTCACGGAATCGCATTGTTGCGAACGCGTCGGCGTTTCGTCACGAGGCGAAGAGTACGCAAGCATCCTCGGCGATGATTCAACAGCAGTTTTTCCCGTTTTCCATTTTACACGACTTTCTCGACTGAATGAAAGCGCCACACGCTCGCGGCGAACATTTCTACCGAGAGTGACCTCTGAATTAACGGTTCGAGCGCGTTCGTTCTGTCGCTGCACAATGCCATGCAGTTATGCATCGTGCTGCACCTACCAACTAACCATTACCGACAGGTTAAGCGGCCGTTTAGAAGCGACGAAGGATACAAACTGCGGTTACGCTTTGCGGAATCGTAACCGTTCATCTCTTTCGAAAGCTGCCTGTCCACCGACCAGACGTGTCCGTGAATTTTTGTCGCGCTGCTTGAAAGGCTCACAGCTACATGCACTGCGGATCATTATGCGTTTAGGATAAAAATATTAACCTCTTGCATTATTTCGTACTTTTATACTCGAACACAAACTAGGAAATCTATTAACGGGGTATTCTTTTTTTCCAGGATTGCAAGGATGTGGAATTCGCCTTCTCATTTTTCGATAATGCAAAGAAGAAATACATTATGTCAACAAAACACCAAGACATCTTAAACAAAACATAAATTTTCAATTTTCCTCCAAATTTATTTTATCGCCTTCAAAATAGGCCCCGTCCGAGGAAATACACTTCTGCCAGCGCAAAATCCAATCATCGAAGAACTTCTTATAAACGTTTTCTGGCATGGCCTTCAGTTCCTTCAGCGAATTTTGTTTCACGGCCTCCACCGACTCAAAACGGCGACCTCGAAGGAGTAATTTGAGTTTGGGGAATAAGAAAAAGTCACAGTTAGAAAACAGTTGTCGAATGTTTCGCCAAAAATTCGGTCATAACGGTCGCTTTGTGAGATGGCGTGTTTTCGTGGTACAAAATCCACGAATTGTTCGAATTGTTGTGGTGCAAAATCCACGATTTGAACGCATTGTATTCTCGTGCTCTCGATATAACTGAATCACCGAAGGCCTTATTCAACATTTTCAACGAATCGATACAACAAATTTCGTTGGCAAAACAAAATTTCAAGCAAACTCTTCGTTCAATTTTTTTTCCATGGTAACGATCGCAGAACACTCTTGGGGTAGACTGATTAACACGGCAGATGTAAACAAACTGTGCGACAGAACGAGCTCAAAATCTGCGTTGTAATTGTTTACAGTCCTACTGACTTCTAGAGACAAAAAATTGTTTAATACCTCTTACGCGGACAGTTTAAATGAGGATGTCTCGGTACTTTTTTGACACAATGTAATTTGCATTATTAAAATAGCAACATGCGCAGCTTGATGATAGCTACATGCTGTCGAATAATGCAAATTATGCCTCGTAAACGTAAAAGTAGGACTTTTGAGGGAGACAGGGGTCTAGATTGATCTTTCATCTAGCGCTTGTGACTATTGAAAAACTCCATCTTTGTATTAACGAGAAATGAGAAGACGCATCCCTCACCCTTGCAATCTTTTCTGGAAAGGAAAAAATACCCCCTTAAGGAAGTAGACTCCTTTTTCCAGGATTGCAAGGGTACGGGATTCGCGTTCTCATTTCTCAATAATACAAAAATGGAATTTTTCAGTTGTCAAAACCGCTAGATAAAAGATCGATCTAGGGCTCTGTCGCCCTCAAAAGTCCTATTTTTCATTTACGAGGCGTAATTTGCATTATGTGGCAGCATGTAGCTATGAAGATAGCTATATGCGCAGTTGTATGCTTCCGAATAATGCAAATTACGCTTCGTAAACGAAGAAATAGAACTTTTAGGGACGATATCGCCCTAGATCGATCTTTTATCTAGCGTTTTTGACTACTAAAAACTTCCATTTTTGTATTATCGAGAAATGAGAACGCGAATTTCGCACCCTTGCAATCCTGGAAACGAGTCTACCACCTTAAGAGTATCATTAGATTGCAGATTTTATGCATTCGTGGATCCTAATTTATTTGTTATTTAACAATTCTAATAATGTTCCTATGTGTTTGCAGATACGGTGCTGGTGCAGCAAGTCGACTTCCTGGAGACGATTCTAGAGGAGACCTCCGACGATCTGCAAAGTGATTCCGATCGAAGCGGCACGACATATTGGGTTGGTTCCGATTCGGAGACAGAAAGCGTGATCCACATACGATCGAAGCAACGATCTGCGGGTAAGATCCGTCGAGAGATCCTATCCTATCGCGTTAAATATAATTTATATCTGTTGATCGTTACGCGCTTCGAGTAGGCCAACAGAAACAGGTTTAAAAATACCGGAGCTGTTGGACCGGGCCGACCAATGTCAATTTGGCAACAATTCCGAAAATGGGCTAACTGCCACGCGTTGCATTACGTTGCAAAGTGCGTGAAACGAGTTTGCACTTACCAACCAGGCTTTCCTGCGAATATGTACAGGCTGTCCCAAAAATGTTATGCTTCCTTGAACGGAGCGATTCCTGAGTTCATTTGTAGCAACTTTTTCCTTTGCGAAAATGTTCTCCGCCGCTTCGTTAAGGAATTATACATGAAAAACACGGACCAATCAGAGCTCGGCTACAGCGGACGGATTCCGTAGCCACGTTCTGATTGGACCGTGTTTTTGGGTGAATCTGAAAAATGACATTTTTCTAGTAGGGTGTTGACCATTCAAAATTGTTAGTTTCTTACAAGAATTAACACTAAACCTACCATCACCGGACAAAATGACCAGATTTATTATTTTACGATGATTGATATATTTATAATAATTTCATAAGAAATGATTGTATAAATATCTTTAGTGGAGCATATATTACAATAGGACCCGCACAAAGTCTAAGTAAAATCGGTTTCGTCATTTTTATAATGGAACATGTACCAGTTACTTTTAAGGCTCGGTACTTTTAGTGTTAAATAAGTGCAATTCAACGTTTAAGCATTCTAATTATTTGAACATTTCATACAGGAACGTTTAATGCATACATGTGCATACTTCATATTTTATTCCAGAGGAGTTAAAAGTTGAAAAATAACTTTCATGCTCATGGAGAGGGGCATTAAATAATGTTTTATGTCGATGAGTTTTGCAGATATTCATTCAATTTTATCAGATTTTATATATGTGAGCATTGAACAAGACAAGTGAATTGAATAAGACAAATGATTGAGGTAGCCAACATATTAATAGAAAATTGAAATTTTCCGTGATACCCCCTTTTTTAACTACTCTATAAACTTATAAAGCGTGGTTTTGAAAGGCGCGCCTTCAAAGTCCCCTTGCAGTATGCACTCCGTCTAACTTGCCTGTACGTTCGGTTGCTATTCGCCAGGCGGCGACTCTTCGCTGGATAGAGCTATGTTTTCTGTAGCGTTCTCTCTCGAAGGAGCTCGTTTCCTCAAAAGTTAAATTTAAAACGACGATTAGATGTTCACGTAACTTCACATTTTTCAAAGTCAATCCACTAAAAGGAATTCTGTAGAAACCTAATTCTCTAGTTAGAAATCTAATTATATAGTTTCAGCACACTTCTAATTGAAAAGAAATTGTTTACTGAAATGGTTGAAAATCATTCTGGCGAATTTTGGCAACGTTATGATTGGGCAATAGTGTAAAATTCTAAAACTCTAGAAAATCCTAATTTCGTTTAATCGAAGTACACCAGTCAAATTATATTTTAAAAATAGCATTTAATTTCGTTTAATTTGACATCTAATTGAACAAAATTTTTTTACTTAAATTTTAGTTGAAAATCATTCCGACGAATTTTGGCAATGCTAGAATTGGGCAATAATGTAAGATTCTAAAAATATGTATAGAAAATTTTAATTTCGTTTAATTGAAGTACACGTGGTCAAATAATATTTTAAAAATAGCATTTAATTTTTTAAGAATGTTAACAAATTTTTGCCGTCTCGTGCAAATGCATAATAGGTGTTTCTTGTTCATGAAAGTTCGCAAAAATTAAAATAACAAGCTGCAAAATGATGTTGACCCTTATTAAACCATATGCAAGTGTATGTTCATATCTATTAACGTATACGAAAGTTAATACGTTCACTGTGCAAACCGTTAGCGTAATTCCAACTCGTACGTCCGGCGAAGCGAAAAAACGCTTGAGGAATGCAAAGTTTCTAAAATACCTCATTGTTTTATCATGCTTATAAATTATCATTCTCAATTTCGAACGAATGAACAATTATCGTTTGTGTAATATGTTTGAATATTAGACTGTGAATTTTATGCGTTTACAGGGTGCATAGGGGTGCCAAATACAGTAAAGGGGTGCCAAAATTCGACATTTTCATGTATGTACATAATCTCTTGTTACAAAAACTAGTATTGTAGAACTGTTATCAAACGCACTCTTCAATTCATCTGCACCAACTTCGCAATGTTTAACAGACAAATTAACAAAAATTATGCTCGTTTTTAGGAATGTTTCATGTATGGTAAACGTGATACACGAATAAGGCAAGAGCAAAGAGAAAACGAAATTTGATGTATATGGGATAGTGAACGTGTTAATAAGCTGTTTTTATACACGGTTTTTGATCAAATCGGTCTTGAACGGGAAAAACCATGAATAACTGATTGCTTCGAGTATACGATTTTACTTCGCGATGGATTAAAGTCACTTATTACAGTAATTACAAAGCGATCGCATCTGAAGTGAATCTTTTATGTTTAACAAGTTCGTTAATACTCCTTTCTCGCCAGCTATATTAATGAAACTAGCTTAATTAGCAGCTGGTTTCAAATGTATTAAAGGCGCTCAGCCATTCATCTGCGGTTACTGTAATTTGTGCAAATAAACTTTTTAGTAGATTTTATCGAAATTAACAGTTGGTCAGCCGTTTCGAAAAACTTTTTCATATCGACAGAAAAATTTACAATTTGCACCGATCTTTGATTTCTATTGTAATATTTTACAATGTGGTTCCTCTTATCGATGAAACTTATTTTTTGTCGATTCTCAAAATTTTTAAATATTCAGAGAAGATAGTATCGAATTCATTTTAGAAAATCGATATTTTACAAAGATATCGATCGTTTTGGAAAGGCAGAGTTTATTTTACGTTTTCGAAAATAGTGACTTCGCAAGAAGAAATGAGTATTTTTTATTTACGTTGTAAAAGTATATGAATTCAGGGATTGTTACGTAATGTCGGCGGGGATTATAAGAGGACATACAAATTCGCAAATTCTTTTTCTCCCTAACGATCGACAGTGGAATGTCTTCTTATATCCCTGCAGTACGAACGTACGCGCGATTCTCTTCCGTTGCATCTAATATTAGATCACCTTCAACGTGATTCATATAGGATTACCATGGACTAGTCGTTGAATTCCACGTGCATGTGATCATGCGAAAATAAACTGATAGGGCAACACGTTGCGGAGCGAATTCAATTACGCCTTTTGAACCCGCGAGGAATTCCAACCGCGCCGAATTTTAATTCATTGCCAGTCTACAGACAATAGCAACTAGGAACTTTCACTAAATGCTTCATTCCACTTTCTTAATTCTCATAATTACCTCTTTAATTGCAGATACAACTGTCGATAAAAAAATTATTATTTCTGGTTACTACTGCATCGAATTTACCTATTTAATCAACTTCAATGCAGTGTATATGCAATACTGCTCGCAGAAACGAAACGTCGCTGATTCTGATAAGAATTTAGAGATTGATTCTTCCAACAATACATTTGGATAATAATTTTAATACGTTCCGTGCCACGTGTATTTAAAAAACATGTATCTAAAAACATATTTTATTACAACCTTAAGACTAGAGATCGCGGTTTTGAACGTGTATTTAAATATACGTGTGCACGTGGTACGTGAACCGTGTAGTACGCATTTAAGGATCCGTGAATACGAATCCGTGAATAAGGATCCGTGTACACGGATCCGCGAACACGTGAATACACGGATTCGTATTCACGGATCCTTAAATTCGCACTACATTGTTCACGTACCACGTGTATTTACATACACGTGAAATGGGAATCTCTACTTAAGACTTAAGACTGTAGAATATATTTCCACCGAAAGAATGAGGTATTATAAAAAAATTCAGTATAAAACAAAGTACATAAGTTTGTTTAGTTGTCGAGCAAAAACGGCTCGGTACAGAACGTGTTAAGTGTTCGGTGGGTCTATTTTAACCCTGAGTATCAAAATCGTCAACGGTTTCTGACGATTGGACGAAATGAGCAACCGTTACGTTAGAAACAACAGAAATATTACTGCAAGAAGTACCTCAAAAATATGTTTTAAAAAATTGATAAACTTTCGGGAATCCTATTCGACCCGACCCGACATTTCGGGTGGCTATTCAACCAGTTGAATTTTTTGGTGTTGCTGCAACGTCGCGTCACTTCCGGAATGACCTGTTAGATGACTCCTCGAATAGTCCGTGTAGGTGTTGTTTCGGGTCGCGTTATCATTCCTCGCGGCATTAGAAACTCGGTGAAAAGCCGTGGTTGTTTGAAGATTGCCCCGTCCGCGGCCCAGTTTACGCAGTCGAGTCACGGAAGTGGGTCTTCGGCCGAGGGGGCCGTCCAATCCTCGTGTACCGCGCACCCGCCACCAGGTTTACGCGTCTGCTGCCCCCGTCGACTGTCAGGAAGCCATGGTTCATTCAACCGGAAGCGACGCTTACAGCGTTATGCGGTCACCGGTTGCCTGACTAGCCTGCCTCTGCCTTGCCGGATTCGTGACCGTCGTTCGACACGTGATCGACGACACGAGCCGCGATAACGCCACTCGATCCGAATGACACGTTTCATCGTGTCCCTCTCGGGCACGACATCGTAATCACCTCGTTAGCGATCTTAATTTATAGGCCGTTCTTGCTTTTTCTTTACTTTTCCATGCTCCGCTGTTTCGCTCGAGTTTTAACCCACCACTTTTTTAGGGTCACAGATCATAGCCTAAACGTAGGAGCCCCGCTTCGGCATTAGGAACCAATGATAATTTTGTTTTCGTAGTAATTAAAACAATTTACACCAGAGTGACTAGAGTTTCGATCTTAGAAAAATCCACGGGTCCGTGCTGTATCTCAGAACTCGCCGAACGTAGAAAATGACAGTGGAGTGATGGATATTACTTTCTCATAGATCGAACATTCACTGTACATCCATAAATGAAAAAAAAAAACAGTTTTCAATGAGAATGTCACTTAAGGTGGTAGACTGGTTTCCAGGATTGCAAGGGTGCGGGACGCGCCTTCTCGTTTCTCGATAAAATGCAAAGATGGGGTTTTTCAGTAGTCAAGAGCGTTAGATAAAAGATCAATCTAGGCCGCAGTCGCCCTCAAAAATCCTATTTTTACGTGTACTAGGCGTAATTTGCATTATTCGGCAGTTGACTGATTAGACGTATACGAGGTGTGATTAAAAAGTAAGGTGACTTTTTATTTTTATCAAAAAATATTTATTTATTCATCAATATTTATGTTGTCCCCTTCAAAGTAATCCCCCTCAGTTATAATACACTTGTGCCAGCGCTTTTTCCAATCCTCGAAGCACTTCTGATAAGCAC
>CM052200.1:25071949-25116943 GCA_028455805.1 Lasioglossum figueresi | reverse complement strand
CCTCGATCGTTGCAAATCTCCGTCCTTTCATGGGTCTCTTCAGTTTTGGGAACAGGAAAAAGTCGCAGGGGGCCAAATCCGGTGAATATGGTGGTTGAGACATGATCGTGGTGTTGCTTCTGGCCAAGAAATTATTCGCATGCGACGTTTCTTCTGGTCAAAATTAAGCAGTTTCGGAACAAATTTCGCTGACACGCGTCTCATGCCCAAAGCATCCGTTAAAATTACTTGGCACGAATCAACCGAGATGCCGACATCATCGGCAACTTCTCCAATGGTAATCCGACGATTCCCCAACACTATTTTCTTCGCTTCTTCAACGTTTTCATCGGTTATTGACGTGCTGGGGCGTCCAGGGTGAGCTTCGTCGTTAACATCTTCTCGGCCTTCTTGGAAGAGCTTGTACCACTTATAAACATTTTTTTTACTCAGAGTACACTCACCGTATGCCACTGTCAACATTTCAAGTGTTTTGGAGCACTTAATTCCAGTTTTTACACAAAATTTGATGCAAATTCATTGATCCATTTTTCTCGACAGCGGAAAATCGCCGAACACGCGAAACACTTCTAACCTTTCTGCTTCTCGCAAACAAACAAAAATTGCTATATAGCTGAAACTGTGAACATATGTTCGTGACGAGTGTACCAGCATAAGAAAAAAAAGAAAACGAAAATCGACTGTAGGCATCCCGCGAAATTCAAAAAGTCACCTTACCTTTTTGATTAAACCTTGTATAGCTGTCGCAGCTTTATGGAAATAGCTATACGCGCAGCTTTATGCTTCCGAATAATGCAAATTACACTGCCGAATAATACACCCTTGCAACGCAGGAAACGAGTCTACCCCCTTAAGAGGTTAAAATAGCAAATTGTTAACAAGACCTCCTCATAATCACACATTCTTTCTGACGATTCTGTTGCAGATGGTAGCGGCAGCGAGTGCAACTCCGTTGTGCCAAAAAAGCGACGACGCAGGAACAACGGGACCGACCGCGATCACCAGGTGACCTTCGAGGACTATCCGGCCTCGCCGAGGTCCTCGAGGTCCTCCGCGTCTTCGAGGTCCAGCTCCCTCCTGCAATTCGAGTCGTTGGAGAGGACTTGCGCTACCCTGTCGCCGTCCAGCTACAGTTTCGATTCTCTGGAATATTCGAACCGTTCGAACACTTCTCATCCAGAGAACACATCCCCGGACAGCCTAGAACAAGACTATGAGAAGGTTCTGCCGAACGGTTTCGGTAATGTCGATCACTTCTCGCGAATCAGACCCTACCGCAGCTTCGAGAGTCTCGACACCTGTCAGAAGGACGACGACTTCGGACCAAGTGGACCGACCAATGGATTCGCACCTTTGTACCTGAAACGTAACTCGGACTTGTCCAGGATACGCAGAAATGGCCATCGTCCAAGGTACTCTTCGTTTACACGGCGAAACACGCAGCGAAATTCCGAAACAAATTTTACAAACTGAGAAACATATGTGCTCGTAATTATGAAAGTGATCTGCGTCATATATTTCTTGTCCCGAGATATTTAAAGGATTACATTTGAATAAATTCAAAATATTTTTATATTATGTAACGTTTTAATTTAGAATTTTATTAGTCTTGATTCATGAAAATTTATTACGAATATGAATTGTTATTCGCTCATCAATCGTGAATTGTTAAATATTCCTAAAAATGGCTTCACAAGTTGTAAATTCCTTTGGAACGTCGAGCCTATATATAATTTCGTATTTTGCTAATTTTATGAATTTATTTACATTTTTCAAAACGAGATTGCTGTCGAGTTTCGACTCCGCAATGTATACCATGTTTTCGGGATTTCGCGTTGCCGGTAACTGTCCCGCGTGAATTGATGGCAACACGCCGCAATTGTCACATTTGTAACGTTTGGCAGGTGCGCGAGCTTGTCACGGTTGAAGTTTTTGCGATGAGATTTGTCCAGAAATGAATAATAGGTATAATCCCAGAGATTCGATCGTAGGTTCGCGTCGTTTTTCATTTGTTGGTCGAACGTTGCTGTAAAAAGATAAATGAGATTCGGTGACCGTCGAACAGAGGTCTTTAAATTTCCTTGGCAACGACTGTCAGTATCAAAGCTTGCTACATGACCCTCGTTTTTTGGCCAAGTTATCGCAATCGCAACCCTGAATAGATTTCTCCTTGACTTTTGCTTTTAATTTCGAGAAGATCTGAAATTACGTTCACGGATATCGTTCGAGTTTCCCTATTATAGTTGTTTTCTTGGTAGATCATTCCCGTAGCGCTCCTTGTTCGGAAGAAAATTTTCGAGACGATTATGGTTCGTCCTCCAATATGACTTGTGTCCATTAATTAATTTTTACCGTTCCATATTTCCATTTTTCAAAAAATTATTAATTAGTTAATATTCTACATGAGGTGTTATGCGACAGACCGTTCGAAAAAGAACATGTTCAAACAAATGAAAATTTTCCGTTGATTTCTAATGTCTTCCGCGCTCTAACATTTTTGAAAACAAGCTATCCCCCAGTTTAGATAACGCGCACTCTAATTTTTCTGGTACACGACTCTGAGAAAATATTCGTACACACAAATTGCCCCTTTGCCTCGTAATTTAAATGAAATTGGATAGAGGTCGTCCGCGAGTTCAATGTCGGACTCTTTGCGGCTGACGCGGAGTGTGATGTTCGCGACAAGCGACGAAATGATTTTTCTGTCGGTCGGATCAGGGATTTCTGGCACGAAGACGACGAGTACGAGGACGACGACGACGAGGAAGACCTCGGCTCGGAGGAAGATCGACTGTTGAAGGACAATCGCATGGGCTCGGAGATCGAGGACCGATTGATGGTATTTGGCGATCCGATGTGCAACTACGCGACCTCCGTGGACTACAGGAACACGATTGATTTGCGGGAGATCGGCGTCGAGTCGAAGAGGGACGCGCTGTTGGACCTGAAGTCTGGCCAGGCGACTGTGTCGAGTTCGTTTCGTCTGCTTCAGTCCAGGTTAAATATAGCCGGCGGTATGGCGCACGGTCGCGGCAACATGGTTGCCGATCATCATCATCATCATCACCACCATCACCATCACCACCATCATCAGCAGCCGCAGCAGTCGCCTCCGTCGCAGCATCAGCATCCTCGGTACGACGAATACGATCACCACGAGCTGCGGCAGCACCAGCATCACCAGCATCAAGGGTGGAGCAAGGAGGAGTGCTTTAATTTTAGATTCACGGATAAATCTCAAAGCGCGCCCAGTCTGCCTAGCAGCATCGACGAGTCCGCACACGGTCCACGGTCGTTGGCAGCGCGCACATCTTCAAGGGCAACGTCTCTCGTCTCCACGTCGAACCTATTCGAGAACTACACCAGGGTAGCGAGCGTGCCCGTCGACTTGAATCTCTGCGGCTTTTCTTCGTCGTACGATGAGCCCGAGTATCCCGAAGTGAGCTCAGACGACCACGAAATGGCGGAGATCACGAAGGTGCTCGAGAAGAAGCGGCTGGAGAGCATGGAGGGGATCCGACAGAACGGCGACAACACGGAGGAGAACACCGGTCAGCAATTGAAGAACTCTCTGATGACCTCGGTGAGGACGCAGGCTCCTCAGAGCGCGATGGTCGACGGCAAGCTGGATGACACGGAAGAGAACCTGGCGGACGAAGAGGAGTGCGTGGGCGATCACTGCCCCAATCAGCGAGAGAAGAAGAAGAAGAAGAAGAAGCAAGTCACCTCAACAGTGAAGACTCAGGATCGCGGGAACTGCGCGCTGGACATGGCGATCGTGATGGAGAACGACATCGGCGCGGTGGACGAAGCGATCAAGCAGTTCAAGCGCGAGGTCGAGGAAGCCAGTACAGTCTTGAACGGGAAGAACATGGACGGCGTTCAGAGGACTCTATCCGGTAGACTGCGAACCCACAGGGTGAAGAACAACGCCAGTTACGAGCTCGCCCAGCAGTTCGAGATCGACGAGAAAAACTTCCGATCGAACCGGGCTCGCAAGGAGAGTGCCAACGACAACGAACAAACTCCGAAGTCGCCGAGAAGTGGTTTCGGTGGTAGACGACGTGTGTTGAACAACGCCAGCTACGAGCTGGCCCAACAGTGTGACTACATAAAGGTTGTACAACCATCGAAGGGTGCTTTTCAACGAATGGACGCGTGCGACGAGCTGGAGGAGCACGTATCGAAACGATCCCCTCGGCTCAGGGTCACCGACATGGTGCAACACACGAGCAGCAGCTCGACGTCGAATCTGACCACCCACGAACCGTATCAGGACACGAAAACGTACTCGAAATCAACGGAGAACATATTCTCGCAGTTCTCGAAAGGTCCTTTCACCAGAGTGCCGATCAACGAGCTGGGCGACCGGCTGAAGAAACAGGAGGACGAGTCGATCTTGAGCCAGGTAAAAAAAAACTCGGATCCATTTTCAACCTATGGAAAAGATCGTAGCGAACACCCCGTAGTAGACGACGAGATAGATTTCCCCTGCTTGGAGACCAAACCCATAGGAACTTCCAGCCTGGAGGGGGCCGTACCTTGCGAAGCAACAAACGCTCGGGAACCCCGTGACCAACCCCCTGACCTAGCACACGAGACGGGGGCTTCGCCGTCGAAGTCCCCCGAATACCATGACCCCGATTTATACACCATGGACGAGACGAGCGAGACGAGCGAGTCAAAGTTATCTTGCATGCTCGACTTTTATCTTGACAAGCGGCTGGAGGAGGGTGACGAAGAGCTGGCGGAAGTGATCGAGGAGGCTGCTCGCGGATCCCAGAACGCTGGAGAACGACTCTGGAGGGTCGTGGTGGAAAAGCAGGCCGCGGAGAAAGAGGCTTCCGCGAAGAAGGTTGCGGAGAACGAGGAGAAGGAGGGGGAGACGTCGAGGGAGAAGGGGCTCGTCATGGAAAGGAAAGAGAACGAGAAGAGAGAGCAAGAGGAAAAGCGTACGGAGGTGGTGGTGGCGGCATCGGAAGCAGCGAGGGGACAGAGTGTCCACGGTGTTCGTTCCCCCCCACCAAGTAGTAGCAGCAATACCGACGTGCTGGAGCCCAGTGAACGGAGTGGGAATCCAGCGGTGGCCGTGGTAGTTGATACGAATCATCGCGGTGATCGCGACAAACGTCACGAGGAGAACGCGGCGGTAACAACAACTGCGACGGCGACAACGGTTAGGGTAGCCGAAGAGGCGACGAGGATGTCGGCGCCGGTGGCGACCACCAAACGGTCCATCGCCCCCACGACAGCCAAGAAGGACACCGCCAAGTACCAGAGGAACATGGTGGTGGACGCGTCCTCCGGGACCCCCACGGTTAAGGAGGAGAGGAAGAAGGGTGGCCTGGGCGGGTTCCTGCAGAGGTTCTCCAGGCTACGGTTCAGTGGTAGATCGAAAGTGCCGCGGTCCGAGGTGCAAAAAAAGAGTGACGCGCACGTCCAAGTGAATCGCGGGAAGGTGCACGACGAACAGACCAAAAAGGAGCCGGATTATATCATCATTCCGTTGCATCCGCCGGAAGAGGAGAGGCAGAAGGAAGAGAATGTCGCCACGGACGTTCAATCGAAAACGGACATCGGCAGGAGGCCCGCAGGGGACGTGCAGCGAAGCTCCTCCAACATCAGGTGAGTCATCCTCGAACCTATCTCTACGAATTGTCTTCGGGAAATCTAAGGGATCGGTCGACGGTTCGATTTTCTCGATTTACCACGCCTCGATCTGTTGACTTTGACCTCGGTCGACTGTTTACACGGTTTTGTGCTCGCACACAGGGCTGAATCACCGTTTACGCAGCTCCTACGGGTTCGACGTTTGTATATCGCAAAACGCGGGAACGCCCGGCCGAATTTTCGAATCCCTCCGCTTTATCGGGCACGCGCGCGCGCGCACACGAGACTCGAGGAATGAAAAATATTTGTTCAACGTCAGACTGCGAGCTGATTTACTACACGCGAAGCAGCTCGAATACCGTAATCTCTTACGTAATTACTGTATTATGAGAGACATCTGTGCGCGTCTGCATACCGTGCCGGCCGAAAGCCTATTCAATTATCCTCGAGCTTCGCCGTGCCCTACCTGGACTGGTTATCAATTTTTCACCGTGAGCTTACCGTTGTCCTAGACGTAATTGCTCAACAATTATTTTACGAAAGCGAGATTTCTTGCTCACACGTGATTGTATAATTGCTGCGCGCTACTAATTACTACTTAACGCCACTGGTTCCACTAGAAAGTTGCTTTTGTTGTTGTGCTTACTCGGCGCGAGTGACGAGGATGGTCTTCTGGGAAAGTTGATTTTGTTGCGATGGGATATCTGTTGTTGTAGAATAATTCCACGCCTCCTCGTTACTGGACTACGGATTTTTATGCCAATTAAAAGTTGCAAGGACAGAAGACGTTTAGGAATTTCTTTCTTGTTTTGTAATAATTGTTTAACGATATCACGTCAACAAACTTTAGATTGTTTTAATCATTTTATTGTATATGCGTAGATGCGTGTGCTGCACCATACATGCCCGAGATACGGAAAATCGTTATCTAAATAAATATTCTCGAGTAAAAGATAAATTATATGAGACCAGACACGCTCATGCTTCGTGGCGTAAACATTCTATTCAATTCGAGAACAAGATATTTCTTTCGACACGTCTAACTTTTTATCATATAATTTTTGCTCGATCAAAATGGCTCCTGACATTTGCTCGCAGTTACATAATTTTCTAGATCGTGGATCGTTGCGCATAGTCTCTTCAAATTTATAAAACACGTTTCTTTTACTACGAAGAATCCTGTGATCGACAAAATAACGTTCGCTCTTCTTCAATCCGAAAATTGAAGAGTGGAAATATAATACTCTGGCCTATATTGAAACAATTGAAACGAGAAAAGCAACTTCACAATGGCCCCCCTTCCTCTTGCAACACAATTTTTATTTCGCATATAAAATCCTACTGTAGGGCTTTTTTTTATAAAAGTATTGGGTTGGAAAGAGTAAAGAGAGTTCGTAGCGTTTCCAAATTAAGAATCGAAGATAAAATTAAGGCATTTATGCATATGTTTATTCAACAACACGAGAAGTTACCTCGAAAATGGCAAAAAGTAATAGAACAGAATGGAAAATATGTTATCGAACAAATCTATGAATAGATATCTGAATTTCAGCTTTCAATTTTAATTTACAAACGCTACGAACTTTCGTTACGTATTATAAACTGTTACGCTACTGCTAATAAATATCGCTTCAATAAATGAACTCAACATTTTGAGAATCAACATTTCCGCGCATCGATTATGCTAAACGAAGTTTCTCGGAGTTTCGTGGAGAAACGTTTCAAAGCAAACAGTGGAAAACTACAAAATTGGTTCAGGAATACCGTTGCGAAGACACCGGTGTTCCCTCTATTTGTTATTTCTGACGTGGATCGGTTAAAGCGCCCATTACCGGTTCAATTTTCGCATTCACAGTTCCGCGGACGTTTTGTTTAAATTCGGAACGATTTGCCGCGCGATGTTTCGATTCGCCGACCGGAAGCCGAGGATCACCGACGCGACGGTTGTACCCGGCCGTCGCGTCGTCCCCTCGGGCCGCGATCGTTCTATCCGCGATTCGTAAACAACGGGGCCTTTCTAGACGCCCGTGAATCTGTTTCGAGGTATGTTTCTCTTCGGCGACTGGAAGCAACGAGGTCAGTGATACCGGTGGGGAGAGGAGGGTTTCGTAATGGCGGCCGGAGTCGACGAACACAGCTGCCAGTCCCGCGCTCTTTCCACCCACTCCCTCGATCATCCCATTCGGTTTTATTCGCCGACGCTTCTTAATTCCGCTTTCATCGGCGTCCCACGTCGCCCACTGCGGATAATCGTTGTTTCACCGATCAAAAATTCACAACTTTTCACACGTTGACCCCTGGGACTCGGAACAACACGCTGCGCAGTACGTTTCAGTAGCGTTTCAACTTACATTATTGTAACTCTTTGCAGTCGGAGCTATTTTAATTGTTTACGATCTTTTTCATCTTATCGATATGAAATTGATATAACACCTCATGCAATACTTAAATGTGTTGTAATCGATTAGACACCAACATATGTAACAATCGGACTGTATCTTTATGCGAAATAAAAATTGTCTGCTTCGACTGCAAGGAATAGAAACCAAATTGAATGTTATTTCTTCCCTTTATGATTTGAATACAGGACAAATCATACATGTATATCGATATTTTCAATTTTATAAATTTTCCAACAATTTTGAATCTCATCTACTCAATTTTGCTATAAATGCATAAAGATCCGCAGTCTTGTAATAACATAAACAATATTGTGAATAATGGTACAGCAATTTTTAGTGGTGACTCTCCAAAAATGTCTTTTTTTTTCCTCTTTCATTGAGTCGCCCCTTGACTGCCGAGGGTTAATTTGATCTCGAGAGAAAGTGGAAACAACAAACGAACTATACAGAAGCGAACTGACAATCCACCCCAGTTCCCAAAGGGTTAAGTGTCAAATGTCAATCCCGAAGATTCCCACGAAATCAAAGTCAATTTAATTAGTAAAAATTGGCTTAGCCAAAAATCTTAGTAAAATTCAAATAGGTCCAATAAATGTTGTGTCCCCGCTCTACCCTCCCCTTCTACGACCACGCTTCCGCCACGGTCACGTGATTAATCCGGTACTGGTAGAGAGAGGGTAACTATTTCCTCTCAATTCGTGCTCCCTCTCCTACTTCGCAGATCCTAGAACAGAAACCTTTACACTCGTTAACATTGAACATTTCTCAATAACTTGATCTTTTTGAAAATTTCTAAAAACTACTTGAAAGAATTATTTGCCATCCAATTCGTTTAACAAACACCGTGTGCCGATTTGCTGAAAATCTGTGCGCCATTTGTACCGGCCCGCTTCTTCCCCCATTGCGTCGCGTGCCCGCGTGTCTAATTCCTCTCTAATCAGGCTTCGCTCTCATCCGATCGATAGGATTTCACTCTCGTTTCGTGCCCGTACGATCGCCCCGAATCGTTTCTCCTCTCTTTCTTTCTCTTTCTCTCTCTCTCTGTCTCGCTCTCTTTCTTTTCCCCTGCTCACGATCCACTTCACTTCTCTTAATCAAATTTCACTTTCGCCTCGTTCCCGGCCGTTTCGACGTAATTCGACCTAATTGCATTCGGTAACGGTGAACACTGTCGTTCACTCTTTATTTATCGTGCCCCCCCTCCTCCCTCGGCCCCTAACTGCTTGTTTCCCTCTCACTCACGCCCACTATGAAAACCCAGCCTACTCCGATTAGCGTTTACGACCTTTCGAGTAGCCCTGCCTTGCATTCGCAGCCGGAGGTCTCGGTTTCGAACTCCTGGGTACCCATATATTTATTCTTTTTATTAGTTTTTATTCACTTTGAATCCTTCTGGGTTTATTGCGCTTTACCAGAATAACACACTGCAAGCGAATACAATGAAGGAGTAGACTCCTTTTTCTAGGATTGCAAGGGTGCGGAATGCGCGTTCCGATTTCTCGATAATACAAAAATTGTTTTTTTTCTGTAATCAAAAACGCTAGATAAAAGACCGATTATTGCCACCAAAATTCCTATTTTTTCGTTTACGAGGCGTAATTTGCATTGTTCGGAAGCATTCAACTGCGCATGTAGTTATTTTCATAGCTACATGCTGCCGAATAATGCTGCAAATTACGCCTCGTAAGCGTAAAAATAGGACTTTTGATGGCAATAACGGCCTGGATCGATCTTTTATCTAGCGCTTTTTACTACTGACAAATCCCTTCTTTGTATTACCGAGAAATTAAAACGAGTCTACCGCCATAATGTAAAGCTGAAAAAGAATGAATACAAAGCAAGCTTCAACATTTGGTTTCGCTACGAGCGTGTCTACATTTAGAGGTGTTTGAAGGCCCAGACTAAGTAGGGCATTTATTAGCTTGCGTTGGTAGCCATATCGATGACTCTTTCGTACAGGAGCAACCACTTAACGTGGCCATCTCGATTACTATGCTCGTTGTTGGTGCACAAATTTGGACATCAGCTAGTATACATTGACTGTACTATGTGATCGAGCATGTGGATTACGTGTCGAACAGACTACTGGACGTTCACAACAGAAAGTGACGAAGCGTCATAATATTTTATGGATCATCGTCGGCCGTCAACATTCATCCGACTTTTCTGTCAATTAATCTTAATCTCGGTTACGACCCTCGCTAACTATTCATTTCCTCCTACTTCGATGATCGCCAGTGGCCTGGTTGCGGTATTTATTTATTTATTTACAGCTAATTTAACGTGGTCGCATTAACAGCAAGGGCGAGAACTGAGCTCCAATTGGTTCGTGTTTTTCGTTGGCAACTTCGAAACGAAACCGCGGAGAACATTTTCGCAAAGGAAAAAATTACTTGGAGTTAACGATGGGCATTCAATACTCTGTCTTACAAGTTTTCAAACAAATCAATCGCTACAAGATTTCGATTCCATTCGATATTTATTCGAAGTCAGAAATTCTTGAAACTCTTGAAAGATTTGATCGAGACTCCAAATTTTCAAGACTTTCAAGACTTTCGGATTTGTCGGTGCGATACCTTCTGTTCGACTCGAATGTCTTTGAAATTTGTTGTCAAGGTCACCATTCTGAACAACATTTCCTTTTAAAGTTTTCGACGGTCGGCTTTAGTTTACAAGACAATTGCATACAACTTTACGTCTAAATGCATGGATCAGATCTGGATTAGATTTGGGTTTCAAGACTTTTAAGATCTTCAAGAGATCTAAGCTTCGAATTATATTGGAAGTGATTCGAACTTTTCGTTATAAACATTGGAGCGACGCGATTCGAAGTGTTTCAGATCCCATCACTACTTCGAGTCATCTCAGGAATCAGCCTTTCAAGGAAGTAGAACATTTTGGGGACACCCTGTATAGTTACATTTCCATCTGGCATTTATTGCGAGCGACGACGCTATCTTACAATCGGACGCGCTTCTTGCAACGGGACACCCGTATCTGATCCTATCTCGTTCCGTTTTTACAAACATTTGTATTATCGCGCGAAGTTTCGCCGAATCAGCTGCGCTTGTTCCACGCCCGGATTCTCTTCGTTCGCCATTTTGGTGCGAGCGAAACCCTGGGGGCGATAAATATTCTGCACGGATTGCTTCTGTGAGAGAAATGGATTTTTTTTTCACTTTTTCTGCCGATACTGAGTCCGAGAGACACTTCTTTCTTCACTCTTCTTTCAACAGAAGCTCTTTGTAAAACGCTTTCCCGTTTGATTTACTGATTCTTCTGGAAGTTCATATCTGTTGTTCGGAATATTAAAAATGTAGGCAGGATTCATACTAGTACAGGGTGTCTCAAAAAAGATTTTTTTCATTTTTCCAGCCGATACCGAGTCTTCGAGACACTCGATCTTCTTTCAACAGAAGCTCTTTGTAAAACGAGATTCCTTTTGATTTACTGATTCTTCTGGAAGTTCATATCTCTTGTTTGAAATATTAAAAATGTAGGCAGGATTCATACTAGTACACGGTGTCTCAAAAAGGATTTTTTTCATTTTTCCAGCCGATACCGAGTCTTAGAGACACTCGATCTTCTTTCTACAGAAGCTCTTTATAAAACGCTTTCTCTTTTGATTTACTGATTCTTCTAGAAGTTCATATCTCTTGTTTGAAATATTAAAAATGTAGGCAGGATTCATACTAGTACAGGGTGTCTCGAAAAGGATTTTTTTTCACTTTTTCAACCGATACCGAGTCTGGGAGACACTCGATCTTCTTTCTACAGAAGCTCTTTGTAAAACGCTTTCTCTTTTGATTTACTGATTCTTCTAGAAGTTTATATCTCTTGTTTGAAATATTAAAAATGTAGGCAGGATTCATACTAGTACAGGGTGTCTCGAAAAGGATTTTTTTCACTTTTTCAACCGATACCGAGTCTGGGAGACACTCGATCTTCTTTCTACAAAAGCTCTTTGTAAAACGCGTTCCCGTTTGATTTACTGATTCTTCTGAAGTTCATATCTTTTGTTTGGAATATTAAAAATGTAGGCAGGATTCATACTAGTACAGGGTGTCTCAAAAAGGATTTTTTTCATTTTTCCAGCCGATACCGAGTCTTAGAGACACTCGATCTTCTTTCTACAGAAGCTCTTTGTAAAACGCTTTCTCTTTTGATTTACTGATTCTTCTAGAAGTTCATATCTCTTGTTTGAAATATTAAAAATGTAGGCAGGATTCATACTAGTACAGGGTGTCTCGAAAAGGATTTTTTTCACTTTTTCAACCGATACCGAGTCTGGGAGACACTCGATCTTCTTTCTACAAAAGCTCTTTGTAAAACGCGTTCCCGTTTGATTTAGTGATTCTTCTAAAGTTCATATCTTTTGTTTGGAATATTAAAAATGTAGGCAGGATTCATACTAGTACAGGGTGTCTCAAAAAGGATTTTTTTTTCACTTTTTCAACCGATACCGAGTCTGGGAGACACTCGATCTTCTTTCTACAGAAGCTCTTTGTAAAGCGCGTTCCCGTTTGATTTACTGATTCTTCTGGAAGTTCATATCTTTTGTTTGGAATATTAAAAATGTAGGCAGGATTCATACTAGTACAGGGTGTCTCGAAAAGGATTTTTTTCACTTTTTCAACCGATACCGAGTCTGGGAGACACTCGATCTTCTTTCTACAGAAGCTCTTTGTAAAACGCTTTCTCTTTTGATTTACTGATTCTTCTAGAAGTTTATATCTCTTGTTTGAAATATTAAAAATGTAGGCAGGATTCATACTAGTACAGGGTGTCTCGAAAAGGATTTTTTTCACTTTTTCAACCGATACCGAGTCTGGGAGACACTCGATCTTCTTTCTACAAAAGCTCTTTGTAAAACGCGTTCCCGTTTGATTTACTGATTCTTCTGAAGTTCATATCTTTTGTTTGGAATATTAAAAATGTAGGCAGGATTCATACTAGTACAGGGTGTCTCAAAAAGGATTTTTTTCATTTTTCCAGCCGATACCGAGTCTTAGAGACACTCGATCTTCTTTCAACAGAAGCTCTTTGTAAAACGCGACCCATTTGATTTACTGATTCTTCTGGAAGTTCATATCTTTTGTTTGAAATATTAAAAATGTAGGCAGGATTCATACTAGTACAGGGTGTCTCAAAAAGGATTTTTTTTCTCTTTTTCAACCGATACCGAGTCTGGGAGACACTCGATCTTCTTTCTACAGAAGCTCTTTGTAAAACACGTTCCCGTTTGATTTACTGATTCTTCTGGAAGTTCATATCTTTTGTTTGGAATATTAAAAATGTAGGCAGGATTCATACTAGTACAGGATGTCTCAAAAATATTTTAATTCCTTCAAGTTCCCCCTTCACAAAAATGTTCTTCGCGGCTTTGTTTCCGAGTTATTAACGAAAAACGTGGATCATGTTCTGTAAAATGAATAATCAAGGGTCGGATATGCTTCTTTGCGAATAAAGAAACAATGTTATCAATAGTTTATAGTACATAACTATTCCGGAATTTAAACGACAATCATGAAAAATCATTGTCGATGATCCCGTGACTGTTTCGCACGATGGTTTGCTCCACGGGAGTGTACAATCCGCAGTTCACCGATAACGAATGATAATAATGCGTCTATCTCCCCCGTGACACGCTCCGTGACACACAGATGCGTTCGAGTCACACAATCCTTCATTTATTTAACAATGCGCCGAATATGATGAGTCCGATATCCCACGGCTGTTTACTTGCAAGACGTCGGCGGGCGTGTTAGGCTCGATGAATCATCGCAAGCTGCGAACATTGTAATTTAAGAACCCGTCGCATTTGCAACGACCTTTGGCGCGTTCGTCGTTCTGGAATCACTGGGCACACTTCGCTCGAAAAATCGCGACCATTTTAAAACGAACCACACTCTATCGCGTACAAATGTTTGATCATCGATTGCGTTCACCGTATGTACTCGAAAGGAATAGAGAAAATAAAGATTGGCGACGCGACAGTTTATTTTACAATATTTTTCTATTATTTCTTACAGACTACTTGAAATAGAAAGTCCATAGTAGATGACATATAAATAGACTGCGAATCTTTATGCGAAATAAAAAATGTCTGCATTGATTGCAAGACACACGAGCCAAATAAAAATTGTATTCATCTTTTAATTACCCTGTTCAACTGACAATAATACATTGAAGTCCTTAAATATTTTTAATATGTCCACTGATTTAAATTGTACGTGCCCATTGTTGTCACAAATGCATCAAATCCGCAGTCTACGTATAAATGAATTTTCAGTAATATAAAATCATTCGACAAACAGGCACTGCGAAATTCAGATTTACCTTGGTGCAAGCTCTTTCTCAAGATTATTGCTCTTCACGGATCGTTGGGGTTCGTCATACTAAAAATTAATTTTCGAGTTCAGGAAAAGAAATGTGTCGTCCACACACGGCAGCTGCGTCGCCGAACGCGATAATCGAGTGTTTTAAGATTTTCTCGAGAAAAGCTGCAGAAAATGGGCCACGTTCCAGTAATAATAATTCCCGAGGACTCCCCTTCGTGTTCATTCGAAGCAACGTGTCCGTATATTTAGAGGTGTGACTTCAACGCTGGATTTTATCGAGCTGTTAAGTAATCGTGATGTGTCACGGTAATTCTAACGAGCTCGGTGTAATGTCACCAATAACATTGCATAATTTTCTGTAACAGTGCGAGGATATTATGCTTTAATGAAAGTGGCTGACACAGAGTCGCTGGATCAGGGGAATTGACTCGAATCGAGGGGAAAAAGTTTCCCTCTCTCTGCCGGTACGGGTTAGTCACGTGACATTACGACGCATCCGTGACAGAGACGGAACACGTCACATGACCGGGCCAATGGTGAGAGTGCGGGGGAAGGTAGAGCGGGGACACAAGTCTTATTGTTAGGCAACTCTGGCTTGACATTGAGTGATATTATTTATATATTTTTAATTGCAACATTCCCTTTTCGCCTTCGTTGTGCTCTTGTTATTTACTCTTTGTACTCGGAGCTATTTTAACTCGAAAATTGAACATTTCTTCCCAGCTAGAATATGTTTTTTCCTAGAATACTTTTTCTCCTTTTTCATTTCTTCTTCCTAGCTAGGATATGATATTGGTATAATGCCTCTCATACAATACCGAAATGTTTAGTAAGTGATTAGATACCGACATATTTAACAATGTAAACAATATTTTGAATAATGGTACTCTCTCTCTTTCTCTCTCTCTCTCTCAGAGTCACCATTCGAGTGCTAAGGGTTAAAATATAAATAATAATTCGGCTATCAGTTTGCAATTAAGCATTCCGCTCGATAAACGCGGGAGCGGTTCTAAGACGGTCGAAACAGTCTCAGCAGGGAAACAGAGCTCTATAATTCCCAAAGGGACAGCTCGACAGAGCTGAAACGATTTAAAGCCCCGCATGGATTTCATTTCACATCCGTAGAAGCGATCAAGCGCGCGCGCGGGACGTTTAACGCTCGTCAGAATGTCAGTACAAACTCGAGGCGGAGAAAAGACGGGGCCCCAGAACACACTTCGAAAGAAAGATAAAGGACAGGAGAGAGAAAGAGAGAGAGAGAGAGAGAGATACTGTCGATCTCTTTATGTAACAAACAGCAGAGGAGCAAAACGACCAGGAGAATTCTAGGAGCCGCAAGCTCGGACCACCTCAAATGACTTCCGGACTGGCGCTGGAATGAAATAAGATTAATAAGGTTTACCACCGAGCCCGGTACACCTACATGCATATAGGTGTATATTTAACCATGGGCTCGTTCATGCACGCATGCCTCGAGTTCATGGCATCGCGCAAACAAGAAATATAATTCACTTCTTGCCCCTCCGCGATCGGTAATTCGATTGGAGCAGATAATCTCGTACGGTGTCCTCCTCATGCAAATGCCAACGAGAAAGTATACATTCTCTATTATCCTTTTTTCTATTTTTCCCATTAATTTAGACAGACCCGATCAGCTTTACTTTTTCATCGATGTTGCTTCGAGAATAATCTTCGGGCACTTTTTATTTCGCATTACTAATTATGTTGCTCGCAAAATATCGGGCGAACGCAATATCTGTTATTATATCGTAATTGTTCCGGAGAGTGCAATAAACGTACATATTTTACGAATATATTTTTTCTTCACGTAAATTACTAGGTGCGCGTGGTGTCTTGGAATTAGTGTTTGTATTCGCGAAGGGTGTGTAATCATTTTCTAGATAAATATCCTCCACGTATTTTTGTATTTATTATTTCACATTGACATTATTTTTGAAATCTATAGAAACGACGTCAATAATCTGCTGATTGTTGAAAGCATTTAAAAGACAAATGGGAATTTCAAGAATATTGCATTCCATTTTCGCTCGAGGAATTTACGAAAGAAAGGTTTCCGTTCATTTCGACGAATCGTTTGTTTGCTATACTTTCGCAATGTAAACGACTCGACGCGAAGATAAACGCGAAACACGTTGATCGGAGTCGTGATCGCAACTCTGGTAGTCTTACGATGTTTTTCCACCGCGAGAACAGACGGCACGTATTTCCAGAGTTCGAAATACTGCGAGGATTTCGAAAGCTGGCGGACCTAACCTAATTTTAGAGAAATTACCCGACGATTCTCCAACATTGTTCCAACTGCGTTTATAAATATGAGATCACGCTCTGTCGCACAAATAAAACTGCACCGAAGACGCCTGAGCTACGCGAGGCTCCGACGTTTTTCCTTCCGCCATGTCTCTTGGGTGCGTTCTCTTTTCTTATATATTGAGGATAACTGGTCTCACGATCCTTGAAGACGTTCTATCGGACAGTTCGTCCACCTTTTCTGTACAACATGATTTATAAGTTGACTTCACCACCGTGCCACCATTTGTTTTCATCTTCTTCGCGAGCTGCAGTTTAATTCAGACTTTATAACAAGAACAATTTCGATCGTTTCTTTATTTATAGTTACGCGAATGGCAGTGATTCACTCGCATTTGCAGACGATTCGATCACACTATTTTTTATTGTCCGTTGCAGTTACGTTAGCTCTGATCGCTAAACAAATAAAGAATCGACGCAAATGTTATTAGCCCTTAGCACTCCGAATTGTTTTTCAAATTTGTTGCCAACAAATTTATTTCAAACAATTTTATTTACCAATTATATTAAATAGAGCTCTCAAACTTTGTTGTAATTTATATTTGTGGCACTTATATTTGTTTCTAACTAAAAAATATAAATAAAGGAACAACCAAATATAAGTAAGAACCCGTTTTACTTACATTTTCTTTCTCCGATGTCGAGTCACACTCGACAAAGGAGTGCAATGGGTTAAAGAGACGATTGTAAACAGCAAGAACTAATTAGAAATGTAGTATTTCTTTTAATAATCTTGGTAAGACGAAGATATTTGTTTTTGTCATAAAATCCACAATTTTTAAATGTTTTTTTTTTAATGAATACAGGTTATTTAAATGAACGAGACGTTGCAAAATATTTTCTTCGTTCATAGAACGACTAGTTTATTTCAGTCACGAGAAATGACGTACAGACAAATCCGAGTGCTCCCGGTTTTAGAAGTCAGAGATTATCAGAGATCTATCTGGACTAATCAGTTTTCTAGGAAAGCAGAATTGGAGCCCGTTCGTAACTGAAGCATTTAAAAAATGTCCTATCTAAATAGCGGCTATCGCACGACGATAAGAATAGTCTTGTCTTAGCTATGTCTCGCAATATTTATATTGCGATAAAAATGTTTGCACGCGAAGCTCGCATCATTCACAGATCGAACGAACCGCAACAATTCTTCAATCAGTTACTCGCATCCTGTGGAAAATTCTGCGATCTTCTCGGCTTTTACTTTCAACTGTAAAAGATTTAACAAATTTACATTTCAGTTGCATTAATTTTCTGTGTAATTGACAAAGTGATAAATAGTGAGATGACCCGTAGCTTCGCGTCATTCGTCGTAGCATTGCTTCACCGCAATGGAATTAAATTGCTATTATTAGTTAACTTTCGCGAGTCGTCATTGCGTCTGCATTTGTAAAGCTAATTTCAGACAATATTATTTGTTCGAATAATTGCAGTAATTTTTTGTGCGACTTTAACGGAGAGGTCGGTAACAAATGAAAAGAATAAATGCATTTTCATTTAACCTCTGTTCCCTATAGTTGACTGGCAAAGTTCTAATTTTGCGATATTATTTAATTTCCTTAGGAAATTCTCGAAATTACGAGATAATATTTGCACGAAAAAATCATAAAGTGCTACATAATTAACTAAACTTTGTTTTCGTTAAAAAAAAAAATAATGCACTTCCAATGCACATCCGAAGCAACTTCTCCTCGAAATCAAATTCAAGATAATTAGCAATTACACAAGGTCCGGTCTGGCTCGAGATAAAACACGTCCTAATTATATTCCACGGCATCGAATCAGATTCGGTATGCGTATTCAAGGCTCGGTTGCTCGGTGGCATTCGTTCGAAAAGCAAATTGGGGTACGCGAGAGAACTTATCGCGTCTTCGCTTCCTGGCTGGTTAATGAAAGGCCTGTTCATTGCGGTCGTTCGATGGAAAACTGTCTCATTAATGACTGTTCGTTCCGCCGGCATCTGCTTATCTGTCTGCTTTGCTGACCGGGTCGATCGATCTTCGAAGAAAGTCGGTCTTCGATTCGCTCGATCACCGACCAAATCGCTTGTCCCCGGGATTAAACGCGTGAACGTTCGCTGCGTAACGACGCGTGGTACGATTTTCCCTCGGTAGACAGAAATAAAAAAGCATTAGTGTCCAGCGATTGGGTGTAATTGAGGCGATTGTTCATCTTCGAGCACCCACTATACTTCGCGCATAGTGCAGTCAGAGTCGCCTAATTGTAAGTCTTATCTCCCCACTCTACCATTCCCTTCCACGACGTCTCTGTCACGTGTCACGATGTCACGTGACTAGTTCGGTACTGGCAGAGATGGGGAAGTTTCTGCCTTATTTTTACCGTTTAGCAGCATCTTAACCCCTTGCCGTACTTTGGCGAGCCAGTCTCGCGACGATAGTTCTTAACAAAGTCTAACAAATATGAATGTTACGCGTTTCATTTTAGATGAAATAAAATTTGATCCGTTTGTAATCAATATTTGAGCATTCAGATAAATGTAGCCATACAAAACATATTCATTTTCTTTCCCCTTCTACAACATTATTGTGCGTAGAGACGTTCTAATCGCTGTAACTGTAAAAGTAAAGGTACGGCAAGGGGTTGAAGGTCTGGAAACAATCTGACATAATAAAAAAATTATAATATTCAGAAGCACGTTAGCGAATTATTCCTCTGGTTGTAATAAATGAAAAACAAAAAAATTCGCAAGAATACTGATTTGTCATCGCGTCGACGTTTTCAATGATTTTGAGATAGATTCGCAACGGGATGCTTTATTGTAAGAAAGAAATTGACTTTTCGGCGTTCGTCGATCGATCAACGCACCGTGGCACAGTGTGACATTTCGATCATTTAGGGGCATTAAATTCTTAATGATGTTGTTTCTTCTTTTTATCATGTATTTGGTTGAAACTACTCAAAATACGATGATTTCTAATTACTTTAACATGACTTTTATTGTATCGACCGAAAATACGTATCTTAACTGTTGCAAATTATTACATTTCTGCCTACATAAAATCACAACTTCGATATTCAATGACGAATGAATTCATATTCGCTAAACAATGAAAAGTGTTCTTAAATTTTGTATGGTAATTGTTTGTTACTAATCAGAAATTATGCACGATCTCTAAAGTATGTACCAGATTTTTAAACCAAAAATATTGAAAACTTACCTTAAGGAGTAAAATAATCTCCAAAATGAACAATATGTAAAATAATAGTCATACAAATAATACTAATCAAAAGACTAAAACTATCAAATGTAATAACAATCAAACGCAACAACACTTAAACTATGACAAATAAAAACAATAGCAATTTAATACGGTAACAATCGAAGCGCAGGTTTATGAATATCAACAGATACGTTCTTGCTCGGATGAATTGTGTTAGACGACTGCACGAGGTGACTGCGTAAGGCTGTTGAAAACAAATGAAAACTCCTATAGACGCAGACGAACGCAAAAATTTGTTTTCATATCTGAATAGGCAAGACTTCGATGTATACATTCAGTGAAGTTTAAAGTCCATATATTCGCCCATATAATAAAGTTTTACTCTATAGACCATTGGTAAAAACTGAAAAGTTCTTCGATTTTGTATGATTATTAAGATAATCTTAATAGATAAATTATATGTATAATATTTAAAAACAAAAAATATCAAAAACACACTACAAAGGATTGAATAATCAGTAAAATAAATATAATAAAAATTTAAGTTCAAATACACACACTTTTATTCAGGTCAAGTATCACCGACAATCGATGTAGTTTCATCATTTGTATTTGTATAGGCAGAAGAGTTCACTTGAGGTTTATTTTTCTTATCCGAATGCGATGAAAAGTTAAAAACAATAGTGCTTCTGGGTTACGGAGGTATTGTTTTCAAGGTAAGAGTAAATAAGCAATTTTTAAAAAAATTTCAATTTCCGAATTAAATTCTCCTAAATGATCGAAATGTCACACTGTGCGTGGTGGCGAAACGAGCAACCGCAGACGCTCGCGCCGCGACTTAAGTACGCACTTATGCGTCTGAACCGTTCGTCTGTAAAAATCCGAGCGCCAATTCTTTCTCGCGAAAGTTGCTCTCTGCCGCCCCCGAGCGAATAACCTCGTGACGAGTAACAGACCCTCTGCTCGCCTTTGAGCTCTGCGCGCCCAGTGCTTAAGATCCGCTCGATCACCGAAGACTTGATCCTTTGAGCATGCTCAACAGAATACTCATCATCGCGTTTGCAGCGGTGTTCCTTTTGTTCTTCTAAATTGGACTCCAGACGCGCATTCGTATTTTACGTTTCGATATAAAATTTCGTATTGCGCGATTTATTGATCATCCGAAGAACGTAGACAACGGTCATGTAGTATTTTTATTGACAGATAAAAATTTATTTTAGTCTTGCCTTCCCTTCTTTTTGTTGTTCTCGTTGACGAAATGTGAAGGTGTATGAGCTATCCAGTAAACGTGTTGTAGAATTCGATTTTCAATTTGAAAGATATTGCATAATTTAATTGATGATTGGCTGGGTGCGGTTTATTGATTTCGAAGAAACGTGAATGGTATTGCACAGTGTGTTTACATAATATTATTGAACGAGTAGGGTTGTTTCGAGGGAGATTAGTACTCTGTGTTTTATAAGGATCGTATTCGTTGATTAGATGGTTTTGCTATGAATAGAATGTACATGTTCATAGTCGTGGTACCATAATAAATTGTCTGCAGAATTTTATGCAAAATATTATTTATTGTACAAAAATATAAATATGTACTAAAAAATATGTACTAAATATGTATATTTATATAATTATTTACCACGAAATACTCTGTATAATTTCAATAATCGAACCGCACACTTGCCAAATCGATTTACTCCATAAAACAGAAAGTGGAGAAATGTGATGAAATAATATACATTGTTTTTCAGAATTCGCTTTAAAATAAAAATTGAAATAAACATTGTATAATGCATAAATATAGATGTAGCTTTCATATAAAGACACGTAGAATGAATAAGACAGAATAGCCTTGGTGTAATCGTTATTAATATCACAACTTTTGGATGACTTAATCGATTTGACAAGTGAAAAAAGGTAATAACATCAAAATTAGTATTCAAATTATATTTTTTATTGCAGAAAAAGTTCATCAATCGCTAATAAATCTCTAATTTCAATAATTATAAATAATAAAATAATTACATAATAATTTCACAGGCCAAATCGATTAACTCCACTTTTTGAAATATTTTAAATTTAAGTGTCAATGCACTTGGTTCGGTCATAAACTTTTTTTATTTATAATAAATTTCCCAAATAATACAGATTAACACCATTGAACGACAAGATTTTTTAAACGCGGATTTCATTATTGCAACGATTTGGAATGGCTTCTGAAATAAAATATTTATTATTCGGCGACCACCAAAAATTTTGTCGTTTAATGGTGTTAATCTGTATTATTTGGGAAATTTATTATAAATAAAATAAGTTATGACTCAACCAAGATCTTCGACACTTAAATTTAATATACTTATTTCAAAAAGTGGAGTTAATCGAACGGCTCAATTGCGAAATAAAAAATCTGGAACCGGTCATTCGACCGTTGGTGGTAGGTTTGGTGTTAAAATCTTTCAAGTTGCACGTATCCATATTTTCCATAAATGCATAAAACTAATAACAAACAAATTCGCATGGCTGAAAAGTCAAGGAACGCTGACCTATGGCGTTAAAGGATTAAGTACTAAATCTGTAAACCGTGAAATTGTCGGGTTCTGTGGATCCCAGCGTTCACAGCATAGAATTTGAGAAAATGGCGTGCGCGGTAAGTGCATAAAGTCCGCGTTCTATTCGGAGCCGTTCGTCCGGGATGCGTCGTTTAATCATGGATAAACGGTCGGGCGATCGTTTCAAGCGTGCCGCACGATGGTTCGCGATTATTTAGATGTTCGGTTGTGGGACAAACGAGTAGAACGGTAAGGGGAACGAAGGGAGGTAAGGTTGTAAGCGCGCTTCCGCGTTTTCTTCGCCGCGTAACGGGAGCCGCGTGATTGATGATGGAATCGCGTGAAAGCTGCTACGAATTCACCGCGGCGCGGCGAGAACTTCCCGACGAGAACCGCCTCCGAGACGCTCAAGAATCCGCGTGCTCGCCTGGCTGAAGTTCAAAGCCAACGGGAGCAAACCAACCCGCCGCGAAAGTGTTACGTGGCGATAGTACTGGATCTACAGTAATGCTTCGATATTCGTGAAAGAGATGTCTACGATATTTGCAACAAAATTTACTGATCATAATACGGAGTCGGATATGTAAACCTCCTCTCAAAAGTATGTGGACGACACGTTTAATGTTTTATGCGGTATAGTTTACACAGTACTAGAGAATAAATATTTTAATAATAATTATGTGAGTATCCACTTTAAATATCTTTTTAAAACTTCTCTAATGCTTTTGTCGATAAATAAGAAAATTATTTTTATGTCTATGATATATACACTCCCGCTCAAAATTATGTGGACGACACGTTTCACTTTTTATGCGGTCTAGTTTATACAGTTAATAATAAATTCATTAGATATCTCACCAATAATTATTATTATTGCCTTGCGAAGACAGCAAACCACGCTAACGACCGGCGTAGATTGAAACAGTATTAGCTCTGCCGAAGAAACTTTTATTTATTCAAGAGATTGTAATAATTAAATTGTACATTTTGGTACTATTAAAATAAATTATACTTTCAACAAAGTGTCCACATATTTTTTAGCGGGAGTGTACATCTAACCGAGACAGTATCAATCCAACAACAACAAAAAATTTATCTATAATTATTTTTTAAGACAGTTCCAATCCAACAACAAAAAACTGTTTGTCTTTAATTATTTTTTTAAGACAGTACCAATCCAACAACAAAAAATTGTTTGTCTTTGATTATTTTTTAACGAATCTTTCATCGACACAGGAGTGACACCTTTCTGATTAAAATGAGTCCAAACATGACGCATGACACAATTCAGTAGAACCTCGATTATAGTTTATGAAATTTTCATTTTTCCTACGAACGAACCATGAGGAAGGCAGTATATATACGCTCGACGAGGAAAGTTGCGGAAGTGTCTGATTTAAATGAACATCGTATCTGTAACTTACGTTGGCACATAATTAACGCAATTAATTCTACATACGTATCTCTTTTCGCTCTCGTGGAGTGAAAAGTCTATCTACATCTCTGGAATTTTATTCAATTTTACTGCTCAAGTATTATAACATGTATTACGTGTTAATAATCCGTCTTTAATTACCTCATTCCTCAACAATTACAGGAAAACGCGTCTGTTACGAGCAGACTGCGGATTTCAATGGAAAAATCAGTGATTACATTTCTGATTAAAAAATCAGAAAACAGAAGTAAACTAGAACTTCGTTCCTCTGTTCGATAACATCGTTGGTTAAAAATACTTTAAAGACTAATTAAATTTTTTAAAAATTCCGATTGCGTACTCTCGTCCAATTATTAAGGAACAATGGAATAAAATGTTTCTCAGTGTATTTTAATAATTGAAAATGTACATTTATAACAGATCAAGGTAGTACAGTAAATCCTTGATCTAAGAAAAACAGAAGTAGCTCGAGCTTCTGGGCCCCTCGCGGGGCATGGCCCGCAGTGAAGAGGATATTTATTTTCTTAGATCGTACAGTTCCCATTTTCTTAGATAGAATATTTACTGTATTTTATTTCGATCGATAAATATCGAATAATGCTCTCAGCGTAGATTGGAGAAAATTTGATGGAGATATAAAACGGAGTGGCACGAGCACTGATATTACAAATCAAGCAAGTTGTTGATATAATGTATTTTGGGGCAGGTCCATTTTCGTTCGCCGGTTCTCGCGCACGCTGGCGTTTAATTCACGACAGAGCGAACCGTTTAATAAACAAATTATTATGATCGAAACGGTAAAACAGGGCGTTGAAACGATCAGAGTGTGGAACGACGCTCCGTAGCGACGTACACGCATTCGAACAAAATTATCGACGTTTAATTTTCCGATATGTCAACCGGTCGTTCGATTCGAAGAACCGTTTCGACTGGACTGTCCGTTGTTTCTCGTTCAGCTGAAACGACAGAGTCAGTGCTGCGTGACTCGCCTCTACCGACAATTAACTTTTTGCCAATGATTTCGCGTCACGCCTCCCTGGAAAACCGGCGGAACGCAAGGAACTCGTTTCGCTTTAATTGGATTGAATGAAATTAACGCTGGACACTGCGAATGTGACTCTCACATATGTATACATACGTATATGTATATACATATGTATTCCCGCCTCCTTTCTTTCCCTCCTCAATCGAAGAATTAGTCCGCCCTTTGTCTTCCGTTAGCGGCTAGATTGCCGTTAATAATCGCTTAATTCTGCTCGAAGATGAAATGCTCGCAGCTTATGGAGGATTTGGCTTCGAGAACCGCCTCCGATGTGGAATTGTTTAGCTAACGATTCCGAGATTAAACGATAAAGTGGGCGAACGTGTAATTAGTTCGCTACACTTTTGCCGCTATCTGGATTTCGCTGTTTCTCTTGAAAATTCTTCAGATTTTATGGAATCTCTTTTGAAAAATATGTATTGAACAATTCATAGCAGAGTTCGTACAACCAATTTTTGGAATGCGGTAGCCCTATCGTTAAAATCGATTTCTGATCAGTAGAGTAATGAGTCAAAGAAATAAGTTGCAGAATGGAAATAAGATTGTATCGTTCGACAAATGAAATGTAGAGAATCTCTTATGAAAAATATGTACGATCGAACAAAGTAAAGATTATTGTACCGTGCAGAGCTCGTACAACCAGTTTTTTTGGAATACAGCTTGTATTCTTGTATATGTATAGCCGTGTCGTTAAAATCGATCTCTGATCATGAGAGTAATAAATCAAAGAAATTAGTTGCAGAATGTAAATATGATTATATCTCGTTCGATAAATGAAGTATAGAAACTGGTACATAATCCACTCGTTTCTAATCAGCAGCGTCTTATCAGCACCGATATTTCCCTCAATTTCAATGCGTCATTCATCCGAACCCTGCATCATCGTGACCTCTATGTTCTCAATAGAAGCTTGCCTCATCCTATCACATCCTTCTCCAATGTTAGAACCCTCAAAAATCTAGAACATCTCTCCAATTCGAAAATTCAGGTCCACTCCGACATTCAGTTCTGGTTTCCAGTCCAATATCAGTTCCGATTTATTGGACACGTCGGTACAGTGTTTTCTTTTAATTGGTTGCGATGGAACCACGGTTACAAAAACTTCTGCTTTGTTTGTGCAATCTTGCCAATCCGTACAGTATAAAAGTATGTATATTTTTTTAGAATATCGATTTTTTGTACGTGGTTTTTGTGCTTCGCGTAGATAAATGTGAAATTTAGTACAGAAGTCATTGGCGATTTTAAGTGTATTAGCCTTTGCCTCTCTTAAAAAAGTGTATACACTCTACCGGCTAAAAGTTTGGAATCACTTGACGATTTTTGTAAAAATCGAATACAGTAATGTCCCGATTACTGTCGTGTGTTTATACTACGTTCTAAGACGAGTGTCTACCCTCTCCACTGGCGGCCAACGCCGCGCCGCGCCGAAGGCGGCGATGATTGATCTCGGCTCGGGTATATCGGTGTAAACACCACACATTGACTCGTATGAATCGAAATTTTCAACTTTCTTAATTTCCATTATTTTTTTAATGAAATTTCACTATCGTATTTCTGGTATTTTTCTGATTAATATAAGACCAAACACGATATAATTCCAATTGTATTTAGCGGTTAAATCGACGATTCAAGTTTCGGTCGCAAGGAACGACAGCGTATTGGAAAGAAAGAGACTTCGGAGACTTCGGCTTCTCCTTTGAATTTCATTCTTCCTTCTCTATGTTCGGCTTCACCTTTGAATTTCAATCTGTCCTTCTCTATGTTCGGAATCGCCTTTGAAGTAACAAAAATACGATCACAGGATCCAGATTACTGTCAAACCAAAAATACGGCTGTTTGACAGTAATCGGGACATTACTGTACATCGATTAAATTTTGAAATGATTCATCGTTATTATATCAAATATTAACGAGTCGAATAATATTTCTAAAGAGATTTCAGATTTCTCTTGTATAGTCTTTACACCCGGTGTAAGACAATGCACTTTTCTAAAGGAACATCTTTAGCAACTTCTACAAGAAGCATGGAAAAATATCAGATTGCGATTCCAAACTTTAGGCCCGGTAATGTACATCATAAGGTGGTTTATATTTTGCATTTGTTATGTTTTTATACATATAGCATCAGTCTTTTTCCCCTGTATTCAAGGAATACCCATAAAATGTGATTGACATCTTGAATTGGAGCGTCACATTCACATTTGACATTTGGGCTATTGATTATTCCTAGTCTAGCTAAAAATTCATTAGAATTATAGTGGTTTATCTCAAAAAAATTAAATCTTACAATTACGTCTCTTCGCAGACTTTGATTATAAAACCATAACCTTTTTTCAGAGTTCCTTTCGAATTGAATTCGTCTAGTAATTTGAATTGAAAATCAGACCACATATTTTCTGACTTTGAGACTTCAGACTTTAATTATAAAACCATAACCTTTTCTAGAGTTCCTTTCGAATTGAATTCGTCTAGTAATTTGAATTGAAAATCAGACCACATATTTTCTGACTTTGAGACTTCAGACTTTAATTATGAAACCATAACCTTTTTTAGAGATCCTTTACAATTGAATTCGTCTAGTAATTCGAATTGAAAATCAGACCACATATTCCTTTTATGTAGTTCTTCGAAGTATGTAAACGGGATGATTTCAATGTGCCGATTGAAGTTAACCCTTTGCACTCGGAGCCATTTTATCTTGAAAATCAAACATTTCTTCCGACCTAGAATAATTCCATTCTATATGATTTTTTTTCATTTTATGGATACGATATTGATATAATAACTCGTGCACTACTCAAATGATTAGTAATTGGTTAGATCCCAATGTACTTAATAATGTAAACATCTTGAATAATGGTGACTCTGAGTCACCATTCGAGTGCTAAGGGTTAATTGTTGGGTAGGATATCGATAACAGTATCGATAGTCGCAGCTCTGGCGGCGTGTTCGAAACGCGTTACCGAAGAAAATCGTGAAAGGCATGACCTCTGTCCTCTGTAGCCTCGACTAACGTTGAAAATCCGGTTGGTTTTCACAGCGCGAACGGGAGGGCGCCAGTATCCAGCAAGCCGCCCCTGCCTCCACAGCCACCCCGCGTCGGGGCGCTGAGCTCGAGACCGTCGACGGGCGCGTCGTCGGCGGCGTCTTCGTCGCGCCGACGCGCGGCCACGGACCTTGGGAATCCGGCGGCCATCGAGATGGCGAGAGCCCGTACGATGCAGGCCGCCCAGGAGCGTCCGGTCGGCCTGCTCGAGACCGACCTCGACGAGGCCGTGCCGTCGACGACGACCACGACGACGACCACCGCCTCCTCAGCCAACAACGCCGGCAAAAAGACCAGGAGCCTGCTCAATCTGAATCACACCTCGACCGCCCCACGACCCAGGCCGGAGCACGCCCTCCACGTACCCCAGTCGCCTGTCGGCGCTTCGCACAGGAGCCCCCAAGACGACAACACCGCGTCCACCATCAACCAACGGCCACACAAATCCATGGAGTTCCTCCTCGACAAGGAGAACCTGCATTTCGTGAAGGTAAGCCACTCAGACACTTCTCAACCATCCATTAAACCACAAACCTGTCACCCTGGTAGCTATCGTCTTAACAGTTCTAAAGACATTCGGGTGGAATCTTTGTCCCAGTGAAATCATCTTCCTAACGATCTTCGTCCCTAGTATCATCGCTTGTCTCCAACCCTCAGATTAAGCTAGCTGCAATGTTCGCGAAACGTATGATTACGCCCGATAGCTTCTACAGAACTGTACGATGCCGGATCGCGAAAGCCTCGAATCTTTGATTGGCTCGGCGCTCGGAAAGATCATGAACACCAGGTGTAGGTCTCCTAGACTCTGCAAGCTGTTAACCTCCAGAGTAACCTATCTCCGCAGGGTCTGGGTTAGGTCGTTCGATCTCGCGTCGTCGTGATTAGAGCTCGAGTTTAGGGGATCGCGAGGGTGGACAGCGGGCGGATATCTCCGGACGAGGTGTGACCTTGTAACAGAGCCGGGGCCGATGTAGGTTAACGTGGGAAGAACGGTTTGGGGTAACGATTGTTTCGGGACACAGGGGCTCGGCTAGGCGTCACCTGTACGGATTAGGGGATCAATCGTGGTTTTTCGATTATGCTGCTCGCGGGATGCGATCTCTCGCGGCGTTTCGGTCGTGCCTTTGAGTGTTTCCGGGTAACCTTGAATCTCGTCCGCTCGGAGTTGGCTACTCCCGGATGAGTATTGATCGGATAAGTACCTGGATCGTTTCCGAAACGCTCATCGCCGATAATGATCCATTGAACAACGTAGAAACGGGATACGTTTACCAAGCGGTTTTTTGTGTCCCCTCGCCTAAGTCGATGACGCTAATCGAGCGGCGTAGGCTACGCTGGATCGACAATTTAATTAGGTTCGAATAATGAACAGGCTGTTAACAATGGCTCGCGATACGCCTCGATACGGCACTCGCGAGGAGGGCGATTCTGGTGGCGGTGCTATCGATAAACACGGTCGTGGTGTTAGCGCGGTTCATAATGATTTTATTTCGAAACGGTGTTGCTATTATTATCCGTTGCGCTCGTGCACGACGTTATTAGTCATTGAACATGCTCGTCTCGGAAAGAAACGAGATTTTCGGTGAACGAAGAAGTTTTTCGAGATTTTACGACGCAGTGAATCGTACACGAAGGTGGTAAGCGGTATAGACATTGCGGAAATTGTTGAATGGAAGGCAGAGAAGCTGCTCCCGATTGCCCACGCAGAAATGATTCCTTTGAACTCGACTGTCCTCCGAGGCACCATTAAAAATTACTATAGTATATGTCAAGCAGATCCTACATTATTAATCCTCGTACGACCCTCGGGAAATGCGCCCACTTACGTTTTCTACATATCGCAACACGATTGATTTCTTCGTGCATGCGTAATATATTATGATTTGGTTTAACCCTGAAATGACGGAAGTTGGGTCCACTATTAACCCTTCGTATGCTGTAGTCGTTCGCGACCCGTTAGCGGCGGGGATATGCTCGAGCGGCAGTCGACATGTACAATTTATATTTATATTTCGAAACGAGAGAATCGCCATCCCCTCTTCTTCTTTCGCTCGCTCAACACCGCTCAGTGTCGAAACGAGACACACTATAGTTTTCCACTGCGTTCGAGTCTCGCGCACATTCTCAACCAAGTCGAGACGCGTAGGCAACCTCGTCCAAAATACGACGACAGCCAGTTCCGTACCGTCGTCTTATATCGGAATAAGACTGCTTTAACCCGTTGCCGTATCATTTTCTTTACAGTTACGGTGACTAAAACGTCTTTATGCACAAAAATGTCGTTGAAGGGAAAAGAAAATTTATGTTTTTTTTGTATGGCTACATTTATTTTAATGCTTAAACATTGATTACACACGAATCAAATTTTATTTCATCTAAAATGAAACGCGTAACATTCATATTTGTTAGACTTCGTTAAGAACCTTCGTCGCGAGTCTGGCTCGTCAAACTACGGCAAGGGGTTAATGAAATATCCCAGTTAGGCTTCGAGGGTGAGATTTTCCTTTTAACACTAGATTTACCAAGGAGGGTCAAACTGACTTGCTCCTGATTTGTTCTTTAAGGAATATTAAAATTATAAGGTATGTTTCCCCGAGAAATTGTTTTAGCGAACTTCTCTGTTGAAGTAAATATTGAAATGAAACTGGTGCGAAATCTTAATTACTAGAAGGCAAACTTCTCTATTGAAGTAAACATTGAAATGAAACTGGTACGAAATCTTAATTACTAGAAGGCAAATTATGTCAATTGCGTTTAGTGATCGGTATTCTAGTGTTAAGAATGCAGAAGGGTTTTTTGATACAGCTGGCGTCGATGCGATTTTTCTCGAGGATTTACGTCGATCGGGAAGCGCAGCGCGTTCTGTGCACCAGGCAACGGGCTAAATTATAAACCGAATCCGAGGGAAGCCGAATGAGGTCTTCATTGCGATCAGTATTCGATCGAACGTGTTGCTTTTGCAGGTTTCTTTCTTCCGTCCGACATAACATACGCACACAAGCATGCGCGCGCGTGTACGTACACACACACACACCGGTCGTCTTCAAAGAGTCGCACGGATCCGCTAATCTATTGTACAATGTATCATCGCACGACATTCATTAGCATCGAGTTGCTAAGCGCGGCCGGGAATAATTCATCAACGTTAGATGGGTATCGGCTTAAGTCGATTTTGCGGTTGATTAGCTGAACGGAATTATTCCGGGGGTCAAAGTGCGAATGCATTCTTAACTTGGCGCGCGGGTGTGAATGTGTGTATTTTTGATGCGCGATTACGCAGCGATATGGTAAACTGTTTCGGTTCTCCGGGAAAATGAATCGCGCGAACGTTGGATCGGTTATATACAGGGTGGGTTGAAAGTGGCGGTATCAACGCAGTATAGTAGACAACGTACACTGAGCCACGAAAGTATTCGAACGTCCTGAATAACTTTTTTATAATTGTACCAAACGACCTGTTTTTTTATAATCAGTTAGAAGTATTGGTTTATGAAATGGTTACATGCAAAAATAAAAAAGGCATTTTGTAAAACTGTTTTATTTGGGCCCTTAACGACAATTTAAAATATATTTTTGGTAGATTTATGTTAGTTGTACGCATGCTAAAAATTTCATCGAATTCGGTTGACGCAGGAAAAAACGACACGCGTCGAAATATGTACGATTTTGTGGATTTTAAGCAGAAACTGATCAAAAGTCGTGTAAAACTATGATTTTCACAATTTTAACCGCTTGTAGCTCGTACGTATGTTAATCGATTTCGATGAAATTTTCAGCATGCGTGTAACTACTATAGATCTACAAAAAATATATATTAAATTTTCATTAAGAGCCCAAATAAAAGTTTAAATTTCTTTTACATGTAACCTTGTAAATTATAATTTTTGGAAAATCTTCTTTGCATATCATTTCATAAACCAATGCTTCTAATTGATTATACAAAATCAGGTCGTTTGGTACAATTATAAAAAAGTTATTCTGTTTTATAGGGCGTTCGAATACTTTCGTGGCTCACCGTATGTGATAGGAACCACTGAATACAATTTTTTCGAGTACGAAATTATTCGCGAGGAAATTTAATTTCCGCGAGTTTTAATTACCTCTTTATTATAGATCACCGACGATCGAATTTCACATTCTTCAACGAATTAAAGTGATTTCCAGCCAATCAAACCAGCCGACAGAGCACCAGCAGATTTCAATACGTATTTCAACGGGTTTACGTGCATTTCGCACAATTACGCGATCGTATTTCAATGCGCATGCTGTTTCACCTTTGACATTTGTCGATTATGCGATCACACCGACGGGATTCGGAAGAAGTGGCGAACTATCAACTTATTAAACCAATTCCTTTTCTGTCGAGGATTATACGTGTTTAAAGAAGAACTGTTGGAAAATTACCGAACAATTATATTGTTTTATTATGTTTATATTATATTGTTTTGTTTCTGATAAAAATGTATGTTTACAATTTCCTTTAAACCGAAATTAAATTCTATTTTGGTTTTGGCAATGTACAGCTATTGGAGAACATGTAGGCATTTTTTTAGAAAATTGTACGAACAACAAAGAAGTTTTAATTACTGAAACCTTAAAATAAATCGTAGGGTAAGGGGTTAAACGAAACCCCTTATATTTTTAATGCACCAATCGATGCAGCTTTTTATTCTCTATAAAAATAGAGAATAAACCTCTAACTTGGTCAATAGAATAACTTGGCCGGAATCTGGCCAACCTAACCTAACCTGAACCCCGAACCTAAGTTTTGGCCCCGGCTCCGAATTTGGCCCTTGGCACCCAGTTTGGCCCCGGCTCCCAATTTGGCCCTTGGCCCCCGAATGTTGGCGATTAACAAACCACCACAGTCGACTAACTATTTGGTACACCGACCTTTTTCGGAGCAATCAATCGACATCAATCGAAACAGCAATTGGGAGTTCGGTGCTCTCCATTTTGCGACCACTTCCACTTTGTTCTGATAATCTATAGATCTAATAGAAGCTTCTAATAATCTCGACAAAATCTCGAACGAGTCTCGCAAATTTCGCGTCGCGTATTTCTCAGCGGTTCCGCACGTTCAATCGGCTTAATACGGCGGGTGCAACGAAGGGGGAAATCAATTTTGTTTCTTGCGGTCGCCGCGATGGAAATTGAATTTTATGCGATTCCATTCGCGACCATTTTAATTTACAGACCCCGTTAAATCGCGCGGCCAGTGCGAAGTGGCCGTGGCATCGTTCTCGAATCAAATCAATGAGCACGTATATCGTTTGTAAATCTCAATTACAGTCGCCAAAAAAAGAAACTTTTTGAAAATAATTTCGAAACGGATGTTTTTGACGATTGTTTTGGTGTTTTGAGGCTTTTGGGATTTTCATTGGAGAAACCCATCATGATCGATGGGAATGTTAACTCATGTATTGGGTTGGCAAGAAAGTAATGTCGGTGTTTTAAGGTGTAATAAAACCGATGTTTTTTATTCAAGCAACGAACTTTAATCGATCAAATATTTTCCGTTGCGTTAGATGAATGTTTTACCATTCTGTTTTGCCACACACATCTTCGATCACACGTAAGAAATTATTGGAGCTTGGTTGGGAAGTGATGTCACATCCACCATATAGCCCGGACATTGCACCATCGGATTACCATTTTTCCCGAAGTTTACAAAACTTTTTGAGTAGTAAAACATTCGATAACGATGATGACCCGAAATCGCACTTGGATCAGTTTCTTGCCGATAAGGACCAGAAGTTTTATGAGCGCGGAATTATAAACCTATCAGAACGATGGCAAAAGATCATCGAACACAATGGAAAATATTTTATCGATTAAAGTTCATTGCATGAATAAAAAAATTCAAAATTTCATTTTTTCGGTTAAAATACCGAAATTACTTTGTTGCCAACCCAATACATACATCGTTCGCAAATTTCGGTTACAGTGCCGAAAAAGAAAATTTTGAAAATAATTTCAAGATGGATCGTTTTGACGATTTTTCTGGTATTTGGGGCTTTTGGGATTTTTCATTCGAAAAGCCCAACATGATCGATGACGATGTTAACTCACTAACGACTAACGTTTGTCCTACATTTCGAAAAATCGAGCACTGCGCGTCATTCGGAAATTTCGATTTAGCTGAGAGAAAATAAAAATTCCTTTTAAAAGAACAACTATAAAAAAAAAAGTTGTCGAGGGTCCGAGCGTAAGCCGCAAATTCGCGTTCCTCGACCTCAGAAGTTCGTCGTGCACGGTTCACCGGATGTCGACCCGGTTGTATCGATATCAAAGTAGGGAACCGAGCCCTCGAGGGCTCTCCGGCGTCGGATCTAGGCGGCTGCGGCGCAAAATAATGGTTAGTGGCACAATATATCGTGCCGTGATCGTTCGAGTTGAAGTTCCAAGTCACGGAAAGTATGTAGAAAGTTCGCGTTTACCGGTGAATAACGCGCCTGCCTCTCGTCCGGCTTCCGCTGTCAGCGGAACTTTTCAATCGGCGCGGCGGGTCTGCCGTGTCAGTTCACCTGGGTCTGTTCCAGCCGATTCTTCGGCAAACGCTGTTCAAAACCACTATAGCGCACGATACCCTGGCCAAGATTCAAAGCTGGATTCTCATTATTTGGTGGAACTGCTGCGGCGCCCGAATATTCCGCGATCGGGAATTCACTGTGCCATTCACACCGTTCGTGCACGGTTAGGCTCCTTTGAACTGTGCACCAACGTTCGCTTTCAAAGTTTTCGATGGACTGCGGATATTTGTGCGAAATGAAAATCGTCTGCATTCGTTGCGGCAGCTACATAAATATTAACCCTTCGCACTTGATGATTAAACATCTTTTCCGACCTAGAACATTTTCATTCCCTGTGATTTTTGAAATTTTATAGATATGAGATTGGTATAACGTCGCATGCAATACCTGAATGTTTAATAAGCGATTAGATACCGACATATTTAAGGGGACCCGTAGGTACGGACGGGAAGGGGGTGGAAACGCAGTTTCTTAGGTACGTTTTTCTCAGAAACTATAAGAGATAAAGACATATTGTTTTTTCCGCCTCATTCCTCATCTATTGGGGAGTATTTTAAAAGGTTTCCAAATAAAAATAGTCAACGGGAAATGTTTGACGGTCTCGACAATAACATCGGTTTTCCTTTTATTTTCAACTTTAGAATTTTTTGTCTTCTGTCCTGGTGCTCCTTTAGTTTCACAAAACGGTTTAAATAATGAGATAGATGTTCTAAACAGATAGATAGAATTTCAATTAATTTGGCTTTTCAGTTTTCAAAAAAAATGTACGTAAATAAAAAAAAAACATGACTTTTGGGAATTGATATCAATCTTTGCAGAATTGACTCAAGAATTTTTTAAGATAAAAAAAATGTATTTTTTTCATTATTGAGCCTACGGACCCCCTTAACAATGTAAACAATAGTTTGAATAATGGTACCTACAGCAATTTTTAGTGGTGACTCCGTGTCACCACTCGAGCGCTAATGGTTAATATCGTTTTTAAAATAATTGTCTGATTTGATTTGAAAACGAGATTCTGGAATATTGCACATGTATTTATGGATATTTGAAATACATTTATATTATTTTATGCCATGATCCCATGCTACGATCTACAGAAGAATGCACATCCTTCGAAGGCACGATTCCCGAGATCATTCGAAGCAACTTTTCCTTCGCGAAAATTTTCTCCGTGGGCTTTGTTCTCGAGTTATTAACGAAAAACGTGAACCAATCGGAGCGCGGCTACTACAAACAGATATCGTCTCGGCCAACGCCAACGCCGTGCTCCGATTGGTCCGTGTTTTTCGTTGATAACTCCTTATCGAAACCGTGAAGAACATTTTCGTAAAGGGAAAAGTTCCTTGAAACGACCTTCGGAATCACCCCTTTCGAGGATATACATTTTTGAGGCACCCTTGTATATCTTTGCAATCGTGTTAAAGAGAAACGTTTATTCGCCTGAACGTCATTCGAACCGACTTCGGCGACGTTCGAATTTATTACCGGAAGAAATAATGCCCCGCGACGGCACCCTTGAACCCGACACGCGAACGGCGTTAACAATTTTCATTCATAAAAGGCAGAGAGGCACACGCCGATCAGCGAAACTGCCGGTTCACGTGCAAGGGAGCCTGGCATTACGAGCTGTCCGATTCAGGTCCGTATCTACACGGTCCCCGAGAGGGAAAAAGAATGGTAATCCGTGGTGTCGCAAGGTAACCCCGGCATTTTTCCAGCTCGGTGTATTATATAAAATGCGTATCGGTTCGGTCAGTTACGTGGACGTTTCTGTCCGACGATATCGTATTCAGCCGGGCGACCGGTGTCCCGGAAAAACAGAGGATACCCGCCAACGGCATGGCAGCAAGGTCGCCGGTATGTAAGCCGGTGCTCCTATATAATTTATCGTTCACACGCGCCGACTTTTGAATCGTTCGAACGCCGGCTCCCAGACAGATAATCGTGAGATACATACCATTTGCATTTTACATGAGACCGCGAACGCGTACCGTTGAATTTCACAGGGATATATCGAACGATACACCGGCGACACGAATTTCTCTTATCACACGCGCAGAGGCCACGGGAAGAAGAAACCCTCTGACACTTCCGCGACCGTTGCACGATCGGCTGGAATCGCAAAAAGCTGGAATAAAAATTCGTGTCTCTGTTTAAGGGGTTCCATTGCAAATGGTTAAATATTTCACAATATTCCGAATAAAACCAAAATATTTATTTATTATTAGACTGCGGATGTTTATGCAATTTGCAGTCTCTGTAGACGAATTTTAACTCTCGCGAGGTAAGGTTTAATAACACATAAATAGTATAATAATTGTGGGGTCTCTTAGATCCCGGTAAATGAATTTCATAAATAGCCTCGTCTTTAATCAATTTGGGATAAAGAATAACACAGGATGAAAAGTGAACAAACAGATATCATTTTATTCATATAAAAATTCTTTTAAAATATCTGTAACTGGGGTCTCTGGGACCCCACGTTACCTTGCGAAGGTTAAGAAACTCTGCCATTTCTACAATGCCATCTTTACACGAAAAACCGAATATCATTTTGCAGCAAGTTCTGAAGCAAAAGATGGGAGACTCAGCGAGGGGTCGAAGAAACTGCAACAAAAAAAACGCCTTGACGCTTAAGGAGCGTGATAATGTTCTGGCAAAGGGTTACGGATGGCATCGATAACGAAGCCCAAAGGGAATAGGCGTGTAATAATCTCCGTTGGTAACCGAACCAACAGCGTCCTGCTTTCTCCGCGCGTCGTAGCCCGTTAGCCAGTCTATTATGCCCGCCAGTGAAAGATAGCCGCATCGATCTAGTCGGCGATGATGCCGCCGATGTAATTACTGCGACGACTCGGACACTCTCTCTCGTCTTGCTGGCATCGTTAAGCTCGGTTGCAGTTAACAAGACCGATCGCCGAGATTCGATTTTCTATTTTACTGGACGCCGAGAGGCAGAGAGTCGAGTCCGGGGTCTATCCTCGATAAACGGTGTCCTCCTGTCCGCGTGTCCCGTGTACCGTTTCACAGCAGATAAGCGCCATTTCCGCATCGGAGGCTCGTTCGGCTGACGAACCTTTTGCTTTATTCATTTCCTTGCCCGCGATCTTACTAAAAGCACCGTCGTGTCGTCGCCTATAATGCACGTCTCTTTATGCCTCATGCCGCCTCACATGAGAAACACGTTCCCCATATACCGGAGAGCCGTTCAATTCGCCAACATTTTTATTCTTCTCATTCACTCCGAGCTGTCCGGACGCGCCTCTTTAAGGCGGTAGACCACTTTAATCACGGGTTCGCGTTCTGATTTCTCGATAATACAAAAACGGGGTTTCTCGATAGTCCAAAACGCTAGATAAAAGATCGATCTAGAACGCTGTCGCCCTTAAAAGTCCTATTTCTTCGTTTACGAGGCGTAATTTGCATTGTTCTGAAGTATACAACTGCGCGTGTAGCTATCTTCTTAGCTACATGCTGCCGAATAATGCAAATTACGTCTCGTAAACGAAAAAATAGGACTTTTGAGGACGATAGCGTCCTAGATCGATCTTTTGTTTAACGTTTTTGACTACTGAAAACCCCCATTTTTGTGTTATCAAGAAATGAGCAAGCGAATCCCGCATCCTGACAATCCTGGAAAAAAGAGTCTATTCCCTTAATACCGGGTTTCTCCGATTCGGAAGCGGCGACGTGAAAAACAACGTCGCCGTATTGTATATTCCCGTATTCGATTTTATTTGCCTCCACGGTTTGATGAGCTTATACCGCTCCCATGTTTTATATTCGTTTATTTGTGGAAGAGGATTTTCTCAACGCTGATGGATTTTATCTATGAGAACTCTTTTATTTATTTATTTATTTTCCGTGCTCTACTGCAGGGCCACTTCTTTTCCCATTACCAGCATACACTGCTAGTGTTCTCACGTTAACATCAGTCAGCGTTTCTCTTGAAAATAGGGTAAACTGTACTATTGCTGGCACTGCAGTAGTTATTGGCACTTTTGATTTAAACGGCAAATATTAAGAATTCCTGGTATAGAAAATCATTTTTTATTGCTTCTTCTTTATATTTCAAAGCAACGTTGTAAGTTTTCATGACAGAGTTCCGCATACGACTGTTAGCAAATGCGCAAATTACTGTACTATTTGTCATACGATAGTTATTCACTGAATATATTTTATAATAAAAGATTTATAACTCGAAAAACTGTTTGATTTTGCTGAAAAATGTCTATTAGCTTATAATAATAGAAAGTTAAGCTCGTTTAAACATTTCAAAGAAAGATAAAAAGATGTTTACCAGTTTCATCCTAGTAAAGGTCAGGAAAAAAATGAAAGAGGAAAAAGTTATACTGTTTTTTATCTGCATTATCTTTTTTAGAAATGAAGGTTTTTACTAGATTTATCCTGGTAAACGTCAGAAAAAAAATGAAAGAGGAGAAAGTTATACTGTTTTTTATCTGGATTATTTTTTTATAGAAATGAAGTTGATTTCGTATTCGTTCGTATACGGTGCAATGATCTATAAGATCGTACAAGTCACAAATGGAAGAAAAGTACGTAATATTTTCTTGAAACGATTTGGTATATATAAATATTCATATATTCCCACGTTTTCTATTCGCTTATTGGCAGCTGTGACAGAGGATTTTCTTAACGCCGATGGATTTTATCTGGTAGGAGTCTAGTTTATTTATTTTCTGCCAGTGATCTATTAATCTTCTATGTTGCTCGCTTCTTCTACATTCTGACACTGCTTGTTTTTGTTCGATTCCCATAGAGTTCTATCAAAACGTTTTCTTCGGACGAAGATTGAAATCTATTTCGAGTCTATTCAGAGTGATTTTGTTTTATTTATTCACTTCCAGTTGATACTTTTACTTTATTCCATCAGGAGAAGCTATAATTGAAAATATTTCCACAAATCTTTTTCTTCCGACACACTTACGTTTACACTGTACTTATCGTACTATAGATCTTAATCACCGTCTCCATTGAAGACAGATTGCACGTCAGTGCCAAGCATTGCGATCCCTAATCTGTGTGCAGTACTTCTACCGCACCGTCTCCGACCGAAAACTTGATAGATCCGGTCTCGAAATGTTCCTCAAGATTTCTTAATCTTCCGGGAGATTTAGGAAACTTCAGCGGCTTAAAGTTCTCGGAAATTGGCGTATCCCTCTTTCATTCGAAATGACTTTCATTTCCTGCTCGCTTCCTGCAAAACTGGCAGAGATATTACGTTTTATTGCATTCGCGCGCTTTTGTTTGACGCTTCGCTCCGCCTCGAAATCATCGAACTCCATTTTATAATTAGAAGCGACATTGGAGGATTTGTATTCGCTGGACGTGTTCACACGGTTGTTTAACGCCACAAAAACGTAGTTAGACGAAGACCGGCTTTCGAAGTATCGAGAATCTTAATGAGCGAGAAAGTGCGCGAAGCAGACGATTCTTTAATTATGTCTTCGGCATTACCGTGACAGTGAAAGTTTAATATCATAATTCGAGGAGATACACCCCCGCACAAAAGTATGTGGACATATCACGTTTAATTTTTGATGGGGTCTAGTTTACACAGTACCAGAGAATATATATTTTAATAATAATTATGTGAGTTTCGTATTTTGAAATTTTCTTTTCTCAACCCTCGTGTCTAATGCTTTCGTTGATTAATAAAAAAATTATTTTTGTCTATGATACATACACTCCCGCTCAAAATTCAGTGGACAACACGTTTAATTTTTTATGCGGTCTAGTGTATACAGTTGAAAATAAATTCATTAGATGTCTCGCCAATAATTATTATTGTCCTGAAAAGACAGCGAACCACGCTAATGGATCAGCGTAGATTGAAACGGTGTTAGCCCTGCCGAAGAAACTTTTATTTGTTCAAGAGATTGTAATAATTAAATTGTACAATTTGGTACTATTAAAATAAATTATAGTTCCAACAAAGTGTCCACATATTCTTGAGCCGGAGTGTTCGCCGCGAAGATGTTAAAGTGAAATGTCTTCTTAACTTCATTTTTCAGAAATATTACTTTTCCATTATTTAGAATCTCCTTTTCCAAGCGAGTACAACATTTTGCAGTCTAATAATTAGACTGCGGATGTTTATGCAATTTTCAATGTTCGTAGGTAAATTTTAAGAAAGTGGAATCAAATAAAATCTTTCTTTCAGTGATAGTAGCCTTTGTAGATCTTGAATAAATCAAAATCGTACCAAATTCTATCGAATTTCGCATCGAAAGATCCGCAGTCTGCCAATAATCATTATGAAAATTTATTTTGGAGACATTCAATATTTTAGTGTACCGCAATCTAATAACGATTTAGCGACGAGTAAGTTAAAGGTACCTTTCGAGAAAGGTCAATAGTGAGAAGGTCACGCTTCATGGGACAGTTTGAACGATGCTGATCGCAGTCCGTGGGAACTAAGTCGATCATTTAATTCGCATAGTCCTTTGACAGTCGGTCGGCTGATGAGAATCGTTGACCTTGAAATAAATATTCGCTTTGTGCACAGTTCGCCACGTACCTTTAGAATGGTTTTATCAGTTTCGCTGTTTGCCACACAGTTGTGTATGTTATGCAGTATAATTTTATCTCGTCGAGCGTAAACTGCACACTCGGGACATGTTCTCGAATATTCGAGAAAAGAGTGTACGTTCGTTTTCGCATCGCAACGATTCATTAAAAATCGATGTGTAAACGAATAAAAATATTATAAAGGGGCTCAGAAAATTTGATAAGAGCGAAAGTAAAGAATTTGTTACAATGAGGATTAGTACAAATCTCAATTAGAACCATGCTCTTGGGAAGTAAATAGTTTTAATAACGGAACGAAGTCTTTTACTCGTTCATATTTCTTACTCGAGGTCTATCTCTTCGCGGTGCAAATTCCTTGTGCCTCTTGCTAAATTGGCAAACCGCAACCTCGCTGGTAATCTAAACTCATGCCATTTAGTTTATTTATACCTCGTATGTAGACTACGGGTCTTTATGAAAATTTCTGGAACACGTGAAACCGCCTGTGCTCGTGAAAATAAATCTTTATTTTATTTTTACCGTGATAGTTATCGGAAGAAAAGTTTCTTAAAAAATCCGCAGCCTCCTCTTGTGTAACGCGTGTTACTAGAACTCGCAAGAGTTCGAGGGTTTAAATAACCAAAAAATAACCACTGGATTGATTAATAGCATAAAATAACTGCGTCACGGTATTTGATTTGTTTGTAATTGTTTGTTTCAACACTAAACCTACCGAGCCTTAAAAGTAACTGTTAGATGTTCCCTTATATAAATGACAAGTTTGATTATATTTAGACTTTGTACGGCTCCTATTGCAATACGTGCTCTACTAGAGCTATCTGTGCGTTCGTTTCTTATGAAATAATTTGTATTATTTCAATAATTGTGAAATGAAAGATCTGGAAACGGTCATTTCGACCGGTGATGGTAGGTTTAGCGTTAAATTGTCCGCGTATTTTCCTGCTTCTCTTCGGTAAAATGTTGCTGTTTAAGGATCCGATGCATTTAAAGCAGTTCCGCTCGATAACTTTAATCGAAGCGGACGCGGCGCGGTTGTTTCAACGAATCGGCTCACCTTTACGACTAAATCCCGGCATCGAAATTAGGTTCGCGCTGGCGGCGGGTCGCATGCGCCGAAGAAAGGGAGCACTTTCATTTCAGATTCATCTGTTGAAGTGGAGTCTCATTTACTTTAGAATCCCCTTCGCTCGTCTCGATTTACGCTCTTCCCTCGAAAGACTCCGGCGCGGCGCGCCACGCTCGCGCGCGAACAAATTCTGAACAAATAGTTTTCCATGTTTGCACGGTCGCCGTACGCGCGACGTTTGTTCTAATTAGCGCGTCGAGGAAGTTTTAATTCATCCGGGCGGTATCCGGAAATGCTGCATCGATTTCGGCACGCGTCATCCGCCATTGAACTTCCTCCTTTCAATTTCTTCATCGCAATCAGCGTGATATTGCTACTACAGTAAAGTCGCGATATTTTTCCAACGACTGTGTTCTGCACGGAGACATATCGTGTACAGACATTATTTTTTTATGACTGCGTCTACCGCGCCGAGAGTACAGACGAAGCCGAACGTAGAAAAGGACAGCATGTAAATACGGATCGCTCGGCCGAAGCGTATCGGTGTGAACCACTGCTTATCCAATTACAAAACTTCTTTATATTTCATTATTTTTTTTCATGGGACTCTCGTCAACTTATTTCTGGCATTTTTCTCATTCAAATGAAACCAAACACGACATAATTTCAACTGTATTTAGTGGTGTGATCGACGATGAAAGTTCGGGCGCAAGGAAGGACAGCGAACACGCGGGCCTTTGAACTGTGGCGACGACGGCGATTGTTCGGGTCTCCTTCTGTCCCATACGCTGATTAAACCACTAAATACAGTTGAAATTATATTGTGTTTAGTGTCATTTTAATCAGAAAAATGCCAGAAATAAGTTGATGAAAGTCCCATAAAAAAATAATGAAAAATAAAGAAGTTTTGTAATTGGATTAGTAGTGGTTCACACCGATATGCCCGAGCCGAGATCAATCATCGCCGCCCTGCGTCGTTGACTGGCAGTGGAGCGGGTAGGCATTTGTTAAATTCTGGGTAGAAGGTCGCAGGAGAAATATCGCGTATTTACTCTACTATAATCCTAGCTACTTGCGACTAATTATGCTTGCTACAATACTATGAATTTTCGCAAATTGTACTTTCTTATTTTAATTCGTTTCATTACTGTAATGGTTGCAGTTACTCGCGATTACAGCAAAACCAAACTTGTAATTAGACCGTGGGCTTTCGCCAATTGTACTTTCTCGTTTTTAATCTGTTTCTCATTAGAATTACTAAAATGACGTCGGTATCGACGGTGCAGTTATTCACTATTATGACACGTGTCAATTATACTGCGGGTTGTGTATGCATTTATGACAAAACCGAGTAGGCGAAATACAAAATAGAAGAATTTTAATAATCTTATCGTTGTCGTTTTATTCAAACGATGATGAACAAAACCATTTTCTACGTAACTCCTACTTCAAGTACTTGATGTAGAAACTTCTTATTTTGAAAAATTCTCAACATTCAGTTGATAATAAATATTATTCGAGTAACTAATAATAATAATTCTTTGATGTCGATCTCCCCACAAAGGAAGCAGTGGAAGCAAAAATCACCGGGGCCGATGTTTGAAATTTTTCTATTAAAAGTTTCGCGCACTCGCGGCGCATGTAAAAGACTATAATAAAACGAGCGTAATTAGACCAGCGTATTCCGCCGCGTCTTTTACAACTTTCCCCGAGCAGACGGCGCGCGGCGGCGGGGCATTCAGCGCAGCTGCTCTTTGATACTCGCATAATCGAGACTTTTCATCTCTGTTTTTTTTTTGCACTCCCACACGTACGCGTACGCACACCGAAGATCGCGAAATGCGAGGAATGAACTGGTTCGATGAGGAGCCGATGCGCCTCCAGAGGGGCTCGAAAATTCATAAGGTCAGTTTTCGTGCTTAAAGCACCGTGAACGACGATTACCGTGCGTTTTTTTTAGTTGAACACGCAATTCGCTATCGATCGGTGTGGTCGGCGAACGCCATAAACAGAGCGGGAAGAAATTATCATTCTACCATAAGGCTTCGCATTACGCGGACTGAGGCACTTCGGTGGTTTATATATTTAAAGCGCCGTTTATAATTACACCGCGCGTCCTCGATTTCGTCGGCCGTTCGCTATAATGTCGGGCTCGATGGAAATTCGAAAGTATTCCATACATCTCTCTGCCTACCGAAGAAAATGTCATTTTTTAATATATTCTTCATTTATTTATTTCAACATTATCCTCTAGGGAGCACATTATAAACTATTCTATATTGCTATAAAGACCACTGGTAATAAAGACTGGTAGTAAAGACTACGTGGTAATCACTGTGTTATTTTAAAATATTTTCTTTGAAACAAAATTTACACTTTATTTTGAAACCCTGTTAATGACACTTGTTTCAAAATTATTCTCTAGCGAACACGTTTCAATTATTCAATATTGCTACGAAGAATATCTACGTCTTAATCACGGTATTATTTTTAAATATTTTCTTTGAAACAGAATTTACACTGTATTCTAAAACACTGTTAATGACACTTGTTTAAAAATTATTCTAACGAACACATTTAAATTATTCTATATTGCTACGAAGAATATCTACGTCTTAATCACGGTATTATTTTTAAATATTTTCTTTGAAACAGAATTTACACTGTATTTTAAAACGCTGTTAATGACACTTGTTTAAAAATTATTCCCTAACGAACACGTTTCAAATATTCTATATTGCTACGAAGAATATCTACGTCTTAATCACGGTATTATTTTTGAATATTTTCTTTGAAACAGAACTTACACTGTATTCTAAAACACTGTTAATGACACTTGTTTAAAAATTATTCTAACGAACACGTTTAAATTATTCTATATTGCTACGAAGAATATCTACGTCTTAATCAC
>CM052200.1:25042752-25071849 GCA_028455805.1 Lasioglossum figueresi | reverse complement strand
CGGTATTATTTTTGAATATTTTCTTTGAAACAGAACTTACACTGTATTCTAAAACACTGTTAATGACACTTGTTTAAAAATTATTCTAACGAACACGTTTAAATTATTCTATATTGCTACGAAGAATATCTACGTCTTAATTACGGTATTATTTTTAAATATTTTCTTTGAAACAGAATTTACACTGTATTTTAAAACGCTGTTAATGACACTTGTTTAAAAATTATTCCCTAACGAACACGTTTCAAATATTCTATATTGCTACGAAGAATATCTACGTCTTAATCACGGTATTATTTTTAAATATTTCCTTTGAAACAGAATTTACATTATATTCTGAAACACAGTTAATAGCATTTATACTACAATGTCGTACAATACCAGCATTCATTTATGGTTATTTCGCTTGAAATCAAACTCAAGGCTTTGACAGAGAAAGAGGATGCCTCGGAGCTTTCTGCTGAAACTGAATTTTCTTTTCTCGAGATACTTTTTTCTCTCTCTACAATTTAAGCCACCATGCATCAGCTTCGTTACCTAGCATTGTTCGGTCGAACCAGTTGTCAGTGTTCACCGAGTAACAACACCGGAAAGCTATCACTGCTGCATAATGGTCTTCTTTCATATTTCTATACGATCCGTAATTATTACACAAAACATAACAATGCCTCATTTAATATTCCCTAATTTCATTGATTCCTCGATGAAATGTGGATCATGCAAAACAATAGAAACAATACAACATAAATTACCCTAAATTGCTCCAAAAGCATAGTTGTAATTCGTAATTATTTGTAACCGCAGTGTCGTTTCGAACGACGCCGTTATTGTTTCTGGAATTCATAGACTACAGTGATTCGTTTCCAACAGGAATCGCATAAACTAGCAACGTGTCTGAATGTTCCGCGTGTTCTCGTAGGTTCACGGCGTATTGATTTTATATTACACCGTCCACGTCATTCTTACATCAAATTCATAAAAAAAACTCTGTCGCAAATTCCCAAAACCTTATCACTGTGGATATGGATTTCAATATGACAGAAAAGAATTAATTTATTACGACGAGATAGACACAGAAGAATTTAATATTACTGGTATATCGTTTGCAACGTGCTCGAAATAACTGAGAGAACACATCGATTTCTATATAATTCCCTTTTTGTGATCGCGAAGATCGCGGATGCATGAAGATCCGCAGTCTATTTATCACTTCCATACACGTTTGGAAATCCATCGGGGTCGTCGCTCAAACAATTTCTGTCGGCTAGCACCTCGCTTCGACGGCGGTGGCGAGGGGCGATACAGTTCCATAAAGCGTTCATGAATAAACAATAGCAGAAACTGTTCTTTTACGGCGCTAGCAGCGCGAACAACAGTAGCTATCTTCCAGGAAAGTCAGGGCGTCGGCGATAGAACGGAAACACGAAGCGAACGACGAGCTAAAAAGGGTTACTGGCTGTGTCTCTCTCTCTCTCTCTCTCTCTCTCTCTCTCTCTCTCTTTCCTTCACCTTCATCCGCTTTCGTTGGTCCGCATCGGCAACTAAAGCAGGCAAGTCCGGCGAGCATTAATTTCTGTTCTATATTTCTTCTCTTTCCCTCAGACAGGCTCCCTCTCGGCTTTGGCGCGTCGCCAAATTCTCTTCCTTCCCTTTTTCGCATCCCCCACCATACGCCCACGATCATTTGTTACTCCCTTTTCGTTTTATTCTCTTTTCCACCCCGCCTGCCCCTCCGATTCCCTTCTTTTTGCACAGTTTTACTCGTCGGGAACACGATTACGCAAACAAGAGACAGAACAGAAATGAAAGCGGCTCTCGATTTGTTTTATCGACGACCGACCGCCATTTTGTTTCGCGCCCGTTGACGAGGAAAAGGCCGAGGAAACCACCGACGATGTCACGTGGGATCTCAACAGAAGGAGCGAAGGAAACGAGGGAAACCTCGATGTCGCCTGCCTGCAGGTCGATAACCTTACCCACGACTTCTGCCAGACCCTAGAAGACTCTTACGTCGACGCTCGAACTCGGGATCGGCCGATTAGGTCTCAACGCTATACGCCCTGGAAGTTACAGCGGGTCCAAAAAGTACCGGAACGTCTCGATACATATGCATCGGAAAAATTTATCCCCATTCGCGAGACCCTGAAATTTTCAAGCGTAACATGATACAGGGTTGAATACCGAGACAATGCTAATTCAGTGAGAAAACTATTTTTTTTTTTAAATTATCTTACGAAGATTTACATTTTCAGCGATTTATCACTCGACAGCGGATTTTTTCAAAATCAAAAATTTCTACCCGAATTGCAACAAACTGGAGTGAAATATAAATTTATTTTCTTTTTTACTATGTTTAATAGGTAGGAAATAATATAACAATATTTTAAGATTCTTCTAATACTTTTACCGCTTTAAATTACGCCTACTCATTTTTGTCGTAAATGCATAAAATCCGGCGTCTACTTGTCACTAGACTGAAATTGGCTGAATGAAACATAAAATAGAGAAAGGTTAGAAAAATCTACGAGTATTGTTACGATGTTTTCGATGTAAACAATCTATCAAGGGTTGAAATGAATTTTTGTCTAACTCCTGCTGCCAGCAATCGTTGCAAATCATCTTTATCTTGCACGAGGATCCGCAGTCTGCTTGTCACGATACATCGAATATCACGCGTATCGAGGATAGGTTGAGGTGTCTGACATTTGTTGCGGATAAGACGAGTTAGCTCGTCTCTATGAATTATCTCTGCACGCGCAGAAGGTGCACTTGAGACACTTGACCTTCTCGGTTCACGGGTTAAAAGCACATTATATCGATCTGGTGAAGATTTTGTCCCATCGCACGCGAACACAGCGTAGTTCATAACAGTACTGACACAAAACGTCGCTATAGTTTGCACGGATCGTTAAACGACCTAGCAGGAAAATCAAATTTTATTCTACGATGAATTCAATCGTGTTCCTCATTTATTGACGATAAATTATCGCAAGCATTTACAATTTCATAAAATATTTTATACAAACCAGTCTAAGGGAAAAATTAATTTTACACTTTATAAACCTGAAAATTTTTAACTCATTAACTTTTGCCTTACCTTTTTAAACATTGTGCCATTGCATTGTTGAGATCGCGCCGATTAAAACGAGTCCAAACACGACGTAAATCGGTCCACTTTTATAGACTTCGTACGTAGCACACTTATGCTCTTAATTATGCTATGTATATCAAATCTATAAAACTAGTCCAACGTATGTCGTGTTTGGACTCATTTTAATCAGAAAAATCTCAATAACTCACTGGTTTATAGACTTCGTACGTAGCACACTTATGCTCTTAATTATGCTATTTATATCAAATCTATAAAACTAGTCCAACGTATGTCGTGTTTGGACTCATTTTAATCAGAAAAATTTGAATAACTCACTGGTACAACGTTTGAGAAGGAAAAAATTATTGTATTTGGAATTTGTTATTGTCTCCTCTCTTTTAGTAGTTTTATTCTTTTCCTGCCCTCCGAGATAAGGCCCCGCCGATCTCTATGACTCATTGAGTGGTAGAGAGGTGGGCCGTGCAAATTGAAGCGTAACAGATTTAGTCTGATGATATTTAAACGATAAAATGATCGCTACTGTAATTCTGGACACGTCAGCGTGTGCGTCCCGAACTGTTCGGTTATCCGGGGTGCAATCATGCTTCGGAAGCTTGGAAAGCGCGGGACATTCAAAGCCGTAGAGTATTCTGACTCCTGAGTCCTCATTGGTATCGGCAAGCGAATGTGGAAGGGGTTCGAAATCGACGGTCTCGAGTGTCGTCCCGGTGCTGGTATCCGCTGGTTTAACAATACACCCTGTCTCCCTTGCTGATCTCCCTCTCCGACTCTCTCTCGCTCTCTCCCGTTTGCTCCAGCGTGCGGGTATTGATCGACGAACACCGGTAGCCGAGTCGGGTGGTCTCGGTGTTGGGTTCCGCGTACATACATACGTGTTCCGATTTCGTATCTCGCGATATCACAGCGTGTGCACCCATCTGCCAATCTTTTATTCCATTTCGTACACATCGCCGGGCCGAATACTCTGCGCCAGCAACCTGCCGAACCTTCCCCACCCCCTCCAGACCTGACTGGCCCATTGACTTCGATCGCGCGCTGGCAATTACCGCAATCCATTGCTAGCTTCGCGTTCCTTTTTTTATCAACCCACCCGGTGCACGGGCGAACAGAACCTCGATCGGTCGGCGGATGTGTGGGTTCGACTGATCCAATTTTTTGTCAGTGTGTTCGGCAATCGACGCAGTTCTCTTTCGATTGCGGCCAGATTGTTACGTTAACCCCTCGGGGACAATGTCTGTGCCTCCTCGCGCTGACCCTGAGGAATACTTCGAAATTGATTGCGAGAGGTTCGATTATTAACTGCGATCAGTTCTCACGCGTTAACCCTCCGACGCGCAGTGCTCCGGGAACCCGCTTTTTGTGGCCAAATTCAATTTTTCAATTGAAATTTTATATTGTAAAATGTGGTTCTTTCGACAAATCCCGTTTTCTGTCAACGTTAAAGAATTTCAGTTTTCCTGCGAACTGGCTCCGATTAATTGTTTCTGGAGGAAGTTCATTATAGCGTCAGAACTTCGCCGCAGGAGCATTTTTCTCGTTTTCAGCGATCATGATAATATTTGTTCAAAGAAACAAGTTTATTAAACCATTTCGTACAATCTGAACAGCCGTAAATAGGCAAATGTGGTCGTGTTTCGACGAGTCCCGTTCCGTCATTGTTGAATAAATTCCGTTTTCCTCGAAACCGGCTTCCGGGATCGGTTTCAAGTATTTGTGTTCCCGGAGGAAGTCTATTATGGCGTCGTAACGCCGGCGAAAGAGCATTTTCGCGATGGAAAACGCGAGCAGCAGCGGAACACTCGTCACTGGGCTCGAAACAACCGACACTTTACTTTCGCTTTATACTAAAATCAAGCCGGAGATTAGCAGTGTGCATAATGCGAATGCTTGGGAGCCACCGTCATCCACTCGTAAACGTGCCGGCAAAGAGAAAGAGAAAGAATGAGAGAGAGAGAGAGAGAGAGAGAGAGAGAGAGAGAACGAACGATCCCAGACGTCGCTCGAGCACTATAACCACCGACGATAATCCATTCAACATAAACGGTCGATCTTAAGATTCTATAAGGAGCGCTTCTGCCACCGCGTTCAATTAATTCACGTAGCCCCGGTTTATCGCGAGTGGATTGTTAGCGTAAGATCGTGGCTCGAGGGCACGCCAATATGTTTATTCGTTTTTTCCCTTGGTCGACACGAGCTGTGTTTCTCCGACTACGTTTCCCGCTGCTCGCCGACCAACTGTTTGCTGATGCCAATGCGAATTTAAGGGAGCAGACTCCTTTTTCCAGGATTGTAAGGGTGCGGAATTCGGGTCCCCATTTCTCGATAATATAAAAATGGGAGTTTCCAGTAGTCAAAAACGCTAGATGAAAGGTCAATCTAGAACGCCATCGCCCTCAAAAGTCGTATTTTGTCGTTTACGAGGCGTAATTTGCATTATTCGGAAGGAAATAACTGCGCATGTAGCAATCTTCATACCTATATTCTGCCGAATAATGCAAATTACACCTTGTAAACGAGAAAATAGGACTTTTCAGGGCGATAACGTCCTAGATCGATCTTTTATCTAGCATTTTTGACTACCGAAAAACCCCATCTATGCATTATTGAGAAATGAGAAAGCGCATGCCGCACCCTTGCAATCCTGGAATCGAGTCTACCGTCTTAATATCGCGTAAACGAGAGCCTGTTACGTTAAAACTAGTTTATTTTTATGTCTTTAACGAGTCCGTGCAGAGTTCAGTATTTTTAAATAAAGCAATACAAATTTTGAACTGTATCTGGATGTTAACACTTCGACTGCGGCATTCTCTAGCTTAAAAATCGTTTTGCCACGTGTGTTAACATGGCAGACGTTGTGGCTAGTTAAACAATTCACAATTAACTCTTTGCACTCTGGATTATTTTTCAATTTTGTTGCCAATCAATTTTCTACTATTTGAAGCGTTTTTGAAATTTACTTGAAGGGACAGTTCCTCGACTGCTACTTATTTCAAACAATTTCGTTTACTAATTATATTAAATATAGCTCTCAAACTTTGTTGTAATTTATATTTGTAGAACTTGTACTTGCGTTTAATTGAAAAATAAGACAATTAAATAAACAAAGGAAGAACCAAATACATATAAGAACCCGTTTTATTCGCATTTTTCTTTCTCCGATGTCGAGTCACACTCGACAAAGAAGTGCAAAGGGTTATCCCCTAGCACTCGAGTGGCGACTCTGAGGCGCCACTAAATATTGCTATATCGGTAATGTAAAATAATTGTTACGTTAATAAATTATTTGATACCAAAAAAATTACTAAACATTTGAGCATTGCACGAGTAAATTGCATCAGTTTAATATGTACCTATAAAATGAAAAGAATCATATATTGTAGAATGAAAATATTCTAGGTCAGAAAAAATGTTTAATATTCGAGTTCAAATAGCTTCGAGTGCAAAGGGTCTAATTACTTTCCCCTTCTACGACGCTATTCCCCCACGCTTTCGCCATGGCTCGGTCACGTGACGCGTTTCGTCTCTGTTGCGCGTGTGTTACGATGTCGCGCGACGCGTTTCGTCTCTGTCGCGCGTGTGTCACTATGTCACGTGACTAATCCGATACTTGCAGAGAGAGGGTCACTGTTTCCCCTCCATTCGAGTCAATACCCCTGATCTGGCGGTTCTGGTGTTGAGGAAGTATCATCATTCATTTTACCCCATCTGTTAACTAAAATAAAACAAATTTGTTATATTCATTCGTATTTTTTTTGATCGTGTACAAGAGAGATCGAAAAAATGTTCTATTTATTAGATCGTCTGGTTACACACGAATAAAGAGAACGACAACAATACCAAAGAAAAGGTACTAGTCTTCTGGGTCAACGTAAACACTTCCGCAATAAAACAATAGATCGTATTCCTCCTCTTCGGTCTCGTCGCTCGCTGATCGTTTACTCCACCCCTAAACGTACCCTAACTGTACTACAATTCAGGGGTTACTTTCCACCCACAGCTCGCTCGTCTTATGGAAAGAGCTCCCCGAGGTTCGAGGATAAGAGCCACTTCTCGGGCTCCGTGAACGATGTTTCATAAAACTCGGCGAGCATTCCCATCAAACTTGGTCGCCCGTGCCGGAAGAAACTTCTGATAAATCACGCGTGTAATCGATTTCGGTTTTCGCAAAGAAGAATGTCTGTCTGGTCAGGATCGCTTAGTTTTCCGAGCTCCCATCGAAGTTTCCGCTTGTTCCATCAAGCTCCTGTTCAAATAATTGCGATTTTAATCGGTTTAGACTTTAGCGATTTTTCAAAGAAGTCGTATGTAGCGATGGGCATACAATACTCTGTCTTGCAAGTTTTCGAACAAATCAATCACCACAGAGTTTCGAATCAATTCGATATTCATTCGAAATCAGAAATTCTTGAAACCCTTGAAAGTTTTGAAAATTTTAAAAGTCTCGATAGTCTTAATAAATGTTATACTTTTGATAATATTGGTACGTTCTTACTGCTATTCGTCCCAATGCTGACACGACGTAATCATTGTTTCGTGATAGATATAACATAATTTCAAGAATTTCAATTCTTACAAACCTTCCAAAGTTTTAACTCTTTCAAGATTTTCAAGACAATTATGAGTTTCAAGACGTCCAAGATTTTCAAGGCAATGAGTTTCAAGAGTTCTAAGCTTCGAATTATCTTTCAAGTGATTCGAATGTTTTGTCGCGAACATTGAATCGAAGCGATTCAGATCCCATCACTAACTGTAGTCTTGAAAATTTTAAAAGTCTCGATAATCTTAATAAATGTTATACTTTTGATAATATTGGTACGTTCTTACTGCTATTCATCCCAATGCTGACACGACGTAATCATTGTTTCGTGATAGATGTAACATAATTTCAAGAGTTTCAACTCTTACAAACCTTCCAAAGTTGTAAGGCTTTCAAGATTTTCAAGACAATTATGAGTTTCAAGACGTCCAAGATTTTCAAGACAATGAGTTTCAAGACGTCCAAGAGTTTCAAGAGTTCTAAGCTTCGAATTATCTTGCAAGTGATTCGAATATTTTGTCGCGAACATTGAATCGAAGCGATTCAGATCCCATCACTAACTGTAGTCTTGAAAATTTTAAAAGTCTCGATAATCTTAATAAATGTTATACTTTTGATAATATTGGTACGTTCTTACTGCTATTCATCCCAATGCTGACACGACGTAATCATTGTTTCGTGATAGATGTAACATAATTTCAAGAGTTTCAACTCTTACAAACCTTCCAAAGTTGTAAGGCTTTCAAGATTTTCAAGACAATTATGAGTTTCAAGACGTCCAAGATTTTCAAGACAATGAGTTTCAAGACGTCCAAGAGTTTCAAGAGTTCTAAGCTTCGAATTATCTTGCAAGTGATTCGAATGTTTTGTCGCGAACATTGAATCGAAGCGATTCAGATCCCCATCACTAACTTGAGTCTTGAAAATTTTAAAAGTCTCGATAATCTTAATAAATGTTATACTTTTGATAATATTGGTACGTTCTTACTGCTATTCATCCCAATGCTGACACGACGTAATCATTGTTTCATGATAGATGTAACATTTCAAGAGTTTCAATTCCTACAAACCTTACAAAGTTTTAAACTATTGTCTATTTAATTTACTATAGAACATTTGAAATTTAAGTCTCCAATTGGGAACGGAATGCAATAAAGGGTTAATACTAACACTGTTGTGTTCGTTTTATAAAAGTGGAAACTTTTCATTATCTTCACATACAGTGTGCTACTGGAAGTACATACTTGTTATTTTGTTTTACTTTTGCACTTCCTTGAGAACAAATTAATAATGCAATTTTTAACGCTATGGGTTTAATTAAGTGTTGAAAAAATAGTCCTGGAAATTCGTGATTTTTGGCATGATCTTTGATATATGTATGTTTCAAAGAAGAAACACTCGAAAATTCTTTTAAATCTTCAGCTTTTAAATATGATGGTATCTAATCAATTACTAAACATTTAGGTATTGTATGATGTATTATACCAATTTCGTGTCCATAAAATTGGAATAATCATAGGGAATGGAAATATTCTAGGTCGGAAGAAAATGTTTAATTTTCAAGTTAACCCCTTGCCGTACCTTTTCTTCTACAGTTACAGTGATTCGAATGTCTTTATGCACAAAAGTGTCGTAGAATTGAAAAGAAAATGTATATTTTTCGTGTGGCTACATTTATTCGAATGCTTAAATACCGATTACAAACGAATGAAATTTTATTTCATCCAAAATGAAACGCGTAACATTCATATTTGTTAGACTTTGTCAAAAACCATCGTCACGAGTCTGGCTCGTCAAAGTACAGCAAGGAATTAAAACAGCCCCTGGTGCAAAAATGAATGAAACACAAATACGCGCCAGTGGAAATGGTCGTGGGATTGTGGCCGGTACCATAGAACTCTCGCCTGTACTTTGAAGTTCAAGAAGAAAATAAAAACGTGGTGAAAACCACAATTATTTTCGCAGCGATCCAATATGAAAACCACGCGGCCCGTCCTTCGACGGTGTTACGGAACTGCGGTTGCGAAGGTGGGCCAGCATTTCCGGCTTATTTGCGAAACCCTCTCGCGCCCCGTGCCAGCGGCCATTTATCTCTTCCTGTAAAGCCGCAACGAAATTGTGTGCCGCATCTAGGTTTTGAACCGTGCCCGCTTGCGAATCGATTCGCGTCCCTTCCCCCACTTCCGCCCGTACACCTGTGTACCTGTACACTTATCTGTACCTGTTTAGAGTCGCGTGTTGAATCGTGTACGCGAGCGCGCGCCGGCCTTCCTTCGTGAAAGGAATCTGGAGAAAGGTACGAGACCGGTGTAACAGCTGTCCGTCCCAGAGAATTTAGAAACACTGTATTCGATGCTCACGTAACCGTTTCGGCGTTTCGTGATACCGGTAATTATTACACCTGGCGGCTGTAGCCTTCCTTGGCTCGCCCGTGTGCCCGTTCGATGATGCATCCGCGCGACCTAATGGCAGGTAAATAGAGATTGGCACGGAGAAAAGAAAGGGTAATAGACGATCTCGCATGGAAAGAAAGAAGGGTGCAATGAAAAGCAGGAGGTTAACCTCCTTAACAATGGAGGTTAAGTCAGATAACGGAGAAGAAGAGAGGGAAAGGGGAAATAATTAAAATAGAATACAGTGGCCGAAATTTCTATAAAGTCATCTTCATATTCATAGATATTTGAAAAATATCACCATTTTTGTTGATTTATCGTATCTGGTCTCGTGCCTTGTTGACACTCGGATAGAGGGACTACGCACTCTAGACCGCTATGTTCACTATTTACGTTTGTTTTGATTTTTTTCTGCGCGATGCAGAACACAAGTGCGAAGTTTCTATAAAGTCACTTAGCGTTTCGCTGAATTCCGAGCAGAGAATTACGGAAAATTTGAAATATTCTAAAAGTATTAATTTTAGAAGTCATAGAAATCCTGTTTCTTATCATTTGATTCGCGTGTATTAGAATGCCGAGAGGACAAGTGCTAACAATTGAAGAAAAAGCATCGATCGATGCTTATAAAGATATGGGCTGCTCTAATCGTGCAATTGCTAAGAAAATTAATCGTTCAGATACTGTGATTAATAATTATATCAATTTACGAGAAAATTACGGAAAAAATCATTTTAAAGGTGGTAATAAAAAATTGTCAAATAGACAACGTTTATTATTAACGAGGTCTGCGGCTAAGGAAAAGAAAAATCCAGCACAATTTCGAGCTGAATTGGAGCTTCCGGTAACAACAAGACGCGTGCAACAACTTTTAAATTCTTCCGGGCAATTTGTGTGGACAAAAATGCAACGTAAATCAGGTCTAATAGAAGTACATAAACAGACCCATCTTAATTTCGCACGGGCACATGTTTTGGACGAAAGAGTGGGAGTCTGTCATTTTTTCAGATGAGAAAAAATTTAATTTGGATGGGCCTGATGGCTGTAAATATTATTGGCGTGATCTGAGAAATGAGGAAAGTGTGACAATGAGTCGTAACTTTGGCGGTGGTTCCTTAATGATATGGGCCGCTTTCAAAGCTGACAAAAAACTCCAATGTGTTACATAAATCACAAAATGAATTCGGAAAATTATACAGATTTAATATTTAATCCTACGATGCTACGCCCCCTCTCTTCAGTCACGGCCCGGTCACGTGACGCGTTCCCTCTCTATCACACATGTGTCACGTGATTAATCCGGTACCGAGAGAGAAGGTAACATTTAGCCCTCAATTTAAAAAAATTTAATTCTGCATTTTCGCCCGTTTAGACATGTTATTCCGCCGCACCCTCATAGAGATGGCAGTCTACTATCTGATTCCAGATTAACCCCTTGCCCTACGATTTATTTTACGGTTTCAGTGATTAGAATTTTTTCGCCCGCTTATACATGTTATTCCGCCGCACCCTTATAGAGATGGCAGTCTACTATCATCAGATTCCAGATTAACCCCTCGCCCTACGATTTATTTCACGCTTTCAGCTATTGCAACTTTTTTGTATATCACAATTTCCTAGAAAAGGAGAAAATTGATATAAATTGTATGTCTATATGTTCTGCAATAGCTTTGTATTGACAAAACAAAAATAGAATTTTATTTCGGTTTAAAGGAAATTGTTAACATACATTTTTATCAAAATCTGTTCAGAATCTTCATCACGAGTCAGACACGATATCGTAAGGCAAGGGGTTAAATAACAAAAACTAGTTGAGAAATAAAAAATAGTACGGGATGACATGTTCCGTTACGGAAGAACTATTGGCGTCCTCAAAATTCAAGAATTTGTTAAGAATAAAAAATTCAAGTTAAGTATTTTGTCGACGCGACAGTTATCGTGCTGAACAACGAAAATTAGTTGAACAATAAAAAAAGATGCGGTACGAGGTAACGTGTTGCGTTATTGAAGAAGTATTGACGTGCTTAAAATTCGGGAATTCGTAAGGAATAAACAATGATTAGTTTATAAAAATATATTGCGAGTATAGTATTCTTTTTTTAAAAGAAAGAAGAGATTGTATAAAACCACAGAGGAAGATGAAAAGTGAAGAGTTGCAGTTGTTTAAATAACAATGAAGATAGCTAAAGCGAAATCTAACCTACAAGAAAAATTTACTATACGTTCGAAAGTACGGAGATCAACTCTGCTGTAGGAAACTTCAAACCGAAAACCTCAAGATCAAAGCACAGGTCTCAACTTGTCTCCAAAAAAAAGTGAAGAGTCGTAGTTGAAGGGATGAGTTTCATGGAAGAGGAAGCATGAAGTATCGACGCCCTTAAAATTCAGGAGTTAGTTAAGACAAGAAAAAAATGGTTAATTTATGAAAATATATTCGGGCGTGGGACGGTAGAGATCGCGTTCATTTCCGAGGGGTAATTCGTATTAAACCCTCTCGACCTCGGAAGATACGGGCCCTCGATGGGAAGACTCTCCCTCGGAACGTGGTGCGAAACTAGGTCGAATATAACGGATACAAAAAGCAGTGGGTCGCCGGGAACGACGAGGGTGACACCGACAAGGGGACGCGTGTCTTTTCAATGCTTTCTGACGCGATGAATAAGGGTGTGTCGTTATCGGGATCTCTCGTGACTGGACGCGAGAATTGTTTGGGAGCGGATGAAATTCCGGTGAGGAAACGGGGGATAGCCGTCGCTAATCTGCTTTGGAATCTTTCGCGAAAGTTGGAGCTTGTACGCCGAGGAACAAAGCCACTCGAAGGACGCAAATGATCAAAGAATGTGTCAAAGAAACATCCTTGGCCATTGTTCCAGCGAAGTTGCTCTTATTCGATCCGAGCTAACTTTTTCGATAATCGATCGCGGAGCAACCTACTTGTTTTCCTATCGATTGATTATTTCGTTTGTCCGAGCAATCTGTACTGTCGATTGAAAATATTTATTCGAATTGTCTCGTTTGACTGATTATGAAACGACGGATTAGTCACGGACTGTTTGTATTTATCTTTTAATTGATACAAAGTGGGACGTGTATTTTTTTCCAGTCGTGACGGAAGTGACCGTATATGGATCAAGCCGAGAGAAAATCATTTATTCATGGATACAGCTAGTACATTATGTAAAATGATTATTTTATCCCGTTTCTTGATCGAACAACTAGGCTCTTCAAATATTTCTGCGTGCAACGTTCGATGCTTTCACTTAACCGCATAATTACGGAACGCAATTCAGAAGCATATCACGAAACATGTTAAAATATTCTAGTACACGCGAGCTACATCATGGCGTTGCTGAAACTACGAGAAGTATGAAATAATCTAGTTTTTTTCGAAATAGAAAACACAAACATTTTTTTACAATTTGGTGTTCCCATGGGAATCGATTGAATACGTTTTTCTTTCCAGTATATATTATAATAAAAATCGCACAGAATATAAATCAATTTAATCTTGTCATTTGTATAATACAATCTACGCGTCAGTTATTTATGACGGTCGGTAGGTTTAGCGTTAATCGAAGACCCTTCGCTTGATCAACTTTCGAAGATTAAAATCGCATTGTGCCCTCAAAGAAAAAATCACACTCGATATCCACGATGCGCGCGATGCACTGCTCGCAGCTGCAACTGCAACTGAAAATCGTGTTACACCGTGTTTCGACGGTCGAAAGTCGAACAACAGCGGTTTCGACAATGGAAATCGTGGGAATCGATAGGTCAGCCGTGACAGCGCTTGGGAGCACAACTTTCCCGAGCGGTGTCGCTTACTGAAACAATATTTCCGTGTTATATGGGAAATATTACGTATTTATCTAGTCGCCGAAGTGGGTGAAGCGGCTGCGAAGCGGCAAAGTGCATTCTGAACGGCGCGGCGCGGCGCGATGTACTTGCGCGCCGTTCACGGGAGAATGATTGCATCGTGTGCGAATAGAGTCGAGAATGTGACAGAAACAGAGAGAGTGAGAGAGAAAGAAAGATGGTGTACACACGCGAGAGAAACAGTGACGGTGTTCGAGTACTTGAAGAGACACACGCGAACGTAAATAAAGAGAATATCGCGTATGCACCAGCCGAGGGACTTGAAGGCCGAACGAGAATCCGCGACGTGTGGGCGCTCTTCAGCTTTTATGCCCACGTGTAACTGCGACTATTAGCCGAACTGCATGCTGCAACCCATACAGTCCGTCGCAAAACTCCTCGCGCGATTTCATGGAGAAAAAGTGCACTTAATATTTCAAATGCGTCGGCCTGCTGTCGTGCGCAATGTTTTTCTGCGAGCAGTATATGTATCTCTCGCGAATTTTTCATATTTTTCAACTCGATGTATGCTGAAACTTTGAAATATACAGTGAGTGTAAAAAGTATTCGTACGCCCTTTAAAGTAGAATAACTTTTTTATAATTAGAAGCTGAAAAATAAAAGATTTTGCAAGTAATTATAATTTACAAAGGTTACATGCAAAGATGAGAAAGGAATTTCTTAAAACTGTTATTTGGACCCTTAAAGAAAATTTAAAATATATGTTCTGTAGATCTGCATATAGTAGTTACACACATGCCGAAAATTTCATCGAAATCGATTCACATACGCACGAGCTACAAGCGGATAAAATTGGTGAAAATCGTAGTTTTACACGATTTTTTATCAGTTTTTTTCTTAAAATCCACAGAATCGTACGTCTTTCGATTCGTGTCGTTTTTTCCTGCGTCAACCGATTTCGATAAAATTTTCAGCATGCGAATAAGCAACATAGATCTATAAAACATATATTTTAAATTCTAATTGATTATAAAAAGATCTGGTCGTTTGGTACAATTATATAAGCAGGCATTAGACATAAGCTGGTATTATTGAAGCCAGCCTTGAGGTATTTCGATGTCAATAACGTTCCATTATGCACGATTTCGAGTAACTAGACTTACCTTGTATGTACATAAGTTTCAAGGCAGTCGGATGCATCCCAGCATTCCTTGATATTTCTAATGCTGACACTAAAATTACCGGACCTGTCAGGATATCACCCATTTCAAATTCTTCAAGTATTAGGTTGGTAACTTTATTCTATCGTTATAACCTCATTCAGTGACCATTCCTTTTGAACTGTATGTCATTGGAAAGCTCTGAATTTTGCGATCAATTTGATATAAAGTATATATAATCGTTATTCATAAATGCATACCTTTCGGCGTTACATTTCTCTCTCCTTCCTTCCTTTCTCCATTCTTTAAACCTTTACATTTTCTTCTCCCTATCTTAATCTATTATTTACATTGTATAACCTAACCTAACCTACCCCCCCGATATACAATCCTTAATTTAATCCCCTCTACATTTTATCCTTTTCCCTCCTTACCCTCCATGTCCTTCACTATTTCCATACTGTTTATTTTAATTTAATTCTCCCACTCCTCCCTTTCCTTTTTCTCTAACCTTTCTCTTTTTTCTTTTAGCTTCCTGCCCCATTTTGCTCCTTTCCCCTTTTCATCCAAGATTTCTTCTATTTTTCCTTCTATTTCTTCCATCTCCCTGCATCTCTCTACAAAATGTTCCAGCGTCTCCTCCTCTCCTCTGCACATGCTGCATACTTTCTTCCCTTCTTTTTCCCAGAATTTGTTTGCCCTTTCTTCGTTCTTTTATTCCTCTTTTTCCTGTCAAGTATCTCGGTCTCCCCACAATTTGATATAAAGTACTCGTGCTTAAAAAAATATATATATAAATGACTGTTTGATAAAATGTGATCGCGTACTTGGTTGCCAACCTAATATTTTACAAATACCGAGAAGTGTTATTTTAAATGACAAAAAACGCTGTTTCTTTACAATTTACAATTTTAGTAATCACGCGTCACAAAGAGCGACAATTCTAATCTTCACAAATAAAAAATGGCGCGAAATGTAAAATGAGACCTCTTAATGGAAGAGCCTTTCTTACTATAATAAAAGTCGTTGAAAAATCTCGGTGAACGCACCCATGCAATTTCGATGACAAGTCGCCGTGTTTGGCAATTTCTGTGTTAAACAAGGGAATTTTATCCAGTAGGCTTAAGCACAGTGCCCGAGTCCAAGGATAAAAGTTTAAAGCCTGCGATAGAACTTTAATACTTACGGGAAATTTGATAGCTTACGAAAACAGGATTAAACTCCCGAAAGGGAGCCAGGATGGTTCAAAGCTGCGTCAGCTCAATCAAATATTGAAGTGCCTGGAGCCTATGGGCACTACGATATAATCTTGACTTTAAGCATTGCATTTTAAGAAGAATTGCGTATGGATGACTGTACATACTCTTACTCAGAATTATTACCATAACTACCGAGCTGTCGTAAAAGTGATTGCGAACGAGGAACACAAGTAAATAGGTACCCGCGATTGCTTGAACACGCATAGCTTTCTAAGGATAAAGACTGCGTGATTGCATTTTCCTTGCAGTCTTCCAAGATGCACATACGCATTAAACTTGCATGAAAAGTGTGGACAAAGATAGATAATCTACAATAAAGCCATCTGGATTCCAAATTTTCTCCTTTCCCCTCGTGCATATTTTTATTATACATATTTTATATATTTTTTATTACATTTTGTCACACGTAGTAAACAAAATTTATGAATTATATCGATGTAGTAGCAGGATATTTCATTCGTTTCGAGAATTCTTGTTGATGGATTTTCTCAAAACTATAGGTAGCTAATTGTACGAAGTGGTTAAGCGAAGTTGACGATGTTGTAATACACGTAATCTATAAGTAAACATTTTTAATATATTTTCTATTACACAAATGTACCGAAATAATTTATATTATAAAAGCTCACGAATTTCAATGAGTATCTTTCCCTTCGTAATACATATATTGTGGATGAAACATAATAGCAGTGATTACAAAAGAAACGTGAATACGTAATATCCTTTCGCTTCTTCATTTCGTAATGTAACATTCCTTCTGTCGAGTCTATGTAAAAATTCGAAAAGCACAGTTTAAATGATTTCACCGAACAAAATAAATGAAAAATTAAATTCCAACCGATCTGCAAAAACATTTTGCTTTTCTCGTAAATTAAAAAGTATTTTGATCGCGATAATATCTCGTTGTTCCAGGAAATTATTTAAAATTTATCTGATAACATTTCCGCACTACGAACATCGCAAAGTTTTCCCTGTAGATTAAAGAAGAGTAAGCACGCTTTAGTATTTTGAGATGCAATTTGTAGGTGTTATTTGCTCGTTACTCTTTATTTCACGTCATGGAAATAATATCGTCCCGTAACGCTAATTACTTCGTTCCCTGCGACTATTACTTTAATATGTTTTGTTGCCCTCGTGCATCAAAGGAAGACGACTTTCACGTTAATGGTCCTTGAAATTGGATTAACATCGGCTCGGGACGCGACTCCTTGAGCGCGCAAAGTTATTGCGACTTTGGTATATCATTAGAGGCTAATGGGCACCGTCGAGCGAATAACGAAACTTATTTTTTATCTGCCATAACTCGATGTAACTATATCCATTACCAATTACAACTTTCAGTATTTCATTTGCGAACGTTCTGTCTCTTGCAACTATGTTTCCTGTGGAACGTTAACCTTTAAAACGAAACTAACTGTATTCGAAATGTAGATTCTGTACACGAAACCCAAGAAACGACGTACAATTAATTAGCAGAACGTGAATCTCTATGTAAAATAAAAATGTTTTGCTTCGATTGTGGGGAGCAGGAATAACATAAAAATTTATTTCATCCCTCGATGACTTTGTTACAGTAAAAGTAACATTACGAAATTCTTGAATTTTTTAAATCTTTATTAATTTATTAATTTACCGTTTCATATTTCACCCAACCAATTCCTTCATAAATGCATAAAGATCCGTAATCTATTAATTACCGCCTTGCCAATGAAAACAGTTGCAATATTACGTCAGATAGGGGGATGTAATTCCGATGTAACGAGGGTAATTTTTTAAATCGATTTTCGTCCGATTTTCGAGAACAATCCGCGGCGCTTTATCCGCGGAGAAAATGCATCGCGGCGGCGCACAGTGTGCTGGATCGAAAAATTTAGTGACATCATGTTATAACTCTTGAACCATAAGAGATATCGGGATGAAATTTGCACTAAAATCCATTAAAAAAAATAGTCAATTTTAACTGCAGACAAATACAAATTTTTTTATTTTGTTAAACAATAATTTTTAATTAATTTTCATTGATATTTTTTATTAAAATGAAATTGTTTAAGTATAATCTTTCAAACTATTTTTGACTTACCGAATATGTATTTTATATTTACATTTTATACGTGTAATTATTACATTCAACAAATATTGTCAGTTATAATATGTAATCTAATTAACTTACCACTTTATCTGCATAGATGATTAAATTAACAAATCTACTGCTTCAGGATGTAAGGTTTTCACCTTTTTTTTAACTGACTCGATCCTTAACATTGAAAGCAACGAATCGGAAGTTAACGGTAGTCTGTAAAATATGTCGTTATTTGTATTTGTTCTTGAAGTTTTCCTACGCTTTCTGCATATTTTACAATATCTGCACTATGCACGAGCAGTTTGTGTACAGAAGCTGGCATATAGTACCATCCATAATTTTTAACGTAACGTTCCGCTGTATCTAATGTATACTTTCGTAATTTTTCGTGGTTTATTTTGTGTGGGCAGGAAATTTCCGAGATTTCCGGATTTTGAAAAAACCGTCTAACGGTATTCCCATCGTTCGACGATCCCCATCCTTGCTTAACATAATCAACGAGTAGTCCAGTTTTTTTCTTTAAATTTTCTTTGAATTTCATTTTTCCTTTCTTTCTGAATTTTTTTTGTATCCGGTGTGTTAACAATCCATTTTTTAAATGGTAAATTGAATGAAATGTGTAATGAACACTCCATGCACCGAATCCATGCACGAAGCGAGGAAATGCCAAAAGAATAATTGGTTTTATTGCACGATTTAGTTTGTATCAATTTTAATTTGTTCATTTCTATTGGTCTTGCATTACAAATATAACATCGCATAGCTGATGTCGTGTTTCTAATTGCATTACAAATTTTATTATCAACCATTGGGAATGCCATGGCGTATTCGACGTAAACGTTGTTTATTTTTTTTCGTTGTAAATTTTGTATCTGATTGTTTATACTCGCTAAGTGAAAACTAAGAAACTATTAGTCAAGTTATATTATTACCGTTCGTTATATTTTTAACAATAAAACAATAAAATTAATAGATTAATTATATTATTGTTAAAAATTACATATTTCTTTTAGGTAGGTACGAACGTTTAATGCAATTACAAAAATATTCATATTTCGATGGTATTTAATTACTTATGTATTACTATATGCGAGTTGCTATACGCCAGGTGATACGTCCCGACAACTTTAAACAATCATAATTTCTGAAGTCGGATCGGGTCGGACGTGATTTTTGTAGGGATACGTAGAGGAAGGTCTACCGAAAATGATCTAATTTGTCCGACGAGGTCCAATTAGGTCCATTAAAAGATACGCCTTGCAAAATTTAAAAAAGTATATAAATTTTATTCGTTTCGTTAAACATTAATTTTTAATAGATTGCGAGCAAACATTCTCAACTAACAGCGTTAATTGTTACCCCAAAGGACTGTTTTTTATTTACACAAAAGAGTCAGAAGAAATATTAAATAGGGTAATCAGGACACCTCGATGAAAAGAAGCAATTTTTCGCTGAATAATACTGCATCCCAAATGTCTATCTTTGTGAATTTATATTAACTGTAGTTTTTGTGGATAAACATTAATTTTTTCAACTTCGCTGTTGATGGACATTTAGGAAGCAATACACATTTATTAGAAATCAATACGAGAAGGTCCGTTTTTTCGTGAAGTGTCACTAAATTTTTCGATCCAGCCCACTGTGCGGCGCGCTGCGCGTCGCTCGCATCGGGCGCACGTGCATGCAGCGGGCCTGAGAAACGGCGAGGTCTTTGGCCGACTAATGGCGGATGTAGCATCGCGTCTTTGACGTGGCTTTCCCCCAATTTGCGTCAATTGACGACACGGCCGCACGGCCCCGAAAGAAAAGACGGCACGATACGCGCCGGCTCGTAATTAAAATTACTGTCACCGTGGCCGTTTCTGACATCGGAGACGCGGGAGAGCGTATTATGCAACGCCGCCGCCTGCGCGCTGCGCTTGGAACGCATCGTTAATCCCGTTGACCACTGTCCGGGCTGGCCAGAGACGCGGAAATGCGGGTTCCCTTTACGCCAATAGCATTCCGCCGAGTCTGCACAGAGGAACGACGCGTTACCTAGAAACTATGACATTCCATCGTGGCTCAGAATCCGTAAAAGTTACGCACAGTGCGCGCGGCCGACGCCATTATCGATGGACCGAGGATGTTCCTCGACTCTGCACGCGAACGGATCCAGAGGAATGCTCTCGCCGGATCGTTTGTTGTCTCAGCTGCCTAACTTACGATTGCGGACCATCCGAAACAGTCGTCGATGCACAGCGGTTCTTCGTGCGAAATGAAAATGTTCTAACTGAGTGAAATAGAAATCTATTTATTGGAGGGTTATTGATAGATTATACAATAATCCCTAATGATATTATTAGATTACGTTATTCAGCTGATGGTTATGATCAGAGTTTCTATTAAAAATTAGTCATGGACTATACAGGATGCCTTCAAAATTATGTTACTTGAAAGGGATGATTCCCGAGGACATTTGAAGCAACTTGTCCCTTTGCGAAAATGTTCTCCGGGGATTCGTTCAGAAGTTATCAACGAAAAACGCGGAGCAATCGGTGCTCAGGTCTCGCTGAGCGTGGCGTACTTGTCACACTGGTAGAGAGGGGTTAACTATTCTCCCTTAATTCTTGCTCCCTCCCCTCGTCCGGCGACTCTGAGCGGTCTGAATGGTCCGTGTTTTTCGTTAAGGCGGTGGACGCGTTTCCAGAATTGCAAGGGTGCGGGATTTTCGTTTCCAATTCTCGATAATACAAAAATGGGGTTTTTCAGTAGTCAAAAACGCTAGATAACATATCGATCTAGGGCGCCATCGTCCTCAAAAGTCCTATGTTTTCGTTTACGAAGCGTAATTTGCATTATTCGGCAGCATGTAGCTATGAAAATAGCTACATGCCCAGTTGCATGCTTCTATATAATGCAAATTACGCCTCGTAAACGAAGAAACAGGACTTTTGAGGGTGATGGCGCCCTAGATCGATCTTTTATCTAGCGTTTCTGGCTACCGAAAAACCCCATTTTTGTATTATCGAGAAATGAGAACGCGAATACCGCACCCTTGCAATCCTGTATACGAGTCTACCGCCTTAACTAAGGAAAATAGGAAATAGGGAAGCATAAAGCTTCGCATGTAGCTATTTTCATAAAGCTGCGACAGTCACATGCTGTCGAATAATGCAAATTACGCCTCGTAAACGAAAAAACAAGACTTTTGAGGGCGTCAGCGCCCTAGATCGATCTTTTATCTAGCGTTTTTGACTACTGGAAACCCCCATTTTTGTGTTATCGAGAAATGAGAACGCGAATCCCGTACCCTTGCAATCCTGGAAGAAGGAGTCTACTTCCTTGACCGAAGCCGCGGAGAAGATTTTCGTAAAAGAAAAAGTTACTTCAAATGACCTCAGCAATCATTCCTTTCAGGGCAGTGCAACAATTTTGATACACCCTGTAGATTTCAAAAATTACGGAATATTGTGGATAATGTACTAATGTCTGTACATTTAACGTTATACCTACCGAGTCTTAAAAGTAACCGATACTTACATTTTCCCTTATAAAAATGACAAGATAGATTTTATTTAGACTTTGCGCGGCTCCTATTGTACTACGTGCACTGCTAAAGATATCTCTACAATCGTTTCTTATGAAATCAGTTTTATTATTTTTCTAATTGTAAAATAAAAAACCTGGAACCGGTCATTTTGTCCGGTGTTGGTAGGTGTAGTGTTAATGTGACAAAATTTCTGCGACTGATTTATTGCATTACTTTCAACGCTGTTACACAGAGCTAGGCATACTGAAACAACATTTATCGATAACATTCGCGATAAAATGTTGTTTGCGACACGACGGCTCTAATGTCGCTTATAAAGTCTTGCATTATTGTCGCTCGAGATCGTGTGCGAGCGCTTTATTCAGAATTGTACGGTGAGTTTCGTTGCAAAATATTACGTAGGCGTGATAAATACGTTCTTCTACGTTTCTTAACATAGTCACGGGAAGAAGGCGATCGTATGCAGTTTTTCATCGTCTCCGTGCTAGGCATCGTAATGGCTCGAGACGATAAAGTTACAAATGGACGTGCTTCTGCGACGTGAGAAATTGCATTCGCTTCTGGACCTACGTTGACACTGGTCACTACCGGTACAATCAACGTACATACTTATTACTGACGGAGTACTATAAAAAGAAATATTGTAATGTCTTTATTAGTCGCGCAATGCGAGAACTGAATCCATAAAGCGCGAACTTCGCGATAATATGAACGACACAAAACTAGCAGAAAGAAAGAATTTTTTATTATATTTTTTCATTGGCATTCATTTATGCAATTCGATGTACTTGCTTCAAATACGAGGTTATGGAGGAAACACACTTGACGGAAGCGTGAAATGTAAATAGCCGAATATTGACCGTTAAAAATTTATGCAATTATTTTTTTAAATCTAAAAATTCAGTTGATTTTTAGATAAATTACGTTAGAACGACAATACACAATGTAGGAGAAAGTGAAAGAAGATGTAGTAATTTGTGACACTTAAATGTAGCTTCAAAAGAATCCTATAAATTCATTTTCTACGTACGTCGCGCAGCCTGTTTTCAATAATTTTTAAATGTCATCGATACGAGGTCTGCAACTTTTCTTTCAGATTAAAATTAGACTTCAAGTATCGCATTGTGATCTCATTATTTCACGAGTAGAATTTTCTGAAAGCTCCTGAAAAATGCGTTGAAATTTTCTGGACCGTAAACCGTGCGGTCCAGAGTATTACACAGGCTTTTATTATCTGACGGGCGTTGAAAGAGTCCGATAAAGTAGCTTGTTAAAAAAAAAAAATTGATTTCCCATTCTGGGCCAACAACCTCATCGGAGAGTGCAAGCGACGCGGTAGTCAAAGTGTTAAAATCGATTCCATCGAGCGACGCAGTCACTCTTCCTATCTACATCACGTGAAAGAGCCTCTTACATTTACGTAGACCTGGTTTCCATCCTCCCGTCTCGCCTTGACCCTGTTTCCTGAGAGCGATGCACTTCTTTTACATTTTTATCTAGATTTTTCGCGTTTCACTTGTGTACGGGGCTTTCTCGGTATTTGAACTTTACGACACCGCGCGCCCATCGCCTAACCACTGTTCTCTTAACAAGATTGTCGTACACGCTCTCGAGATAAAATGATTCGACATAGTTAGACGATTTTTTATTAACAGTAGAAACGACGAGTGTCTCACTTTTTCATTTACGATTATCCACATCGCGGAGGTGTGGAGATTCATTCACGAGTACGTACGTTTATGACAAAAATGAGTAGATCGAATGCGGAACAAGAAAATTGTTTAAAGAATTTGAAGATATTGTTGAAAACATTTATGTCGCACCCCTGTATCTTGCGATCGTTGCAGATAATTTTTATTTTGCATGAAACAATGAATTGCATTTGTTAATACAATAATTAACACCATAATGTGTTACAACAAAAATAGTTATTTCTGTGAAGTAATATGGAACGGTCGTGTTTAGTGTGCATTTAGTTTGTTTATATTTAAATCGTATTTTACTCATTGGCAACTAATAGACCTCCGAAAATGACTACTTTCAGATGTTCTATTTTACACCAGGCAGAACAATGTAAAGCTCAAAGGCTACACTTAATCCACTTTGTGCGTTTCTTTTTCTTTGCATCTTCATCCTAGTTAGGTTTCTTCGCGTCTTCGCGCTTCAACGAGCAACACTCACCAATTTACTTTTCATTACACATTGTTCAGCTCATTGTAATATTTTTACTGGTTTATATTTCGGTTAGCCATTTTTTCGCGAACACGAAACCCATTTAATAGTAACAATGTAATAAACAGAGGGTTAGGTTTTCATAGGTTTTAATAGAGCCGCGGAATAAAGGAAGAACAAAACAGAAAGTGGAGAAATGTGATGGAATAATATACGTTGTTTTACAAAATTCCCTTTAAAATAAAAATTGAAATAAACATCATTTTCATATAAAGACATGTAGAATGAATAAGATAGAATAGCCTTGGTGTAATAGTTATTAGTATCACAACCTTTGGGTGACCAAGGGAGTTAATCGATTTGACAAGTGAAAAAAAGTCATAACATCAAAATCAATCTTCAAATTATATTTTTTATTGCAGAAAAAGTCATTGACCGCTAATTAACCTCTACATTCAATCATTCTATTTCCGCAAGATATACATACCTGTATGAGACGTTCACAGGCCAAATCGATTAACTCCACTTTTTGAAATATTTTAAATTTAAGTGTTCAAGCACTTGGTTCGGTCATAACTTTTTTTATTTATAATAAATTTCCGAAATAATACAGTTTAACATCATTAAACGACAAAATTCTTTTTGGTCGCCGAATAATACATAATTATTCTATTCTATATATATATATATATATTGATTAACTCCGTACTCTAAGTAAACCGTTGGAATAATGAAATCCGCGTTCAAGAAATGTTGTCGTTTAACCCTTAGCACTCGAGTGGCGACTCTGAGGCGCCACTAAAAATTGCTGTAACATTATTCAAAATATTGTTTAGATTATTAAATACGTTGATATCCAATCAATTATCAACGACCGTGGTCCCGTTGAAAGCACCGGTTCTCATTCGATCACCGAAGTTAAACAACGTGGAACGTGGAATGGGCTTGGATGGGTGACCGCTTGGTAAAAACCCGGGAAGTGATCCCTGGGTGTTTTTTCACGTGTTGTTGGTAAAAGGTGGTTCGGATCCCACCGTAATAAACAGTAGGTCCCGCTGAAAAGGCGACAGGGAGAGTGGAAAGAAGGGAGAGATTGGTAAATGGATTTGAAACCCTGAGGGGTTTAATAATACACTACAGGTACTACAGGATATCCTATCAATTGCTAAACATGTAGATCTTGGAGGAGGTGTTACATTAATTTCGTATCCATGAAATGAAAAAACTAAATGGTATAGAATGGAATTATTCTAGGCAGGAAGAAATGTTTAATTTTCGAGTTAATAGCGTTAATCTGTATTATTTGGAAAATCTATTATAAATAAAAATAGTTATGACTGAACCAAGCGCTTCGACACTAAAATTTAAAATATTCCAAATAGTGGAGTTAATCGACTTAGCTTGTGAACGGTTCAATTAATTCTTGGATCAACCCTTTAATTTTTTTAAATTAATATTGCTACACAGCAATATTAAATACACTTTAATGTAATTCGTGATTGAATAACGATTTTGATGTTCCTGGTCAAATTAGACCCGGCTGTGAGATGAGAAACGATCACAGATAAAAATGTGCTTTAGAGTTTCTTTCGCGCTCCGCGACGGCCGCATAGAATGTTGTTAACAATGTGCTTCGTTGCATCTGTACGAGCAGTTATGCGAAGGCAGTTTGAACGAAGCCTAACCGAATGGACGTCCATCAAGCTGAAAATGGTTTTTGCCATTCGGCGAGGCTCGGTTTCCCAGTACGTATGCACGCATCTGGCTCTGGAAACCGTTGCTGGGACGCTAATAACCAAAGGAACGTATTGCGCGTAGGCTAGCCGCACGTTTCTCCGTGTCTATCCTTTGTGTTTCGACGGCGTTAGGTCCCGTTAACATCTTTGTATGCCGTATGGAAATCACACGCGAGGCTTCTGAACTTCTCGTTATGCATTTCTTCGCGTACGGTGAACGGCATCGGGGGACGCGCGTGCTCGCGCGATTCGCTTCCCTTTATGTATCTCTTGCAGATTTATCGCGTATGTCCGCTGAATAATCCATTAATTTTTATGAAATCCGATATTTGTTTCCGGAAGCGTCGGGAAATAATCCTTGCCTCGCACTTCGACTGGGACATCGTCTTCTCGAAAATCCGTCATCCGCGTCACAAGTGTGGTCTGCCTCGGTATTGCAATTTTTATTAATTTTTGCGGAATCGAATTATGTCCTTAGAAATGGTCCTTAGAAAATATTGTTTACATAATTAATTTTGGTGGGATCTAATCAATTACTAAACATTTACAATTATATGAGATATTATATCATTTTCATATCTATAAAAATCATATAGAATGGAATTATTCAAGGCATAACAAGGGGTTAATAACGTAAACAATATTTTGGATAATGTTACAATAATTTTTAGTGATGACTGTGAGTCACCACTCGAGTGCTAAGGGTTAATTTATAGGCTTCTAAGTAATCGACTTTCTAAGGACCATTTATTGAATTACGGTAAATGTTCGATCTAAAAGAAACTTCACGATCTAAGAAAAACGGATATCTACTCGCGGAGTATGTTCTGTCAAGAAGCTTGAGCTGCCTTGGTCGCCGAATAGTGTAAATTGTAATGTCTCAACGGTTAGGTAAATCTGTGTAAACCACTGCTAATTCAATTACAAAACTTCTTTATTTCTCATTATCTTTTTTATGGGACTTTAACAACATATTTGTGGCATTCTCAATAAGTGGCCAAACTTTTTATCTGATTTTCGTAAAAGTTTCTAATTCTGGTGTAAAAATAAGCGTTTCGAATCGGAAATAGCTTAATTTCGACGATTTCGTAAGACAGAAATAGTTGTGTAGTTGTACGAGGTAATAGTTGCGTAAGTTGATCGGTTCAGTATGCGAAAGATCACTGTTAATTGATACAGTGTCAGCATGCACAATTCGGTAATAACAAAACCTGGCACGAACTTTCTTGGCTATCTGATAATTACTAAATCAATACTATTTCCTAATAGCCCTCTGTAACCGTTGTATAATGTCGTGCAATCATATTGTGCAATTTTATTGATGTTTTCTCCAGCCAATTCATAGGGCTCGTAGACTCTTAGTAATATTGTGTAACATACAGTATTATTGACCGGCCAATGTTCGATTATAATACCAATTTTTACGCTTTAAAAAGTACAGGCGAAAACCGTTGGAACAATTAAAAATTGTATTTATAATAAAAAAATTAAAAAATGTATTGTTTAATACAGCTTACAAAACGCAGTACTGTTAAGAGAAGTATTTATCCAACCTATTTTGTCCATATTTTTCATACTTCCTAATCGAAGAAGAATAATGAAAGAAATATATAAAATTTGTAAAATCAACCTAACCAATCGTACATTTTCCAAACATGTGAAACTATCAAGGCGTCAAACTATTGGAGTTTGTTCAGCCTGTTCCACTTTTAGTGTCAGCTCTTGCACATCGATTATACGAAAATCGAGTAACTTCAATCGAGTTATAATTAAACAGCCTGGAAGTTCATTTGGCTAATGACTATACACATCATTTAATATCGCGGCGACAACTTTTGGAACCAGTATGTTGCAAACTTGTATCGAGGACGTAGTCTTGTTGTTCGAGGTTTGTACGCAAAATCAGCTTTATAGCAAATAAAAGTATGTTCATTGTCAACCTCTAAACTAGGCTCTTTATTTATAGTTCGCTGCTGTGCTCTAAAATCTGCAAAAAATCCATGTATTTATAGAGAAACTCTGTGGTTACATCAGAGTATAATTTGTTGTCATATAAAAATCACAATATTGAAATTATTTAAATCTTACATTTCTGTTATACATGTAATAATTTACAATTTCAAATAATTGCGAAACAAGAAACATTTGACTGGGTTTAAAATTTTCAATCGCTTTCTAAGTCTGTTAACATATTTTTTCATGAAAAAAATTGCAAAATTATAGAGATTTTTTCTGCTTTCCAAGATTGGTAACAGATATTTTTTAATGTAAAAAGATTGCAGAATTATACTCCATTCTCTAAGCCAGTTCTATTAAAATTTTTCTCCGCGTTCTAAGATTGTTAAAAGATATTTTTTAATGTAAAAAAAATTGCAAAATTCCTCTCCCTCAACTGGCTGCAAAATTACAGTCGTATAGATGCCCAGGCAAACGACGTTCTTTTCAGCAAGAAGAAACTGTTTTTCCAGCTGTATCGCAAGCAGAAAAGCAAACCTTGATTACTTCTACGTGCTGTAACATAAACCAGCCACTAAATTTGGACATCCTCTAAAGATCCCATTCCTCGAAGATGTCGGTCGATATACATATTCAGAACCGAAATATTATGCTCCGCATTTACATTGACCTTCCACTTTCAAATATTCTTTGTACTGCTGAAATCCGCGGTGTTATTGTACTTAAAAAATGTCGTGATATGGCAGTGAATGTGCCCAAGACAAAAATATCTTTCCGTGTAAAATGTGTACAATGGTTAGCCTCGGAATTGAGAACCGCACCGGGAACCAACATTAGGATCTCGGAGACCAATAATGACACGGATAAGCCATCGGAATGAGAGAGCACGGTTCGCTCAGTGGAAATTAAAATTGTCCATTTACCTCGAACTTCCTACGCGAGTGCAACAAACTATCTCCTTCTGCCTTTCATTCGGCCTTCGCGCAGATAACTTTCGAATTATTTATCAGGACTATCGAAATGAAATTTCCACCGAGAAATATTAAAAAATAACTGCTCCCTACCTGTGTTCGTTTAAAACTCAATTTTCTAAATTTTGTCACACTACAATACTAAAAAAAATTAAATTAATAAAATTAATAAAATACTTTCGAATTATCAGGAAAATCGAAATAAACTTTCTACGAAGAAATATTAAAAGAATAACAGCTTCCTACCTGTGTTTGTTTAAAACTCAATTTTTTCAATTTTGTCACTACAATGCTAAAAAAAATTAAATTAATAAAATTAATAAAATACCTTCGAATTATCAGGAATATCGAAATAAAATTTCCACTGAGAAATATT
>CM052200.1:24972024-25042652 GCA_028455805.1 Lasioglossum figueresi | reverse complement strand
TATACTCCATGACAAATTTTTTAATAGAAAATCTAATCGTAACTAACAGCTGAATAACGTAATCTAATAATTTCATTTGGCATTGCTGTGTAAATATTAATGTTACTTAATATTTAATCACTTCGTTCAATGTCAATATTATGTTTTGAACACCCTGTAGAAATTTCGCGTGCCCTAGGTGTATTTAGTAATATTATCCAATAACTCTCCATTATATACGTTATAATGTAATTCATTAGCGCTCTATTCAATAATCCTTATTGGAAATTTCACCTGACCCAGAAATATTTACGCTCCGCTCGAGCCTCGCCTTTCTTTTGCTATAATTAAGCCGCACGTGTTAAGCAAATTAATAATTTTCATAATTTTATAAAACGTTACAAACTTTCGAACAAAGTTTAGTTCTCTGTCAGAAAGCTCACGGAAGTAAGTACTAAGTAGAAATCGATCTGCAGTCTGCACTAATAATTATATTATTACGTGTTTAAAGGTAATACCTCCAAGTATCATATTATCGATATAATATTGATTATAATATTGTCGAAGATGCCAATTAAAATTAGACAATGGAGCCGATTAAATTATTAAATTCCGATCAGAATGTATACTGGTCCTAAACTGTTACTCCTAATAAACAATTATTGAACAGGATGCACCGAATCAATAATTTGCTATTTTATTAAGTAGATATCACAAGTGTATATAATTTAAATGCACAGATAGATACGCATAAAATAATTATTCGCATAATATTTGACCCGACCGTTCAATTATGGTTGAACGAGATTTTCGGTCATTAATAATTAATGGACTGTCAATCTTTATGTAAAATAAAAATATTCTTATCAAAATTCATTTCACCGTAATAGTATTTTCACATTGAGAACAACGTAACAATATTCTCAGACTTTTTATAATTTCCACTGTTTTATATTTCACCAAGTTAATTTTTTCATAACAGCATAAAAATCCTCGGTCTGTTAATTCTTTGGTTGTAAGGAAGAACGCCACATGTCACATACTTTCGCTTTCGAGATATTTCCGTGTAAAGTTCTGGTCGCTAATTCTTTGACATAAGACATCGACTAAATTGCATTATGTTTTTGAGCCTTTCGAATTTATTTTCATGACTTTTTTGTGGTAAGTCCATAAATTCTATACTCTAAAGCTCAATTAATCCATAAGATTATACAAAAATATACAGGAATATACATGAATATACATGAATATACATGAATATACTTCAATATACATGAATATACATGAATATACATGAATATACATGAATATACTTGAATATACATGAATATATATGAATATACATGAATATACATGAATATACTTGAATATACATGAATATACATGAATATACATGAATATACATGAATATACATGAATATACATTAATATCCATGAAAATATCCAAGAATATACAAGTATATACAAGAATATACAAGAATATGCAAGAATATGCAAGAATATACAAAAATATACAAGAATATACAAGAATATACAAGAATATACGAGAATATACTGGAATATACTTGAAATTATAAGAATATACCAAAATATCCCAGAATATACCAAAATATACAAAAATATACTGAAATATACAAGAATATACCAAAATATACTAAAAATTTTTGAAAGTTTAACAAGCGGCTTTTTTCCTTACAACCACAGAATTATTCATCGCCATTGTTGTAACGACCGTTCGAACGATGAACATGTAACGAGTTCGTTCTGCGCTACGGTGCAGCTTTTAGTCGTGTTCGAATTCTCCATGGGTTCTGGTTTTTCTGTTTGCAGCCGCCGGAGAACGAGTTGCAGAAAATTGGCGAACGGGTGCCGAGCGAGCACGAACTCCGAGTACAAAGATCTCTGCAGCGACTGAACGTCCCGGACTGGTACAAGAACTCTCCCGCGGCTCGCGATGGTTTCCGGTTAAAGAGGCACTCCGACGCGTCGCAGCACGGAGGATGGCGTGCTCTGGGCTCGAAAACCACTTCCCTCTCGTCCCTATCGTCGTCTTCCAATAGACAGCCGACTACAGGTAAACAACAATTCCGCTCACAATCTCTGACTAGCTTGCAATCCCGGAATATTCGACTGCAGACACTTCATAAAGCCTAGCGCAGCTGCCTCGGAATTCCATCGACGCGTTTTCACTTAACGCATTGTTTACGGTGTTGGGTCGTCATCATTCGCGTTCTCAGCGCGTTATTTGTCGAACGATCACCCACAGAAAGCCCCACAATATCGAAATAATTCAGTCATTGCAATCGAAACCTCTGTGTTAATTGACAAGAAAAGCTGTTAGATTATTAACAGGAGAAGAGTTTCTACAAATAGTGTCGCCAGGTTGAATCTTCTACCCTCCCTCTTCTACGACGCTATGTCCCCACAACCGTATTCCCCTCAATGCCCCTGGCGACACTGTCTGCAAAAGGTACAGTAAAGTCGCGATATTTTTCCAACGGCCTGTGTTCTGCACGGAGCCATATCGTGTAGAAACATCTTTTTACAATCGAAGCCGAACGTGAAAAAGGACAGTATGTAAATACGGATCCCGCGGCCAAAGCGTATCGGTGTGAACCACTACTAATCGAATTACAGAACTTCTTTATTTTTCATTATTTTTTATGGGACTTTCGTCAACTTATTTCTGGCATTTTTCTGATTAAAACGATACGAAACACGATATAATTTCAACTGTATTTAGTGGTTTAATCGACGATGAAAGTTTCGGGCGCATGGAAGGACACCGCGAATCGTGTTCACATGCTGTCCTTTTCTACGTTCGGCTTCCTTTGTACTTTCGGCGTCGTAGACTCAGTTATACAAGAATAGCGTCCCTACACGATATTTCTTCGTGCAAAATAACGCGACTTTACTGTATATCGATGTTCTTGAATATTTCTAACGTGTCCACTGCCCGTCGTAAATGCATAAAATCCGCAGTCTAGTGCGATCATTGTATCGGATAAAAATATTTTGCGCGTGAAAGAGACAGGAAAAAAATGAGCTCTTCTTATTGATTGTAAAATGTTTGAATAAACTAGGAATAATTTTATCGGCGCCACGGTTCGATCAAATTCTACACTATGGTTCATATTCATTTATCATAGATGGCGAAAAAATTTACAGAGTTCGAGAGGGCCTAGTTTCGACCCCGTCCGCAAGATGGACAAATCGTCGAATAACTTTCTCGCAAGTTGCTGAACTGTCACCAATTAGTATATTAATAACGTTCCTCAAAAAGTCTTCCGACACTTCTTTAGATGAGTCCTCTAGACCCTAGCGGGTCTAGGACGAAACACCACCTTTTCCTCTAATAGAAAACGATTCTATAGCAAACGTGGTCCGAATCGAAACGTTTGAGTGTTACAAAATAGCTATGTAGTGTAGAATTTGATCGAACCGTGACGACGATAAAATTATTCCAAGTTTATACAGGGAAAAAATGTTGTGAAAATGGTGGATCACGGGATCGGTAGCGATTTTGCGGGGAATGTCGCAAGATGGTTTCGCAGACGTGGATCGCGCCTCGTAAAAAGGCAAGGAGTGTCCGAAATTAGCGCGTGGCGAGCGCGGTGTCGGCCAATTTCATTTATGCGCGTCTCCGGCTTGATGTTCCCGCTGATGATAGTCCCCGGGTTGGATGGCGACGCGGGGCAACGGCTAATAGGAAGCGGCTAATAAATTTAGCGGGGCACGTTAACTCGATTAATTCGACCCTGTCGGTTGTCTGTTACCGGGCCAGGGAACCTACACCGTGAGCTAACCCACGCGGTTGCTTGTTCGCAGCGAGAGGGGTTGAGACTCGTCGGGGGTAGCTCGGAAACGTTCAAGGACGCTTATAACGGGAGAACACAATTTGTTAAGGGAGAGCCCTAATTACGGGATTTAAAGGGCCGGCACCCGCGACGAGACGCTCCGCCGCGCCGACTGGATTTAGTCGAAAGTGGCCGGGGACGATTTCTAATTGGATCCTTGGGGGTGGCGGCTAAACGAGTTCAAAGGGAGCAGCGCTCCGCGATTTCTTCTTATGCAGCCGACATCAATTAACCTCTTGCACTACGATTTATTCTACGGTTGCAATCATTTCTTCTTTGTTATTCATATCTTTTTAGGGGTTAAAGTGGCGCAACTAAAAATTCCAATTAAATTGATCTTTTTTTTGCTTATTGTGTATTACGTTGACTGATTTTATGTATACAGGGTGGTCCGTTTAAGTAAGAACACCTAAATATCTCTTCAGGTTATTGTGATGCAAAACATATTTGTTACGTAATGTGCATGGTGTCGATGGACCAAATATTTGGCACAAATATTTTTCTAAAAAACTACATTTAACTACATTTTTCTTTATTGCATCGTGTAACCGATGGAAAAATACATTCAGATATGTATAATAACATGACCTTGAAATGACCTCGATCCTCGAAAATTAAAGTTTTACTTAGAACCGATGTCGAATATCTTCGGCCACGAATCCTGCACCTGTGAATGCGAAGAAAATATTTTTTTATTACACTAAGAATATCGATCAACAGATGTGCGTATGTGTTAACTGTTAAAACAACTACTCGCGTTCTCTTAAGTTATCATCAGAGACGTTCAAAATGGCGTCCTTCTACGTTGATACATTTTCTGAAACGCGCAATGACCGACTGTACGAATCTTTCAATTGTTTCGACATTAATATCAGCACAAGCTCTAACTATTCGGTTCTTCGTATCCTCTGGTGTAGTTGGTCGTTCGTTATAAACTGTTTGTTTCAATTTTCCCCTGTATATGTATTGTACATTACGATATTTGTAGACTGCATCAATATCATTGATTATTCGAAACACAAACCCTGCATAAATAGAAATACCTAGTCAGTTATTGAGGTCGTATTGATCTTGTATCATAAATTGATATGTTATATTTATAATTCGATACATGGATTGTTGTGTCATCATTTGTAGTCGATTGTTATCGTTTCACGATGACATTTATTCAGGGTAGAATCATTGAAGACGTCAAAATATTTGGACAACTTTCAAAGAAGTTTTGTCTGAAAAATATTTAATGTGTTAGCTTTCAAGTGTGCCATAATCTGTCTTATCTGTTGTTAAATATTAGGTTGGAGGGAAAGTTCGGTCGTATTTGAAGTGAGTGATTGGGAAACAGGAATCGACAGGTCATCTGACAGATGGCAACATGTTGTTACTGAATAATAGCGAATAATATAAATAATATTAAACATATATTTTTATAAATCGATTCAAATGTTTTCTCTAAAATACGACAGAACTTTCCCTCCAACCTAATAAATGACAATATTTGTAAACTTTTATGATATCGTTGTCGTCACAACGTACAGTCTATATTAATATAAAATTCTCTTATTTTTTCGTAATTTATATCAACTTCAGCTTCGCAAATTGCGGAAGATTCACAAAGACAATTTCGTTTTGCAAACAGAATACTCAAAAGCCACGTACACGAGATGCTATCGTTTAAAACGCGAAAGTACACTTTTTTAATAGCGTTCACTTTAAGAATGCTTAACGTTGAAAGCTTCCCTACAATCGCATTCTCAGCTTACAAAACCGTCGATCATAGTCTCGTGCTGTAATCCATTTCAAAGACAGATCAGGTAACACGCTCTTTGTAAATTGAGTCAAGATTCCGACGTACTGCCGCGGTATTAGAGGCTTCAAATAACAAACTGTACGAGCTGCTAAAGAATGCACGATGATGCAAGTACAAAATTCATCGATATTTAACATGCAATTACATTGTATCGCTCTTTAATAATTAATCCTTCTCTGTGTCTTTCTCGTATCACAATTATTTATACAATATCTGCATATTAATACGAAAGCAGGGAGCCTATTCGAAAAGTTCATAGTATCTTCTATATCAGTCAAGTAATAAATAAGATTCTATGGCAGCGAAGTATAAAAAGAAAACAACCCGGAACGTATGCACATATTGATTGATTATACGGCATAACACGTCGTGTATGGTTACCAACGGTAGCCATATTGGATACTTTACGTAAAGCGATTCTTTATCTAGCAGCAACGTTATCAACAAAATAATTTAATTAAACCACTTAAACCCAGTTATATTGTAAAGGAATATAATATCGAATAGTGTATATTTACTTTTGAACATTTGTTATTCAATGATATTAAGTCTAATTACTGGACTGCGGATTTTATGACAAAAATAGGTGGACATCATTTAAAACGCAAAAATAAATTTTTGTATGACTTCCGTGTCTCATAATTGGACACCGGATCTAAATGAAAAATAATTTGTCTTTAGCAGAATCGCAACAGATTGGAGTAAAATGGAAATTTATTTTCTTTCTTAATATATTCAATAGACTGAAAATTATATGACAGTATTTCTAAATCCTTCTTCTGTCTTTACTGTTTTAAATTACGCCTACTCATTCGTGTCGTGAATGCATAAAATCCGCTGTCTACTCGTAATTGACAAAGAAAATTTTCATTTTGCACGAATATCCGTCGTCTACTAATTACTCAGGCAGTTCATTTAAAAATTTCAAACTCCCATCGAATCGTCGTTAGTAGACTGCGGATTTACGTAAAATTTAAAACAGTGGACACATTAAAAAGATTTAAGACCGCCAGTGTATTAGTTTCACCGTAATAAGATAATTAAAGGAAGAAAGAAATTTTTATTTGGCTCCTGTATCTTGCAATCGATGAAAACATTTTGTATTTTGCGTAAAGATCCGCAGTCTAGTAATTAGTTTGACGTGTAGAAGGTGGAAGAAGCAATTGTAAAATGTGTGATTGGTTAATCTGTGCAGGTGCCCTTCTAAGTCCAAGTCCCACGCCACCTGCATTCTCGAGATGGAGTACCAGTCTGCTGAACAGCGCCGGAAGTTCGCCAGCAAGTTCGGCGAGGTCGTCATTCAATCACCGACAGCCGTACTTGGGCTGGCGTTCGCAAGAACGATTAACAAACCCACGAACACCGGCGGAACGTCTTGCTCAGGGTATTCTTCCCCAGTTGCAAGCAGCAAACAAGGTTTGTATCGAATTATACTCGCTCGAACTATCTTCCCCTTCTACGACGCTTCCCCCAGAATCCTCCACTGCTCGGTCACGTGGCAATGTCACGTGACGAATCCGGTAGTGGCAGAGAGAGGGTAACTCTTTCCCCTCAATTCGAGTCAATTCGCCTTTAATCTGGTTTCGCAGCGTCTGCTAAAAATGGACGCGAAATTTCGCGAAGCACGAAACTTCGAAAATTTCAATCTTGAAAATTATTAAACATTCAAATTATTTACTTATTTATATTTAGTTACAATTTTTGCGCCTTGACTTACTCAACAACTACATTTTGCACCCTTGAATACACCATCCCCTGGACACAATTTATAAATGAATTACAGTTTATTTATAAACTGTTAAGCTTTCGTGCCCTTTCAACCGCAACGCCTCTTCATCTCTGAAATAAACGCGCATTTTGATCGACATATTTTCATTTTACCCGATATTCACATGTCCGCATTTAGTACTCAATTCGGTTGAGAACACCTGCGTATATTTTTTAATATCAATCTTCGCGTTTCATTAAACTTTGAAGTACATTGTAAAGTCTCCGCAGCCCCATAGAAAGTAAGTTTTGTATAATAAGGTTTCGCTCAAACTTTAGACGTACACACGCCTGCAGGTACGTAGAAGTATTATACTTGTTGAATTTCATTAAAAAGACATTCATCAAACTTCAGATATGACTATGTCAATTACATAATTCAAAAACTTATAAATCTCCAATTGAGTATGCTGTAACTAAATGCGATTGGAATTGTAATAATCTATTATTATGTTGGGTAGAAACATTTTTTTCTTCTCATGACATTTGGGATCCAGAAAATTTTTAGTTTCTACAGGTCGTTTCAAATCTCTTGTTTCCAATAGAACTTATATCTTGAAATATCTTTAGATCGGATAAAAAATAAAATAAAATGAGATTTGAAGTTTCGATGACTTTGCTACTGTAAGTTTCAGTTTCTACAGGTCGTACCAAATCTGTTGCTTCCAAAGAAACATATTTCTAGACCATTATAAAGTACTCTAACGTACTAAAACTATCTCAAAATATTATTAATAATTTACACAAAACGCTCTGCTCTAAGTGTTTGCTGCTGTCTCAGTTTCTACAGGTCGTTCCAAATCTGTTGCTTCCAAAGAAATATATTTCTCGACCATTATAAAGTACTCTAACGTACTAAAACTATCTCAAAATATTATTAATAATTTACACAAACGCTCTGCTCTAAGTGTTCGCTGCTGTCTCAATTTCTACAGGTCGTTCCAAATCTGTTGCTTCCAAAGAAACATATTTCTCGACCATTATAAAGTACTCTAACGTACTAAAACTATCTCAAAATATTAATAATTTACACAAAACGCTCTGCTCTAAGTGTTTGCTGCTGTCTCAACTTTTACAGGCCGTTCCAAATCTATTGCTTCCAAAGAAACATATTTCTCGACCATTATAAAGTACTCTAACGTACTAAAACTATCTCAAAATATTATTAATAATTTATACAAAACGCTCTGCTCTAAGTGCTTGCTGCTTTCTCAATTTTTACAGGTCGTTCCAAATCTATTGCTTCCAAAGATACATATTTCTCGACCATTATAACGTACTAAAACTATGAAATCCATCCAACTGGCACCAAGACTCGACATTTCGACGACTCACAGAAAGTATTGTAATAATTATACAAAACACTCTGCGCCGAGCGTTTGCTGGCAACGAGAACGGCGAAATAGGAATGCTAAAACGATCGTGACACGAGTAGTAGTTTCAGTTGGTAAACGGAGTTCACGGAGTCGAATGAAATCCGAAATGGACAGGTTCGGAGCGTACAGAAGGGCGTTTCGTGTAACAGTCAATTTGTCGCGGGATTCAAAGGCCACGAGACGCCAGGACGAGGATTTCTGCCAGAATTTCTAATTATAGAAACCTCGTCGCATTTGCGCGCTGTCTGCGCAAATTAAAAATAAATTGGACAAAGAGGAAAGCGAAGAGAACGTGGGCGGGGCGAGGGTCAGCAAATGGCCGTTCCTACGGTTCGAGGCCAAGTTTTGCTTTCCAACTTTGCTAACAAGCCTGACGAAAATAAAAAAAATCAGTGGACACTTCGTAATTGCGATCAACCAATATATAAACCAATTAAAAGTAATTCTGATTCCTCAAATCAGGAAGGTTTTCTGACAGAACACATGAAAAATCTTTGTTTTAAACAAAATATAAGTATTGTCTTGTGAGTGAGATGAATGTTCTTCGTATCACATGATTGCGTAAGTTAAATTTTAAAGAATTCAGCTTTATTAATCAATTATATAGTATTCTTTTCTAATTGTAGAAAAAGAAAATAACGAATGGTGACTATATAATTTTTTTTTACACTCAGCCGTACAGTACAATTTGCGACATCTACGAAAATCGAGCACGAACTTATGCAATCGTCTGATACAATCATATTTATCATAAAATTTGGATATTGTTTTTACAAAACGTGGAGATCGTTGATCAAGGATCGCCGTGTACAGTAATGTCTCGATACATGTGCAAGAAACAAACGCGGACTGTACTCCTCGAAAACAAGTAAATATCATTTATAATTTGTCATTTTAATCGGAAAAGGGTTGGGAATATGTTGGTAAAAGTTTCCTAAAACAATAGTGAAAAACAGAAAGGTTCTGTCACTGAATTCGTAAGAAATCAAGGAATGGCGCGTGTGCACGATAGAAGTAACACGTCGAACCCCGAAGTTGTGGCATACATATATCGAAGCATTACTGTACAATATATTCGCGTCAAAAAGAAACATACGGCCCAGTGTGTCAAATACGCGAGCGAGATGATTGAAAGAGTGATTTTGTCTCCGCAGCAGCAACAGCAGCAACAGCAGCAACAACAGCCACAGCAGCAGACAACGAATCAGCAGCTAGAAGTAAGAAACTCGATAAAGGAGGTAACCTCGGCCATTGTGCACTACGTGCAAAGCGGTCAGGAGGTTGCTGGAGGTGGCAGGCTCTCGCCTCGACCTCGACCCGAAGACTGGGACGACAGGGGCGGAGCAAGGTCAACCAGCCCCAGAGGTGAGCACTAAACAACCCATGCCAAAAACCATCTCACCACCACCACCACAACCATCACCACTTTTACTCTCTACGAGAAAGGTAATTTTGAGTTTTCCACCTTGATGTGTTCTCTCCGTGTCTACTGCATCCAACTTCTGTGGCCTTCCTGCGGCCTTTCTGCGGCCTAGATGCCTCTCTTCTTCTACTTCTTCTTCTTCTTCGTGTTCTTCGTGCTCCACATCTTGTACAATTTTTCGTCCGGTCTAACCGAACATCGCGTTCTCGATGCGGATGTGTTTTTGTAATAATATATTCACACACGTACACGTGTATCGTATATTATCTGGTATCTTGTTCGATCCGTTGTTCTCTACTCGTCTCTCTCTCTGTCTGCCAGCCTAAAAGCACTACCAGTTCGCTGCCTCTCTTGCTCGCCGTGTCCTGTTTACTAACGAAAATTGCTTTCAAAGCCCCGGCCATTCAACACAACCAGCCTTTGACGATAGGAGAACCAGCATCCTCGCGCCCGTCCAGTTGACTATTCTATTCATAGAGCGTGTACTGCACTTGAACGTGCTCGCAATATCGCCGCGGATCTTTTCACCGGTGTCACTGTTCATTCGTTAACATGCAAAACGCTGTTCATCCTTGCCGGAATGTCGTTTCCCTAGGCGGAGTCGCTCCAACTCGCACGGTCCCGATTCATTCTACGTTCGGGACGTGTCCCCGTACCCCAGAAACACTCGGATAGTAGTCCTCTTTTCGAATAGTCGTTCGACAACTGCGGCCCAGAATCGTCATTGCGACACAGTAATGCTGAGGGAATCTTCATTGCATTTCATCGAATCGGATCGATCACCGTTGCCGGTTCTAAATTGTTCAGAGATATACCATCTCGAAGAGTCAAGTTTCTAGAAACCAATGCCAACACGACTAGACGATGACTGGACTGCGGATCTTTACGCAAAATGATAAACAAATTATACGACTGCCAGCTTTACCCGAAGTTAAGCCTCCGGACCAGACTGCGGATCTTTATGCAAAATAAAAATTGTCTCCATCGATTGCAAGAAATAGAAACTAAATTGAATGTTACTTCTTCCCTCAATGATTTTAACAGAGGAGAAATTATGTATCGGCATCATTTAAATCACCAATTAAAAAATTTTCCAACAATTTTGAATTTTATCTACTCAATTTTGCGAGCTAAGAATTGACGTACAGAGAAATTTTGTAATACTTTTAGAGGAACATTAACAAGTTGTTGAAAGAAATGCGGTAGATGGGTACCCGGTTGGCTAAACAAGGTTTGAACAATAAAAACAATTATACCACTGCCAATTTGCATAAAAATTCGTAGCCCAGTTCAAAAAGCGAAGTTTTCCTCGAAGATTAAACAATTTTCTATAAACAGCTGACGAGAGTCTTCGTCAATAAGGTTCTCGCATTCTTCTCATTCTTCTCACGCTTGGCGAACCCTGCGTTCTCTCGAAGGATTGCGCTATTCGCCATTCTTGCACAAAATGACTCCGAAGCCAACCTTCGAAGCATTACTGTACACTGTTTGCGATCGGCTCATTCCTCATCTTCTGACCCCGCACGCCGACCGAATCAATTAGGAAGAGAGAGAATGAAAGAGAGAGGAGGATGGGGAGAGAAAGAGGTGGTTCTATGTTAGAAAAGTGAGCAAGGACACCGTGCCAGGAGTTTCAACAAGAAAAATCATCGGCGCGCGCGAGACTCCCGGAATGCGTTGAAACGGTGCGACCTTGACCGAGTGAAAATGAGACGAACAACGAAGGAAAGACACGGAGGGGACGATGATCGTCTGAGGTGTCTTCCTGTCGATCGCGCGACCTCTGTCGTGCTTCGACGACAGTCCAGCTTCGGCGTTTAATCACGAGAGTCTCGCCGAAAGTATGCAGAGGCGACCGGTTGCTATTTCGACGGCCCGCAGCCCTGTAGCCCGACAGGCCACCGAAATAGATCACCCTGAATTTTAAGTCCACCCCGCTCTGTCGCCGCACACACACTTTTCGGTGCGGCCGAACTTATCCGGCACTCGCGTGACCTTAAGACCAAATTAAAACAAACACCGAAAGCGCAACGTTGGAGATAACACGTGGCCGTCTTGATGCTGTCTCGCACCTTCCGTGCCTTTGCAACGCGGCAGAGTTCGCCCCGGTCGCGCTCGCACTACGGTAGTGCCTCGATACATGCGAAAACTCGGGACCCATACGCGACATAAACATCGCACACTGTTTTATTTAACACTAAACCTACCACAACCGGTCAAATGACCGGCTTTATATTTTTCATTTCACGATGATTGAAGTTATTAAGTTGCTTACATGGAAATTGTTTCGATCGATTTCTTTATCCAAGCATATATTGTAATAATAATGGCAAAAAGTCTAAATAGAGTTTGTCATTTTTATAAGCTGAAACATTTTCATCGCTTGTAGTGCGTGGTAGGTTTAGTGTTGAAGTTTTCATAATTGACACAATAAATTGTCGCTTTTCGTAATTTTTTTATGAAACTTTGACCATCGTATTTGTGACATTTCGCTGATTAAAATGATACCAAACACGACACTGTTCCGATCATATTTACTCGTTTTATCCACGATATAGTAGAGCCTCGATTATTATCTGAACTAGTCACTGGGAGTTAGGCGTAGTGCTACAGTAGTCTCCCATATAACACGATGAAGGAATTGTTTAAAATTACTGCGTATCCATATCTTCTGTGGCAGTAAGTCTACAGTCGGCTTACGCAATGTTTTGTATATACATGTACTGTACGTTTACTGTAACATGCGATACATATACAGGGTGTTTGCGAAATCGTGGTACAACCGGGCAGAGGGTGATTCTACTTGCAAACATAAGTCGAAAAAAAGGAATAACATTTTTTCGTTTGGCAGCTCGTTTACGAGAAAATCGAGTTTAAAGTTCCGCCATGTTTGCGTGCTTTGGTATAGTATATGCACAAAGTAGAGAATTGGTTGATCATGGTCAGACGCGTCAGACGATTCCTATGCAATGGCACGCGTATTCGCTACATTTTCAAACTCGATTTTCTCGAAAACGAGCTGCCAAACGAAAGAAATGTTATTCCTTTTTTTCGACTAATTTTTGCATGTAGAATCACCGTCTGCCCGGTTGTTCTACGATTTCGCAGATACCCTGTACATTTCGTTGGATGTAGAAGAAATAGATAACATTATTAGATCGTAGTACAATTATGAAATATATAATTATGAAAAAATTAAAATATAATTTGATTTATGGAGTAAAATATCGTTTCACGTATACAGGGTGTTTGCGAAATCGTAGTACAACCGGGCAGGAGTAATTCTACGTGCAAACATAAGTCGAAAAAAAGGAATAACATTTTTTCGTTTGGCAGCTGGTTTACGAGAAAATCGCGTTTAAAGTTCCGCCATGTTCGCGTGTTTTGGTACAGTATATGCACAAAGTAGAATTGGTTGATCACGGTTGGACGCGTCAGACGATTCCTATGCAATGGCACGCGTATTCGCCGCATTTTCAAACTCGATTTTCTCGAAAACGAGCTGCCAAACGAAGAAATGTTATTCCTTTTTTTCGACTGATTTTTGCATGTAGAATCACCGTCTGCCCGGTTGTTCTACGATTTCGCAAACACCTTGTATACAGTCTTTTCAAACAAGTTTCTGGTCGCGTTATACGGGATACAATGAATCATATTGTATACGGATATTGTTGTATCATATAGTTTAATTTTAATCAGAGAAATATCAAGAATGTATTGGTAAAATTATTAATAACATTATTTATGACAAAAACGAGTAGGTGTAATTTCAAACATTAATAACATTAGACGAATTTAAAAATACTTTTACATCATTTTCAAGCTACCGAACGTATTAAGAGAGAAAATAAATCTCTATGTCAGTTCGGTTTGTTGCAATTCAGGTGGAAAATTTTTCTTTTTGATAAAGATCCACTGTCCAGCATTCACACTTGTTTCGCATGCATCGAGACGTTGCTGTACAGCGTGCCTTTCGAAAGATTGAGCCCAGAGTACACTGACAGTCGTAATACACGGATCACTGTCACAGGTCTGGTAATTTATGGCGACAGTTGGCTCTGAGCTCAAGGTGTCTTCTTTCGAAAAATGACTAAAACAAACCGGAACACGGGCTCGTTCGATTCTGCGTCGTTGCGTTATTCGGAACTGTGCGTGAACGCTTTGTACCGCTGCTGCGACGATTGTACTTACTAACTTCTGTGACGTGCAACTTTGTCAATAACTTGTACTCCGCGCCGTTAGATCGCGGAGGATCTACACCACGGTGTGGAAAAAGTAATGGTCGTGGGATTTGGCTGTTTACTTATTCATCCTTGTTTTGTTCGGTGAAAGTGTTTTGTCCACGTTTTGTTTCGTTCTCCTAGAAAAATGAATGTCTTCTGTCTTGTGGGATGAAGTTGATCGCTTCCAACGATTTCAAATGGAAAGTCAAGGTTATTTTGTAATAATTTAACTTTGTTCGTATTTCTATAAATACTGTAGTGCCCCTTCAATTGCGCGATCCCTTGTCATTTTTACAATCAGTCTTTTGAAAATTAATCTTTTATTAATAATTATTCATGTATCGTTTTCGATAAAAATATCAAACGAAATACTTCTATTTTCGTTTACATCAATTCTGAAATACATTCTTCACCCCACCGTTGTATAAAGCGTATTAATGCACAAACATCGCAGAGCAAATACAATTGTTTATCAATTATCCAGCAAACCCCAACAATTTCGCCCGCTCGCTCGATACATGAAGAGCCTCTGCACCGGCGATCGAGTGTGCCAGATCACCAACAACCAACACAGTAAACCCTAGGCATCGACTCTTTCTCAGTAATAACATGTCCCACGACCGTACCTTTCGCACACCGTGCGCTTGTCTGTGCTGTAATTAATATTTCCGTATTAGACGCTTCACTAATACGAATTAACCAAAGAGTGTCGTTCAAAGAAGCTTTCCGTCTCAGACTAGACGACTAGACGACTAGACGACTAGACGATCAACAGAAATCACGTAACGTGATGTATAAACTAGAGACGAAACATTACGATCGGGAGTGAAACAGTCCCGAGGTCTATCTAACTACAGACAGTAACAAACACACTCGTTTGTAGCGATGGTCACCGTTCCTTCCTGCTCTCAAAGACCAAAAAGTAAAAAAAAAAAAGAAAAAAAGACAGCGTGATTTCGGAGGAATCAGCCGGGGTGTAATCTATTGAACGCGATCTGTCTAATCTATTGAACCTGTTCTGCTGCGAAGGGAGCGTGAAGCTGTGTTGGATGGAGAGCTCGTTCGTTGGCACGAGACCGATGGACTCGCCGGAGACGCCGATGAGTTTGGCCACGGAGACCGATTGCTGTCCCGGATGCAACGCCACGGCCACTGAATCCTGCAGTTGCGTGGACTCCTCTACTTCCGGTCTGTTCTTGGACCTGACACCGGCCCGCGACGACGGCCAGCAACATCAACAGCAGCAACATCAGCTGGGCGGTGGCGGCGGCAGCCTCTGCCCCTCACCGTCCTCGTCGCTCAATTACCATCACCATCACCATCACCATCACCGTCAGCTTATTCACCAGCAGCAACCGCAGCAACAGCAACGACATCACCGCGGTGAGTTGCTGCTCGCCTAGCGGAAAGCCAAAAACGAAAGAGACCGAACGAGAGAACACAAACAGTCGCCGCGAACCACCGGAATACCATGTTGCCGTTCTATGATCGCGATAACAACAAGCCAGACGAACCCTCGACGGCCCGTTGCTATGCCGCTTCGATAGACATAAGCTGACGAAGACGATTCACTGGTCCCCGGAGAATGCTACCCCTGGCACACGCTTGCCCGGTCGATACTCTTCAGGTTTTGCACTCTCCAGTCGAAAGGGACTGTCGGTGATGGTCAAGGCGTCGCAGCGTCGATGTGGTTCCAAGTATCGTAGCGTTGGACAGGTTCGAAGTACTGGAAAGGGATAGTTGACGATGTCCAGAGTATCCTAGGACTAGAGTCTTGAATACAGCCGTTGTCTGACGAGTTACGTTCCGTACTTGATCATTGATACCTGTTCGAATTGTAGCATCGAAGCTTTTCGCGAGACACTGTGAATTCATAACTTACCCATTTTCCAAATTTGTTATTCTCCGGTTTCCACATTTTTCTCATGGAGAAGACCTTTTAGAACTGCAGCACCAGTTCCCTTACCGTACAGGGATTTTCTGTAACCTGTAGATAAACAACCTTCGCAGCAACTGAAGGTAACAGTTTATCTAATCTACGAGTTATGTACGTCCATTGAAGTGTATCCAATTGGACGGTTCTCGCCAGGGGTAGCATTCGCAATGGGGTTTAGGTGTAGTAGCTAAGTACATAGCTTCTTCGTGCCTCTTTACTGTATGGTGTCTTCGCGAAAACATTCTCAGACCTATATAAGGCTAGCAGTTCTCGTTATCAGCGATTGGAAAGGCTTCTAGTGCTTGTCAAGGAAGAATGAAAATTCGTCTGGCCTTCAAGGTCGAGCAAACGGGTATATCGTCGTCGTCGCGCGAAGAACTCGGTTGTTACGACGAGTTGTCGCTTCCGCGTGTTCCTCTGGTCTGTATAGAATTTATCTCGGCAGTTGGCAGTGGATCGGTGAACGATCTTCTTGGAACTGCTTTTTTGTCTGACGTAGTTTCGAGACCTGTCTGCACAAAGCTTCGACGATTACGCTCGTCAACGTCCTCGGGAGTGTTCGGGACGCTCTCCAATCGACACCTCGTTTCGTCATTGTGATCTCACGGTTTCTCACGTGATCGCTACGATGCGTACTATTTTGCTCGCCGACGCGGCAACGTGTTTCGATGTATCGGGAGGGAAAATTATTTTTGTACCTTGTCGCAACTCTGGCGAAACGGATTGTCGACGATCCGAGGACTCGCTGCGATCGACTCGAGATTTCCGGCTTCTCTTTTGTATATAATTTAAACGACGATCTCTCGATCGGTCGCGCGAAATCGCCGTCGATCGAGGAACCGATCGAACGGTCGCAGAATCACGCTCTTGTATAGTCTACGCAGCTTGCGAACTGCTTGTTCGTTTTGTATCGCGATCTGTGCTCCACTCTTTGCACGTGGTTTATATCTTCTTTTTTTACATTGTACAGTAAGCGATTGGAAAGTTATCGAAAATTCTGTTGCACTTTGAATGTTGTTGGTCCGATTGATGAAGTGTTCAGATTCGTAGGATTAATTCGACAACGTTGGAACGGACAATTTGTTACGCAACGGTGTTATTGTTGCGAGACAGAGTCGATATTTTTGGAGTAGATTTTTTTATTCCGTTGGTACGTGTAGGTAGCTTTTAGTCTGTTAACTATGCTAACGCGGTTATCTTGTATTTAGAATGATACTCGAGGCTATGAAATCGTTTTATTGTTCGCGCACCGTGTTCTGTGAATTAGAAATTAGGAAAAGTGACGAGGAAAGAACAGTTTGGGACTAGTTGTATCGCTTGTTAATTGTTTTCGATGGCACGAAAATTTCGATCGGTATGCAAGGAATGCATAGATTCGGTAAAAGAATTTTAGGAATTATGTAAGTACGATATGTTCGATTTCGAATGAATTGTCGAGTCTTTCGTGTGGTTCGAGGATCATTTTCGAATTGTTTAAATTTCTATTCGTGTAAGAGAATGTTACGTGAACAACTATAAATATATAATCGAGTTTACAACGAATTGAAATTTTATTTTTATATTCTATTTAACAAAAAGAAAAGCTTCTATAAAGTTGTACGAGCGAAAAAGTTTGTTCGCTGAACACACATATGAGAATAATCGATAAAACAAAAGTGATAATTCTAAACTTTTCGAAGGATAACTAATTTTTGTACTCTGAAATTATTTCTCAACGTTGAAATGTTTAGTTTTAAGTAATTAAGGGAAAGAGTGTATACACTTATAGAGGGTATTTCAGTTATACTCTATTGATGAAGATTAAGATCGTTTCGATACGTAATTTATGTTGTTAAATACTTGTAATAACTACGGAATTATGTTTGTTCTAGAGAATCATTGAGAACACGATGTCTGAAAATTGTACTAATCTGTAAAAGAACAAATAAAAGAGAAAACACTATATTTCAATCATGGAACACGTTACTATCGATCATATACCTTTGAAACACCTTCTATAACTGTATCTAGAGGAAATGTTCCGTCGAATAGATATTAAGAAATGCTTTGAAAAAATCGCCAGTATATAAACGTATAAATTCTCATACGATAAGTCCATGTCTAGATCGGTATTTCAACGCAAGAAGCATGAAGCCAAACGGTGCAAGACAATTATTGTAGATCGATGATCTCGCAGACGATTCTAGATCAGCTGTGAGCGAAAGGAAGAACATTCTCGTTCAGCTTGAGCCGCCTTACGATTCGCTAATTAGATAGCCTAGGATTTTGTATCGCTTATGGTAGTCCCACTCGATGGGAATGGTTCACTCGCAGTGCTTTCATTGTCAGTATATAGGTGCAAAGCTCGTGGGCTAGCGGAAAGGGGCAGCTCCCTTTCAGTCGCCTCTATTTAGAGATCACAGGAGCCGAGATTAGAGCAATAAACGCCCACGTCGATTACCGTTATCGCCACTTTCTCGTTTATCGTTTTCGTCAGCTTGCCGCTCGTGAACGTTGAACCGTGGAATCGAAACTGCTCGAGAGGGTCTGGATCAATCCCGTACACTTCAAACGAAATTCAAGCACACACGACGATTCTAATCCGAGAATCCACTCTCTTTCTACACATGCTCTTTCTTTGGAAATTTTCTGTCGAACGTCGACGAGTCTAGAGAAATCATAACACCCTCTCTCAAGAGTCCTGCGTGCCAACATTGAAGATCGCTTCGCAGTACTCCCTCTGTAGAAGCACACCGCCCGACGACGCGCTCATAGAGAGCGATATTCAGAATTTCGCGAATCCTCGTGAACTTTTTCCGGTTTTACTAACGCTGACAGAAGGGGAATGAGAGACTCGTTCAAGGGTGACATTACAGGGGGCGAATGAAGCGCGCTTATAAGGAGGGAGTGCTGTGACTTTCGGATACAGAGACGATTTCTGTGAAAAGAATCACTTTCTCGATTCTCGCCGACGTTCCCAGCGTATATTTCGTCATTCCACAGGCGGTCTCTCGACTCGAGGCACGTCGACAGACCCCCTGGTAGACTTTTTATAAGCCTCGTTCGTTTTTACAAAACCAGGAAAACCGTGCTTTTTTTATTTTGGTCACGAGAATATTTTGTAGTAAAACTTTGTTACTTTGTTACGACCGCCCCCTCGTCGTTGGAAGAACCAACCCCGTGTAGGCCCACGCCCTCTTTGCCCCCCCACCACGTTTTCTCCACGAGTAATTGCATCCCCTTCTCCTACTCCACCTGCCCACCTTACAATCCCTCTCCCAAAAACCGTACAATCTTTATCCACCTTGTATACGCATTCGTTGCGCGAAAAAAACACTCTCCCGTCTCTCTCAGACGCGTTAGTCTCTCTCCTTTACTTTTACCAGTAGTCTACTTTTTTGCGTTCATGTATGTTTACTGTAAAGTTGTCCACACGTTTATATTTTATCTCTAGCTATCTCGGTTCTTATACATATATATATCACAATCTGTCCGGATGTATATATATGTATACGTACGAAGGAAACACGTATGGATTCGTATTCACCGTTCATTATTACTTGCAAACGCGTTGATATTATTATTATTATTATTGATTATTATTATTGATTATTGATTACTATTATTATTATCATTATTATTATTATTATTATGCCATTATTATTGTTACTCATTTAATTACGAGTGCAGTGTTCGCAGAACCGTCGGTAAACGTGTATTATTTAACGATCACTGTGTACTTTATTTGTTTCTCTGTGTTTTCTTTCGTTTTCGTTCGATCTTGCTTTCCGCGAGTTTTGGCGAAAAGAAAATATATCGATTGTATCGCGAGCGATTTCTATCTCTGTCTCTCTTTCTCTCACTCTCATATATATATATATATGTATATATATGTATATATATATATATATCTTTATCTTCCTCTCTCCTGTACCGAACAGTTCTGCGTGCCGGTGCTTCTGCCTTTCTTAAGTAATTCCGTACTTATTGTTCGGACACACCAACGATTTATCATTTCTTTGTAGAGCGTAATTACCCTTTGACAACAATAAATTATTGTCATTTACACCCTTTGTGTTGTTTGCGTTGATGCTCCTATACTCCTACGTTCAGTATTCTTCTGCAGTCTCTCTCTCTCTCTCTCTCTCTCTCTCTCTCTCTCTCTATTTCTCTCTCACTTGTTTATTTTTTTCTTTCTTGTTTTTCTTTGCGCCCCCACCCCCTCTCCGCATGAATCGGAGGTTCGTAGATAGCATAGATTTTGATCGAGCGGTTTCAAGGAATTGTTATTATCGATTTATACGGATAATGTGTGATATGTGTATGCAACAATTTCCCGAAGACATTCTAACAATTAGTCAACCGCGGATCTTTGTGTAAAATACAAATGTTTTCACGAAAAATTGATTTCACGAGTTAATATTGGGTTGGCAAGAAAGTAATTTCGGTATTTCAAGGTGAAATAGAGCTCGATTTTTTTATTCAAGCAGTGAACTTTTATGAACAAGATATTTTACCTTTTTTTCGATGACCTTTTGCCAAAAAGGATAAATAAGAAAATATTTTATTGATTAAAGTTCGTCGCTCGAATAAAGAAAATCGGTTTTATTTCACCTTAAAATACCGAAATTACTTTCTTGCCAACCCAATCATTTTATAGAATCGAAGATGGTACAGTAAACGAAGTAAAGTAGAAAATGTGATTAGAGAGAATTTCGAAATGGTGTGTCGGCTTGAACAAAAGTTGTTAAAGAAACGATAAAAGCTATCGGTGTCTACAGTTTCCAATATGGCTTCAAATTTCTCTTACGCAAAGCTCACTTAGCCGGAAAGTGATTGACGCGTTTCTTACTATATAAACTTACACTACTGGTGTTACTTGCAGCGCCAGATCACTGCATCTCAAGGTTAAAATGCAAAGAAATAATATTTTCTCTGGAAACGTATGACTTTACTAAAGGAAGGACTTCTCCTCGTGACAGATATCCAATAAATCTTCTCGTCGCTAAAAATACAGTAACCCGTGAAAATACTTGTACAATCTACGGAGATAAAAAAAGTCTATTTTTAGAAACCGTTCAATTCAGTCAGGCTGTCCTTTAAATATGTGCTTCATCAAACGAAGTGGGTCTAATCTAAAAATAATTTTTACTCATCTTCGAGGTCAGGCAAAAATTGACAAAGCCGTTTGACATGAATATTTTTAAAGTATTTCACCTCATTCTTAGCTAAACAATATAAAAATTCAAAGAGTCCCTTTATTTGCATTTTCTGTGAGCTTCGTTACAACATCTGCTTGAACATATTCACTGAATCATTTTAAATGGAATCAAAAATCCGGAACCAGTGATTTGACTGGACTTAATGTTGAATTGCTTACAAAAATTGTAATGTCGAATCTTTAGATTCTAACCAGTTTATAATTAATTTAACAATGATAACGATTCCTTAAGACCCGTTTAGAGAAACCCTGTTGTCATTGATAGTCGATTCTCAATCCCCGATTCGCCCCTCTCCGTTTCTCTTTTCTACTTTTTCATCGAATTCGAGTATCTCGGCCAAACACCGCATCCCTGTTTGCAATACCTCTACTTGAGTATACATATATGTATATACACGCATACATATGTATACATAGATTGCATATACATATCTTGGATAATTCGTATAATGTTGGTGCAACAGTGGCGAAGGTTGCAAATAAAATTTCTTATACAACAGCAACAATGTCAACTGCAATTGTCGCTGAGGGACAGGCTATAACGGGCTGTTATATCCATTATCAATCGACCATCTTGTAAAGCCAATAGCCATGGCCTGGCTCAGCCAAGATGGTCATGATTGATAAAGACTTGTGTGCGTCAATGTCAACTGCAGTTGGCGTTGCTGCTGTTGTAGTAGTTGCGATGATTGTACCAACATTATATGAACTATCCAAAATAAATATATATATATTTATATTTATTATATATGTACATATATGCGATCTATAAACGTGTATGGATTAATTTGGTTGATGCGCTCTGCTTGTGTCGTCACGGTAAGTGCTGTATTTGTTTCGCCGCCACATCGCTTTCGTCTTTCGTTCTTTACTATTTTATTTCCCTCTCTTTCAATCTATTTTTTCTTTTTTTTTTAATTGTTTCGTGGCTTGTTTTTGCATCCGCGTGACTAGCGTGCTCGCGCGCGCGCGCTCGATGCACTTCCAGCCGGAAATAGAGCGCGAAAAAAAGAAAAGAGAATATAAAAGAACAAGAAAAAACAGTTCCGCCGTTTCTTCCGGCAGAAAGAGAACGAGGTTGCTACGTAAATATCTGGTAAACGACGATTCCAAAAGGGAACCCTGTGTTTTCAGCTGTGTTTTTCAGCTTCGTTTTCGCCTTCTCTGCTTTCCGTGGAGCCTCCCGGCCGAAGGGAAAAACTGCTCCAGCTATAGAACTTAGGCTAGCCTGCGTGCGTCTGGTAGTTGTAGAAGCAGTGCAAGTAGAGAGCACACTGTAGTTAACGTAGAGAACGTAGATGACGGGTGAAGAAATATCGTAGGCGTCTGCAATTCACCCTTCAAACAAACCACCCCCCGTCCCACAACCCCTATATCTCTTCTTCTTCTTCTTGTTTTTTTTCTGTCCTCACGATTAGCTACGCCCCCCCCCTGCTCTGTCCGTACATTCAGAATACACGCACGAGGAGGCTCGAAAAGTACACGTCCTCACTATGTTTCCACGTATCCGGCGGTTACAGTTTCCGGTAGCGATTCTTCTTGCCAGGGGTCAACGATAAACGGGGTCAAACTTCACCTAAGGAAACCAGATATCTTTCACTTTTTTAAACCTCGCAAGGTAAGGTCTGATAACACATAAATGGTAAGGTGGGATCTCTTATAGCCTCGATTTTAATCAATTTGGGATAAAGAATAGCACAGGATAAAAAGTAAACAAACAGATATAATTTGATTCGTATAAAAATTCTTTTCAAAAATCTGAAGCTGGAGTCTCCGAGACCCCACATTACCTTTCGAAGGTTAAATATGATCCTGTAGATTTTGACGAGGTATTGCAGGAAAATCCAAGTTTTAATGTTAGGAATCCACTGGTTCGAAAGTTATGCTTTATTAAAAATTTTTGGTTCCTTCAGGTGAAGTTCAGCACAAGTCCCGAATCAATGCAGATACAAAAAGATTAGAATTTAAATGGAACGCTTGGTTTGGATCAAAGTGGACTCACAGCCATTCTAGTGTGAATCTAAAATTCTAAACTTGTGCAAATGGTTGTAATAATTTGATCACTGTACAGGGTGTATGAAAAGTAATGGCCATCCGTCGTAGAGGTGAATCTACACCCCCGGATCGGTGGACATTTGTAAAAGAAACTTGCCGCAAAATTGTTTATAACAAAGAAAATTGTTGTTAAAGTTTGTTTTTACATCAATACCTTCTATTCATCGAGAAGAGGAAAAAGTTTGAAAGGAGCCATATGTCGCAAACAAAATAGTTATTGAGATATAAGCTGTTAAATAAAATTGTTAATGCTTTCGGCGCAAGGGTTCGATCATTTGTTACTTAATTTATAAAGCAATTCCGACATTTCTAGTAACCCGTGAAGATGATCTTAACCGTTTGAGTCCCAAGGGGTATTGAAAAAACACTGTCGAAAAATCCCGATCAGCGCGACGGCGCTTCTTTTTTTTATTGTACTATTATTGTAGTATCGTACCTATCTATTGTAAAATATATTATTTACATTTAAAAAAAGGAGCTGTGTGATTTACGTGCGTCAGTGAATTTGAGCGCGCTACTTCAACAGTCGGTGACTGCACCGTCAGTTGTCCAGAGCGCTCGAAACGTACTTTGATTTTTCGACACAAAATCTGAAGAGCGCGATCGCGCTGCTTGGGATTGAAACGGTTAATGAAGATCGAAACGTCGGAATTACTTTGGTAATTTGCAAAGTTGCTTTGTAAATTAAGTAACAAATGATCGAACCCTTGCGCCGAAACCATTAACAATTCTATTAACAGCAAATACGATCGATAGAAAGATATAATTATAAGCTGTTAAAGTTCTTGCAAAATTTGATTGTGTAGAATTATACCTATAGACAAAAGCCAACTACTACAGTCCACACGACCGTGTCGATGAGACAGAACATGATCGTGTGCGTGCCATAAGCCAAACGAAGTTTAAAGGGATATACGACGCTAGGTCCGTACCAAGTGATCGTCTCCCTGCTCATTCGGATTATAAATTTGAAGTAGCAAAATATGAAAGAATACCTTACATCCATTTTTATACATAAGAATATTAATCCTGTGTTACAAAATACTAATGTCAAGTATAGGTACTTATAAATTTTTCAGAATCTTCTATTCCTCCGTCGGATCAACAGGACACTGGCATGCGCGCGAATACGTCTTAATAAGTGTGAAGCACGAAACAACACATTTTCCAAAATCGTGACGGCGAACGGGAAGAAGTTACTCCGACTACGGTCAAAATAGTACAGTAATGCCGACATTACTGTCCAACAGCCGTATTTTTGGTGGGCAGTAATCTTGGTGTTGTGATCGTATTTTTGTTACTTCAAAGGAGAGTCCGAACATAGAGAAGGACAATGAAATTCAAAGGAGAAGCCGAACATAGAGAAGGACAGAATGAGTGTCTCTTTCTTTCCAATACGCTGTCGTTCCTTGCGACCGAAACTTGAATCGTCGATTTAACTACTAAATACAATTGGAATTGTATCGTGTTTGGTCTTATATTAATCAGAAAAATGCCAGAAATACGATGGTAAAATTTCATCAAAAAAATAATGAAAATTAAGAAAGTTGAACGTTTCGATTCGTTCGAGTCAATGTGTGGTGTTTACACCGATATACCCGAGCCGAGATAAAAAAAACACCGCCTTCGGCGCGGAGTGGAGTGTGAAGGCACTGGTCTTAGAACGTAATATAAACAAAAAACAGTAACGTCGGCATTACTGTACTGCGGTTTACACCTCGGTTTTTCGTGAATGGTTAAGGGTGAATTTAGGTGCGGAAATGTTGCGTTTGTTAATTGTTAACCGGGGGTGTGTCGCGAAGGACTTTCGGTTGAGAAGTGGGGAAACTGTCACAGAAATTCCTTTTGGTACTGTCTTCGGTTGTCAATAACGAGATTTGTAAGTGTAGTCCGCTCGTCGCTTCGATGGGTCCGTCGCGCGTGTTGTCATCTGTCGGGGTGGAAGATTCGCATACGTTTTTTGCTCGCTACAACGACCTTTACAGGTATATCGCCTAATCCGCTGGAGGAACGGTGAGGTACGGTAATATTTTATAATACAGGATGAATATTATTATAACAATGTATATAAGGTATTCTTTCATATTTTGCAACTTCAAATGTATGATCCGAATGGGCAGGATGACGTCGTACGGGCCTAGCGACGAATGTCCCTTTAAATTTCGTTTGCTCGAGGCACGCACACGATTATGTTCTGTCTCATCGACACGGTCGGGTGGACTTCAGTGTTCTCTTCTCGATGAGTAGAAGCCGTTGATGTAAAAAAAACATTAAGAACAATTTTCTCTGTTATAAACAATTGTGCTGCAAGTTTCTCTTACAAATGTCCACCGATTCAGATGTGTAGATTCCCTGTACAAGTACTGAGCCAACAGTGAATGCAAGTATAAGGAAGGTAGATTTAATGATCTCTGCCAGAGATGTAAAAGCTGCAGAGGGAAGTTTAATTTCCAGGTCCGCATTGGACTGGTTCGGTTACTTCCTAACTAAGGGGGTGACATCCCCCTCGGACAAGAATCGCTGCCGGTCTCTGTGCAACGCAGAGAGCCCATCTTACAATTGCGTCTCATCGAACGTTTGTCCGCGGAGTTTAGTCTGCTCTGTCTCTCTCCGCGAGAGAGTTTTCTGTGTCCGCGTGTGCAGAGTCCGCTCGGAAGTTTTCTCGGTCGTTCGAGTCGGTGTTCGAAGTTTGTAAAAACTTTCGCTGAGACGGAAACTCCGGGGTGCTCGTTACGAGTCTCGTCTGGAAGGAACGTCGGGGCCGAAAGGATCCTTGTAGCAATAGCCGACGATCGAAAAGAGACTTCTCGGGTGAGCCGTGGCTTCTCTTCGACTTGATCGAGGTAAGAACACTTATTGTTTGATGAGAAAACGTCGAAGTTGCTGTGAGCCTCCGGCTTTGCTGTTTGTTAACGTGTTGCGTGCGGACTTCCAGCTATATCTCATTCTCAACCTCCACTTTGCTAACGAACTCGCCAGAAAACGTTCAACGATCCTGCGTTTTACATTTTCTGTTGCGCTTACACGATTTAACCCTTTGCACTCGGATTCACTGTAACTCGAAAATTAAACGTTTCTTCCGACCCAGAATAATTCCATTCTATACAGGTTTTATACTCCAAATACACCCGTTTGCAAGTCAAATTCAATCTTTTGCAAATTAAGTATTTCTAAGAAAGTTTTTGGGATGAAAATCAAATCAAGATTTTATTTATTGCAAAGATATGCACGTCAAATACTTATTTAAAAGTAATTCAGAAATCCGTGTCTAGATCTAGCCTATAATTGTTCTGTAGCAGCTGCTGGTAACTTAACATACATATTCATGTAATAATTGTACAAAACTTCTTGTGAAAAACTTCTTAAAGACACTTTTCCAAGCGTTGTTAATTTTAAATATTCTTAACGGATGAAATTAATTTGCAGAAGGTTGAAATTGATTTGCGAAAGGGTGAAATCGATTTGCAAAAGGGTGAATTTGGAGTGCAAAACCTATATTAATTTTTTTCTTTGTATGCTCGTAAAATTGATATAATACCTCGTACAATACTTAAACGTTTAGTAATTGATTAGACACCAACATATTTGATATACGATATGATTTCGCCTCTATTAAAATCATTAATGGAAGTAGTAACGTTCAATTTAGTTTCTATTTATTGCGATCGATGCAGACCATTTTTAGTGATCTAAACAATATTTCGAATAATGGTACAGTCATTTTTAGTGGAGCCTCAGAGTCGCCACTCGAGTGCAAAGGGTTAATTTTCTATTCAATTATGCTTTTCTTTCGTAGGAATTCAGTCGGTAAGACGAACGCTAATGCTCTTTCTTACCGAATAGAAAGTGTTTGTAAAATTATTGGGACAGAACGCCGTGCGCAATTTGTTAACAACAAAAATATTTGAAAATTGTATAAGTATCTTGTTGTCAGTTTTGACACGGTGAAAGTGTAGAGAAGTTTGTAAGGGACGTCTACCGAAAAAGTGCCGTTAAAAGGGCCCTTGGCAGACACCCCAACGAAACACGTGACGAGCACCCTAGAACTTTGATGGTCGGCTGAGAGGTTTTTCGACCTTTTCGCATATACGCCTCGCGCGCTTTCAGTGAACATGCTTCAAGTAGCAATCGATGTCCATATTGTAGCCAGTGTTACGCGATACTCGACATTCAAAAGACAAAACACGTATTGTTCCGTGCGCCGCGTGAACGTTGCGTAACTTCTATTATTGATTGTGCCATTCGATGAACTTTAAATCGGTGAATACCTGTCGAATAGGAAGTTATGGCTTAAAGTGATTTATTTTGAACTTGACGTAAATTAAATGATTGAGTCTTGACTATTAGTTTGTAAATAACTGAACTGAACCAAATAACGAGACTATGAATAGAGATAAATACTGTGATAATAAGGGATTCATTATCGCGTCGGTCGTCCTCAAAGGGTTAACATGCACAACAAAAATTTCTTTGAATCCGATTTCCACAATTTACGAAGAAATTCCATTGAAACACACACAGGTTTTACACTTCGAGTTCACCCTTTTCCAAATCGTTTCACCTATTAAGAATACTTAAAATTTCAACATTAAATGAATTCCATATAATGTTGAAATAACAGGCATTGTTTAACGGTTCATTTTCGGCAATATCGCAAATAATTACATTGAATTAATTCAGTTTAAAATAACGTGATGAGAAATAACTTATAAACTAATTTTTTTCAATTTTGACTTATTGTTAGACAACTTTTATAATTATAGGCACCTATGTATGTATGTACTTTCATGTTTAAAATTTATTAATCAGAAAATGGCTACAAAATACTTTATTTGCAAAAGGGTGAATTTATAGCGCAAAGCCTGTAGTAACTTTTATAAATCAGTTCCAAGGATATTCTAACTTGTTCGAAACATTAACCCAACACGATATGTTAAAGGTTACATTTCTTAGACTGCATAGACTATCGTTCATTTCAAAATTCCTCTGCACGAAGCTCGGAAACATGTAGCTGCGTTAGAAATTGCAGGTGACCGATACTGGACTTGCAATTTCATTTCGTATGTAGTTCATCATTCCAAATTTCTTACAATCTCCGGTAACGAAACAATGGAACAGGAAAGCCAAAGGTGCCAACTAAAATTCGACAAGCTACGGTTAGCATAAATCGGGTGAAATTCGGCAGAAAATTCGCTAAAATCGGCAGCTACTTGATGCATGTTTAAATGGTTCGTACCTAATTACGAGAGCAAAAAAAAAAAACTGAGAAACCGAGGACGAGAGACGAAAATCAGACGAAACGCCACGCACGAGAAACGCGACGACCAGAAACTATCCAAAGAAACGAACGTTCGAGGCCAAGAGGATGACGCGGACGTCTCTGTCTCTTTCTTGACCCCTGCATGAAACCGACTAGGATCGGGCCAGAGCGATACGGACGAGGCGATGGCGACGGCAGCTCTTCTGCGGAACAAGCCGAGCCCCGGCTCCACGACCCTGGAGGACGTCCTTGACTCCCTCCTCGGGCTGCCATCCGCGTCGCGAACCCCGAGTCCTGGGCCAGGACCAGTTACGACTGGCGCATCCGCCAGCATGCGGCATCGAACGAACGTCGGACAGGCGAATGCGAAAGCCGGGAAGAGCTGCAGCGACCTACGCCAAGACCTCCAAGGTAGGAGGACTATGTAAGTTTTCGTTCTGAGGCGGATCCTCTCGAGCGACTCGAGAGTGCGATCAAAAAAAAAAAAAAGAAACAAACCTAATCTCTATTCTCCCACGAGCTCTATATGTGTATGTATCTCCTGCTCGCGTGTCTCCATCCTCGCGTCTACAACTCGTCGCTTAACCCCACCAACCCCTTCCCCCAACCCCTGTCAGATGTTAACAAGGAGTCACTCTGTGCGAGCCAGCAATTTTTAATTGGTGACTTTTTGAACGAACAAACTGGAGATCCTTATTTCATTATGTGTACTATCCGTGGCTGGAAAGAGGACGCGTGAGATGCCACGGGGGCAAGATGACGCCTGTGTGTACAAATTTGATTCGTTGGCATCGTCGCTTGTTAGCTGATAGCAAAATAGAAAAATTCAATTAAAGATTTACTGAGATATTTAGATGTGTACAGGGTGAACCACGAATCGTGATCAGTAAAAATTATATTGTTTTAGTAGCAGTCCGATCGAGAATGTTTTTATCGGATACACTAGTCTGCAAAAGAAAGAAGCACCCGGTATAATTATAAGATATTTAGACAAACTATATTTACGTAGAAATTGTATTGTACAATGATTGATTTATTGCATTTAAAGTATTAGATAATCCGCAGTAACACATATAATTCTCAGAACTATTCAATTAAACAGCGGAAATCCTTTTTTCAAAACTTACTGTGTTCTTATTTGATTTTTTACGCTTTTCTATTAAATATGGCCGAGTGCTTCTTTCTTTTCGTATTCCGTTAATTAGTATTTTATTTGTAACATACAACGGAACTTAGTCGAAAACACGTTAGTTAGGTTAAGTTAAGGTGAAAATGATATTTTGATATTTTTAAATGATTTTTCTCATAAATGTATCAAATCCGTAGTCCATCGGTAACCAATCAAATCAACGTTTCTTCCAGCTGTCTTCTTCGAAGCCACGAAGAGTACATGTATCTCAGGAGTACTCAGGACGTGTTCTTTTGAGTACACGTGTACCCTTTCAACCTTTCTTATGCTACCTATTCAACCCTTTTTTTATTCTACTTTCTAACAAATTGCTTGCACGTTGATTGTAGTTCTTCAGATTTCTTAACTTTCACTTGTCCAGTTTTAAATACTAATTCTGACATGTGGAATATATCAGAATCCACTGAATCTTTACTTTTTAATTTTCTCTGTTCAGATGAATTACTGTGCGATTTTGTGCAACTTTTATGATTGTTAGTTTAACGAAAATTCATTGAGTTTGAGCATATTATGAAAACGCATTTCTAAGTTGATTATCACATAAAAGTTTGTTGCATGCGGAATACGAAATAGTGTAAGGATAAACTGAAACGATCGTTAGCGTGTATAAATGGTGGAAGAGTTAATCGTACATTCTAAATGACCCAATCGAAATCCCCAGAATGGACCAATAGGAACACAATATAAACATTTCAATGAAGTTTACTGTAGGTTACACGAATTTCTCTTTGACTCCAGTTTCTCTAAATTCAAAATTTTCTTCACCAAACCGGTAATTCGATCAGACTGTGAAAAAAAATGTAAAATCGAATTTCTTAACTAAAATTTCCATTTCATTACATTGTAAAAAAATATAAGCAAAAATGAATGAATCCATTTGCAACCTGAATATTTTCAGAAGCCATAAATGCTTAAAGATCCGCAGCCCACTATTAGGTGCAGAAATTAATTCGGCGACTTGATATTAAATTATTTGTAACTCTGGTTTGAATGCAAATAATCGCCCGCCATTTTGTAACGTGTAAGAACCAACAGCTACAGTTACGAAACATTTCAGATCGAGACAAAACAAAAACTATTAGTAAGCAAGATGGCGGCGTCTGACAATACTCTCATACGGCACTGTATACTGCCTTTCAATTAAAGAAAAATGCTTTTGAAATGATTTGTTCTGCTTTGATTTTGACGAATGAATTGAATTCTGCTTGAATTTTCATTTATTTCGATCACTCCGGCATCATTTAGCAGATACAAATTTCCAAACATTGGAAGAGGTACAAAAAAGTATTGACTAATTCGTTACATCAAAACCGCCATCTTTTTTCCGTCAAGGAATTCAACAGTTGCCTGAAAGATGGACCAAAGTCATCGAACATAATGGAGACTATTTCGAAAAATAACAGATGTACGATTACATTATAAATAAACACTAAATTTGTTTTAAAAAGGCACCGAATTAATTTCTACACCGAATAATTACACAAACGTGTAATAGCCATTGAGACGGTCACCGCACCGCAGCGATGAGGTAATTGTTCTTCGCGTCGTACGGAAAGGACTAAAAATTTAATATACATGCAACAGTCTCGCACGGGAAATTAATAATTCATGAATGAAATGGATCTAGAGCATTCGTTGAAAATTCATAAGATGTAATTTGAATACAACTGTGCGATGATAATCTGCGGAAGTATCCGCTTTTGAAACCTCCGGAGAATCTCGGTTATTTCCGCGCTTGCGATTCGATAACATTTTTCAGCCGCAGTGGACGCCCGGCAATTAAACAATTCGCTCCATGTAATTTTGCCAGAAATTTTCTGCCATGTTGGTACTTTGTCGCGCAATTTCGCTGATCAGCAAGCGTGAAATTTCCATGTTAACATCTGAATCGTGGAACCGCCATGCATCTTTGTCGTCCCCAATTTATGCGCTCCGATTGTGTTTCTCTTCGCCTCGTCGCCCATTCATCCCTCACAAGCACCCCTTCTGTCACTCTTTCTCTCTCTCTCTCTCTCTCTCTCTCTCTCTCTTACTTTCTCCGAATTTTCCTAGCGCCAATTATATTTCGACGATCGTTCGATCCCCTCTCATTTCGTCATTGCAAAGGACGGTGTCCGTGTTTCGCGCGCATTTTCAGGTAAATTGCATGCTACGTGTGATGAAACTTTTAGAGAAACATTTCAAACGAACAACACATCTTGCATTCCATTTGTAACAGATTAGATGTAGAAACCGAGTCGAAAAATTGAACCTCGATACCGCACCCTTAAGTACTAGAAATATGGAACAAAATATTATAAATTTTAGTAAACGATTCAGATTTTTATTTCAAAATATCTATGTGCACAAATAACTACGTTTAGCGTGTACATGTAGTTTAGTTTGTCAAAGTTGATTTTTATAAATAGGCTTGACTGAACTTCACCCGAGGAAACCAGAATTTTTAACTTTTTTAAATGTGATACCGTAGATTTTTATGAGAAAATGCCGAAAATCCAAGTTTCAATGTTAGGAATTCATTGGTTCCATATTCCAGTAGAAAATCCATTCCAATAAATTCGTTCGTTCATTATAACCGAGTTTGCATTTCAATACAGCGTGTTGGTTCAGTTTATCGGACACGGGCAACCGGATTGCCGGTCTTTGTGCACGCTAACATTTTAAACAAAACATTCGTCTATCCTGATACAAATTCAACTTACAGTAGAAATAAATACTTCCATTGAAAACACTGTGGCATTTATTTTCCGACTGCACAAAGTCCGCGATTTTCAGATCGAAACACCATACAGAAAGTCAGAAATAGAACACTGAAACGTTGACACCGTTGCATGGAATGATGGGCCAGGAAATTTCGTTCGACCTTCTCGCATCCGTAGACGCGACATCTTGATTGACGTCGACGTAGAGAAATCTTTCGATATATGTGGAAAAAAAACACCATTTTTTGTTTCTTGATTATTTCCTTATAAAACTTCTGCTAACGTATCTGGGACATTTTTCTGATTAAAATGAGACCAAACACGACGGTAAAAGATTAAGAAACAGTGTTTGTACACGATGTAAGTAACGTTTCGGTCCTGAATTTTTCACGTACAGTGAACCACGAAAGTATTTGAACGCACTTTAAAACTGTATAACTTGTTTATAATTGTACCAAACGACCCGATGTTTTGTAAGCAATTAGAAACATTGGTTTACTAAATGATCTGCAAAAAAGATTTTCCAAAAATTACAATTTACAAGGTTGCATGCAAAAATAAAAAAAAGCAGTTTTTAAAACTTTTTTATTTGGGCCCTTAATGAAAATTTAAAATATATGTTTTGTAGAACTATGTTAGTTATACACATGCTGAAAATTTCATCGAAATCGATTAACACACCGAAGAGCTACAAGTGGTCAAATGTGGTGAAACTCATAGTTTCTCGTGACTTTTGGTCAGTTTCTGCTTAAAATCCACAGAGTCTTACACCTTTCGATGCGTGACATTTTTTTCTGCGTCATGCTATTTCGATGAAATTTTCAGCATGTGCATAGCTAACATACATCTACAAAACGCATAAGGTGGAGTGGGCTAAGTGCGTAAACGGGGCAAGTGCATAAATTGGTTATTTTCATTATAATATGAGCGAAATTTTTCTAGCTTATATTTATTAATGTACTATAAGTTACTATGAATTGTTCGACATAGATGCCGCCCAAGAATAAAGGTGTTTCCTCGTTTAAATCAACCAGTGCTAAACAGTCACGTGAGAAGAACATACGTATACAACGTTGAGGTTACCTTAAACGTGCAATAGTTCATAAATTAATTATATATTCTGTGTTGTTATTTTAGGTAAATGGAAAAAATATTGATGTAAGTTTACATTAAATAAACCGTTTTTATTGTATCTTTTAAAATTTATTGAGAAAAACACTATAAGATGCTCTTGCCCCGTAAATATTATTACATGGGGCATGTGCAGATCATCACGGTGGGGTAAATGCGTACAAACAATATAATTTAATGCAATAAAAAAGCATTTTATAGCAGGCTTGTTAATAATTCTTTTCTTGCCTCGTAGCACTTGAAACAAGGTTTGAAAGCATTTTTAACTCTAAGTTACACTCTTGCCCCACTGTCGGGGAAAGTGCAGAGTAGGTAAAATTTTCTACAATATCCTATCAAAATGAAAATTTTCAAGAAAAATTAGAATCCTACGTAATACTAATTTACCAGTAACAACTGTGCAAAGCGTCTGATACCGACAGCGTTAAGTATTTACATACCAAACTGAAAATACATAAGTTTAAAATCCAACTTTACAAAAACCAGTCTGCACTTACCCCGCTTCACCTTATTTTAAATTTTCATTACGGGCTCTAATGAAAAAAGTTATAAATGGTGCCTCTTTTACTTTATCACGTAATTCTTATTATAATATCGAATGTAAATCAATTCTTCTAATTGCTCAAAAAAAGTCAGGTCGTTTGGTTCGATTATAAAAAAAGTTATACTGTTTTAAAGTGCGTTCAAATATTTTCGTGGTTCACTGTGCGTCACCGTACCAAGAAACAATGAAAGTTCGTTCGCCAGACGACTCGTTGACAGATCCGAGAGGGTTGAAGCGTATTTCCGATTACACGGACGCCATTTTGCGATCCCGAGTCTCCCTCCTCGGCCATCGCCCTACCTCATACGTCAGCCACGATCGACGATCGACACAAACGCAAACGAAAAATCGAGAGGAAAGAACGTGAACGTCGTCGGTCGACGAAAGAAGAAAGAAAAACCGCGTCTCGCGACATGTTTCCCCCCGTTCCGTAATTTTTGTTCATCTCTTCAGTTCCACTTATGTTGTTTTACACCTTTGCAGAGAAGAGTCACGGCGTCTGAAGTTCGGGGAGGCGGAATCGTAGCAGTATCTCGCCTCCTCCGAATACAGACGTCTCGATCCGAGGCTTATCGATCAGAGACGAATTTAGCGGTGCCGAAACTAGCCGTTCTGGGACCCGGAGAGCTAATTACATTTATGACGACCGAACCGCCGCAAAACTCCGAAGACGCGAACGATTTAAAAGTCCGAGCACATTAGTAAGGCAATTTTTCAAAGTTCTCGTCCTTCGTTTCAGTCTGTTCTCTTTATATTCTCCTTAGTTCGCTTTCTTTTTCTGGAACCATTACAAGGCTCACAGTTGATTTTTTGTATTGTGTGTATTTTTTTTCTTCTTTTTTTCATTCGTTAAATTCGTATTTGGGTTTTGATTTTGCACCAACGAGCTTAAAGCCACTCGGGAGGGTGATTGTTCAAGATGAAACAAAGGAAATCCGTTTCCGTTTTCACGCACATTAACTGATTCACGACCACCGTCAGTAGAAATTGGGTAATTTAACGGAATTACTAACACTGGCTGTCACTGGGAACTGTCACGGTAATCATTCTCGTTCCATACACACGAAATCGCTTACACCGTCACGTTACGTTTCGCTTTTGTACGGTCCGTCGTACCGGTGTCGTTTGCGCAAACAACTTGAAACCTATCGCTATACATTTTTCACTCCAAATTCACCGTCTTGCAAGTCAAATTCACGCTTTTGCGAATCAATTTCACCCTTTTGCAAATCAATTTCACCCATTAAGAATATCCTTAATTAATTATTTATTTATTTAGATTAAATTATATACTTATTTAGACACGCGTGAACAGTGTCATTACTGCGAGGGAAACATAAGATGTGTCATTTAAAACATTAACACTAAACCTACCGAGCCTTAAAAGTACAGTAAAGTCGCGTTATTTCTCAGCGACAGAGTTGTGCTAATTCAATTACATTGTAATTCAATCACACAATTGAATTACATTGTATTTTAATTATATAGTAATTCGTCATTCCGATTTGTTGTAATTTAGGTGGAAAATTTTCATTTTGCATAAAGGTTCGATGTCCACTATGTACCTTAATTTTTTTAATTTATTAATCAGAAAATAGTTAAAGAATTGGTAATTACTTTTATATAATCATTTCATGCACATGCTTTATTTGTAAAAGGAAGAATTTAATTTGCAAAAGGGTGAAATTGATTTGCACAAAGGCGTATTTGACTTGCAAAAGGGTGAATTTGGAGTGCAAAACCTGTACAAAGTTAACGAATTGGTAATTACTTTTAAATAAGTATTTGATGTACGTCTTTGCAGTAAATTAAATTTCGAATTTACTTAAAAATACATTATCTGTAAAAGGTTGAAATTGATTTGCAAAAGGTTGAATTTGGAGTGCAAAACGTCGGGTTATTTGTAAAACGTTCGTATTATTGTGCTTGGCTGCTCTGCTATTGTAGATAATTTCAAGATATTCGACAGGATGACGGAATTGATAAACAACTTAACATCAATTTCTATGAAAATGCTGATGGCGATCAACTTTCTTGGTATTGTGAACAAAAACTAAACTATTATCATTATTGTGGTAGGTTCAGTGTTAACAGATTTTCAAACATGAATTCATTTCATATACGGCACTTTGCACGCATTCATTTGTTTCCAATGCTTCTACGATCTCTTCTCAAGACTTCATCGTTTACGCTTCTTCACTTTGAATATACATCGTCGTCGACTCTCCGCAATGAGCATTACAAATTAAACCGGAAGTATTCCTACTTCTTCAACAATAGAATCCAATTAATTCTTTAAACGAAAATGAAAAGTTCATTGTCACTGCCGTTTCATTGTGGATGAATGTTCAAAGTGAAAAGTCTCGCCTTTAAGCAGCCAAGCCCAATAGCCAAGAGATAAACAGAGGAGCTCCGTGCGAAATCAGGTTGTCAAAGAGGTTGTCGTTGATGAAACTTGCAAAGGAAACAAGCTGTATCAAAAAGAAATTGGCATCTTGCTGGATCGTGCTCGATACCATTCATCACGAACGCGTAAAGATCCGCAGTCTAACGGCCGAGTAGTACGCATGAAAATTAGCAAAATTGCATACGATAACGACCCGGTACGAGGATCGCGAGCACTTAGGTTGCACCGATGAGGCCTCGATAATATTGACGATCCGCGTGATTGCCGCCTGTCGCAGAGTCCGCTAGGAGCGTGATGGACGTGCAAGGTGCGACGGAGGATCGTGGCTCGCACTACGCGGGTGAGCTGGTGCGACGGAAGAGCGAGGGCAGCGACACGATTCCGTCGAAGATGTCGACGATGCAGTCGAAAGGTGGTCGTCACCGACGGATCTCGTTCGACAGCAACCAGGAAGCGAACGGCTTGGCGGCGGGTAACGCCACGGAGAAGATCGTCCGTTGTCGAAACAACAAATGCAGCAACACGGCTACCCTGGCCGAGGCCAGAAAGACGTACAAGAGTTGCCACAACTGCACCTGCCTGTACTGTTCGAGGGAGTGCAGGAAGGCTCATTGGCAGCGTCACCGTCGGACCTGTTTGCACTCGCGAGCCGGCAGCTTGTGCAAGCAGGTGTTGTCATCAGCGAAGGAGGATCCGATAACGCTGAAGCACATCTCGGCGTTGGCGAAACGTGGCCATGCTTCTCACGGTCGCGGCGCCGTCAAGTGTTTCTTCTCTAGCCCCGAGGCCGCGGAGAAGTTCATCGCGAACGGCTTCGTCGACCTTGGCAAGCCCACCTACATCAGATGGTCGGACCTGCTGGCCAGCGAGATGGGCGCGGATCTGTACGCGGAGGTGATCAGACTGTGCAAGTCCTACAACCCGGACACCCGGCTGGTGCTCTACGTGGCTGTCTGCGTGGTCAGCGAGGTGCCCACCAGCGGAGCTGTGAAATGGGAGAGACAGCTGGTCTCGAGGTGCGCGAAGATCCACCTGGATTCCGCCAGCAGACACCACACGTCCTCGTCGTCCGCGTCGCCCCAGGGCAGACAGCAATCCGCGTCACCTTGCAACATCACCAGGGAGATGGAGTCCCCGGAGATGCTGGTGTTGACCTCCTTGCCCGGCAACAACGGGCAGAACACGCCGCAGAGGATCCGTGAGATCAGCTTCACAAACATACAGAGGCAACTGAAACTGAGAGGCGTCTCCCTTAGGAGACACTTCCCGCAGGTGTACAAGAAGCTGCGAGCCTACGTCGACGGCACCGTGGACAAGTTCGCGGCGGTCACCATCTACCCGCGAGACCAAGCGTCCGGGAAGAGCTTCATGTGCATCATCATGCTGGACGTGGAGCCCGAGCGTCTTCAGCTGCTTCCGACAGACTCGTCTAGGGTTAGAACGGTCGACATTAGCGTCGAGCAGGAATGAACGCTGAATAGATGCACCGTATCCGCTTGAACGATTTTTTACTATATTTAGTCAGATTTTGCCTGGCCCGAGAGTAAAAATGGTGACAAAGTGTTCTCGAGAGAGGAAGTCCTTTTGCGGCGCGGCTCGCAGTCTGTGGGCGGAACAGCTGAAGAGGGACAGATCGACAGGAGTGGGACCCGTTCAATGATCCAACAGTCCACGGGATTCAACGTGGATCATGCTAGTCCAAGGACTACACTGTCCGTCGCCGATTCTCTCACGCCTCGACTCAATCCCGGTTAGGTCTAAATTGTGTACTTATTGTTTCGCTCGGTGGCAGCTCGTACACGTTTGAGTCGCGCGGGGAGATCGTTCATTTTTATCGGCTCGATGGTATGTCGCTGCTCGTTTGCGACGATACTCTCCTCTCGATTATGGTCGATCAACGACTGTCGTCGGTGTTTCGTGGGCATTCGACGAACGTGTATCCCGGCGTCTATCAGTTCCGTTCGTAGACCTCGCTCGCGGACCTTAGAGTACTCCTCTGATTGCTTACATAGATCAAAAGGAAATTCCTCGGTTTGGTTGTTGCTCTATCAGATGTTTATTGATTACCACGGTCGGCGAAGCTGTACAATTGGCCGGCGGTTCCTCGGTTTAATGCTCAAGATAATACGATCACTGTTTTCGATTCTCTACGTTTCTCGACCATTTCAAAGTTTACGAGTCGTTTGGAAATATCGCTTGTTTCTTGAAAGTCCTGTGTTGTAGCAAGATGGACGTTCTAAACGAAATCTTTCACCAGTAGACTGCGGATCTTTGTGCATTTACATTGTCAAAGATTAATATCGTTTTCTCAATTCTTTCATTCGTTCGAACCGCTTTGTCCTTCACTGGGATTTTTGTAAAAAAGAAGACTCGCGATCTAGATGGACCGTGGACTTCAAATGAGAAACTTTATTGCGTTTTAACGATATTAACGAATAATCTGCATTTATTAGTAGATCCGCAAAAGAGTCGTGCAATTTTTTCTAGAACATGATTTTTCCCGTTTACCGGAGTCGTTTACCTGTTAGCTCGATACTCTTTTTACGTAAACATTTGCTCATAATTATTTACGCATTCATTTCTTTCGAAGATGCGAAATCGATCCCTCGAAGGAGGTAACCGCTAGCCGTGTGAAACGAATCAAACGCTCAGAACTCGACCGATCGTTTTCGAAAGTAACGACGAATAAGTATCTTGTTGTCCTTTCGTTCGGTTTAACGTAGTTACCGTTGTATATTTTGAATTTTATCATATATATATTATATATATATAAAAATATTAAAAGGACGTCGTCGGATTGGCTCGATCGCGAGTGTTCTAGAGATCTATTGTAGTAGGATATTGAGTCAGTCCGACGATATCGACAAAATGGCGCGAATCGCGACCCGGTTCCCCGGCTGTTCCCGGGAACCTCGTCGTGCAAAATAAAAAAAGAATAAGATACCAGAAAACCAAAAACCCAAACAGATTTTTGGTCCGTAAACCTAAAAACTAGCGCCCAGTGTCCCCGAAAGTAGAGTTTCTACCGAATAACCGTCGAGCTCAAATCCAATTTAAAAAGAAACTATCGTTTTCACAGACGCGATCTTTGTGCCAAAGCGTAGACCGTATACTCCTCGACGTCGAGAAAGTAATCTTGCGCGAACCGCGGTAGAAGGAGCGAATTTTTCTATTTAGGACGCACTTCGAATGTCTGATCTCGTGGACTAACCTCGTGGCCTGGAGGAACCTCTCAATTGCGACGCTCTTTTCGTCGAGATCGAGCTCTCTGTTCCCCCGCAGAGATTTTATTATTAACGCATTACGATCCGTAACATTTTTTAGAGGCACATCGACTCTCCTTTTCGACTAAGTAAAACGAATAGCTACTTAGAAATTAATGGGAATACAGTTGTGCCCATAATTACATGAAAGTGGTCTAAGTAAGTCAAAATTTAAAAAACATGAATTTATCAGTGATTTCGCATAAAATTATTTTAAACGAAACAAACACAAATGAACCGTTAGACAGTGGCTATTATTTCAACATTATACAGAATTCATTTAGTGTTAATATCCTTTTCCATTTTCACTTTCATAATTATGGGCACAATTAAGAAAATCCACTTTCTTTTGCTCGTTTTATGTCTGATACATATATGTGTGTGAACATAGTCTTTGAGATTAAATTGAATCGCTGGAAGAAAGGCGTGCGTTACAAATTTTCTGAAATCGACTTTTCGGAGAAAAGAAATGGACACTAGGTTCTATATCGTAGAATGTTACTAACTTTCATTACTACATGGAGCAACGAATTGTTTTTACCTCTTCTTGTAAGACGCCTCATTGTTTTACAAAATGTAACATACGCCCTTTTACTGTACACCTATTCAATTATTATTTTAGTAATTTAGATTATTTTTAATCTTTTTAAATGATTTGAAGTTGTTTAGAACCACTAACGGATCGTAATGTGTTCTGGTTTGAAAAGTCGATGGATCTTCGAACAGTCTGCGGAATCTATAAAAACTAATTCGCTTGGAACTTGTAATTAATGTTTAAAACGAATATTATCGAGGATTCTTCGAAAATAACAAATTCTACGCCACACTGTCGCATACTATATCATATTTTCTGAAATGCAATTGAAATTTACAAAAAAAAATAATTATTTATACTTAAACCTCTTATATTTGTTCAATTCATTTTTTTACCATTTTGTATAGTTTTTTAGAAAATATTACAAAGACAATTCCACTTTTTAAATTCTCCGTTTACTCTTAATAAGTTTCAAATAAATCTTTTTCATTTACAAGTAAATTAGCGGTAAATATTTTCAATTTGAAATTAGAGAGAAGGTGATGTTTATATTTATTCAGTAAATGAATTCATGTGTAGAATAATAATAACAACATCGTAAAAATGCAAAATCATATAATGCCCTCTCCGAGTTCTTTCGAAAACTAATTAAGAAGAATTTTAATCGTTCGTGCTTTCCTAGACTCATTGATTCCCTTACAAGAATTAATAATAATAATTATAACGTAACATAGTTTCGTCAGGTACGAACGCGAAAGGCTGATTTAATCAGGATAAAGAATGATAGTGCCAATTACAAAAACTGTAACGAACTTATCGCTCAAAAACATTCCTACTCGCGGTGTCGTTTTAAATACGTGTATCTCTATTAAACAATTTTTTACTATTGAAATCGACAAACTCTAAACAATTCTTTCCGTAGTTATCGTACTATTGGGCTTTGATTCAACACTGCTGCTTCGCCGCCATCTTGGTCGCAAAAAAAGAACACCGCGAAGTAGATTTTAGTGCCAACGGGTAGTGATTTTTTATACTTCATTCCATCGACATCGCGTTAGATTAATAAAGGTACGAATAATCAAAACGAACGTCAAATTAAACAAAAAGAATTAATAGACTGTTTACGAGAATACTAAACATTTAAAAATAATTATAATCAAACCCATCAGAAATGATTAAGCAGTTGTTATTGTTTGAAACATTTTAAAAGAAACGTTCGAATTGTACTTGACAACATTCGTTCAATATGGCGGGCTCCCTTGATTAAGATTAGACTGTTTAGGGCACAGAATGATCTCAAGACTACTGCCTTCATTGACAATAGGTCTAGCATTCTCTAAAACCCTTTGCACTCGGAGCTATTTTAACTCGAAAATAAAGAAGACATTTCTTCCAACTTAAAATATTTCCATTCTCTATGATTTTTTTGAATTTAGTGGATATGTATTAAATGTTAAGTAATTGATTAGATACCAGCATATCTAATGATGTAAACAATATTTTAAATAATGGTACAGCAATTTTTATTCACCAATCTCGAGTGCTAAGGGTTAAAACTGATGTTAATCGTTTAATACGTTAGTATTAAAAGAATGAACGTGTTAAAGTCTGATTTGACGTTTAGGTTAATCTAGAAGCGTTCGTACTGTACCAAATAAATCGTTTCAACGCTGAGACACACGAGCTCCGAGTGTTAAAAACAAACTTACCTAAGCGCGATCGCCAGTTTACGGATCTAATATTTCTTCGTAACATATTACTGTTCTTTGATCCCTCGACGAAACTTTTATTCAATATCTCCATGGTCGACGACTCGATCGATGTTACGTCGTTTGAACTAGCAACTGATGACGTAGTGTACTTTTTTTAAATAATAAACACGTTTCAAATGTAAAACTGGAATAATGTATACAGTACTTGCGTGTTTGTGACCCCGTCGATTAGAATCCGAAGACGATAGGTGACGATCAGTGTTTATACCAATCCAATAGTTTGATTCGTTGGAACAATGTTTTGTATTGTTCTGACAAGTTGAAATTTTAGATATATACAAACAGCGTGTATGTATACAAACGTAGAATCGTTCTAGGTTATCAGTGGACTGCGGATTTTTATGCAATCTTCAATTGTTGTGGGCAAATTTTAAGAAAGTAGAATTAAATAAAATCTTGTTTTCAGTGATAGTAGCCCTTCTATCGAATATTACGTTCCAGCATTTTTTGCAAATTTTCAGATGCCATAAATTGTAAATTCATCAAGATCCGCAGTCTAGTTATCATAAAGAAACTGGTGTCAAAGCAGCAATTTGTTCCGATTCGAAACTCTGATTGGACTGTAACGAATTCTTAGAAACTTCGTTAGACACAGTGTACTGAATTTTAGCGGATCGTTTACACGTCATAGTTGCATAAAATCCATGTGTGTAGTCGACGAGTCAGCATCATGCCACGAACGTTAGTCCACCGAATTGTCGATACATAGTTCCTTTTACCTAACCGTGTTGCGACAGGAACGCGATTATTTCGATGATCCTTCTAACGTGTTTCTAAAGTCATTTAATATAGTGTCTTATGGAAAACAGAACGAAGACGCAGGACAATTGTTACTCGTCTCACTCTTCGCGTGTTCCAAAAAGAAAAAACAAGAAAAAACAATGATGTTGACGAGAGAACGGATCGGCTGGAATGATAAAAAAAGGGATGATGCATCGGTAATTGAAAATGATCAACAGCGAGAATTGTTCACGTCCTTATCGTTCGGTGGCGTGTAGGCGAGAAACTTTGAATTGCGGATCGACACGAATATTTCTATATCGCCTCCTTTCGCATTTAGATATTGTGTAACGTGATCGCGTTGATCGAAAAGGACACGCGCTCTTGATCATCAACCATTTCCTTTTTGCCTTTCGTGAACAGAGGCAACGAGAGCTCGGGGAAAATGTGCTTCGATCTATTTATCAAACGAAAGGAACGGGAGGAGAAAGAAGTCAAAGATAAACTAAACAAACAAACAAAAAAAATAAACGAAACGCTGTTACAGCCAAGTATATATAGCGACACGAACAGATTCACGGGATTTCTTTTTATCAGGATCGATTTCTTGTCGTCGGCGATCGGCTGCTCGATCGGAGAAACGAGGTTAGCCCCAGTGTCGCCAGATGAGGGGAAAGAGCACGAATCGAGGGGAAAAAATTACTCCCTCCCTCCCAGTACCGGACACAGGCACGACCTTAGACCATGAATACTTATAGACGCGGCATAGGTATAGGATATGCATAGGACGCAGTGTTTCAAAATAACGGGGTATCTGGTGCCCACAAGTCACGGCACAGGATAATTCAAAATGGTAGATAGCAATATAAAAGCGAAGTATAAAAGTATATTTATGCATTATTTCGTAAACATTTAGAAAAATGGTGAAAACTCGTTGCATAAAGAATTATAAGGAACAATTATATCGGTAAATGTTACGTTTAGGGGAGGCAGCTCGGTTGACCTTGACATATATTGTCAAGGTCACCTTTCTGAGTAACCCGCAAGAGATTTTAGCCGTCGATCGTTTTTTATTGAAAAGATATGAACAAAAAAAGTTTCAAAAATATACCAGTTATTTTAACAGGTAATATACATTGTTATATATTGTATATATATATATCGCATATATATTGTTCTTACTATTCTTTCTTTTTTAATAAAGTAAGTTGTGAGGAAATAAATACAGATTTCATATATTATCAACGTCTACATTAAAATTTAACTTTTTTCAAGTTATAATTGAAAAAGTGAGTTAAAATAATGAGAGTAAAGTAAAAATGAACGAGTAATAAAATCAAATATATATTACAGTTACAATTTTCATGAGTATTTATACAGAATGAGATACGGCGACGATTCCCCTTTCCCCTCTAGGTACACTTTAGCTTCGAGGTACTGCGACTTCTCAACAGACTATAAGCACTTTGCCCACATCCGTCATCTGGTAGATGAAGTAATCTTGGAACACGGCATGTTATCCAAAGCCGGGTAGATAAGTACACTACTGTGGAAAAGAAAGAAGCACCCAGTATAATTATAAGATATAATGACAAACAATATCTTTATGTAGAAATTGTATTGTACAATGATTGATTTATTGCATTTAAAGTATTAGATAATCCGCAGTAACACATATAATTCTCAGAACTATTCAATTAAACAGCGGAATACTTTTTCAAAACTTACTGTGTTCTTATTTGATATTTTACACTTTTCTATTAAATATGGCCGAGTGCTTCTTTCTTTTGCACAGTAGTGTATACATATATGGTCTAAGTGCACGACAGTGACGAAACGCGTCACGTGACCGGGCCGCGGCGGAAGCGTGGGGAAATAGCGTCGTGGAAGGGGAAGATAGGGCGAAGAAGACAAGTCTTGATCTGGCGACACTGGTTAGCCCGGCGTGTAGTCACTCTGAAAAAAACCTAACGTTAATTCGTTTCAACGTCTATTTATTGGTGCTACGAATGTGCTACCATTGTTTTCGCATCTGTGTATTGTCTCAATTTTTCAAAATAAAATGTTGATTTTATTACACCCGCTTGATATTCTCTGTCCTGTATTTGGTAACTGTTACCGTCGAAGAAAATCAATTGTACATGCATTCGATACTGTATTGTATTGAAATATATTATAGTCTATTACGAGTTGGATTCTGTTTTGGCTGACACCATTTCTCATGACTACAATTTTTATATTTGATCAGTTTTTGTAACACGTAAATGAAATTGTAATGACATTGAGAAAGTAAAATAATGAAAACTTTGTATGTTGTATTCAAATATACTGCTAGTCTATTATAAAAGTTGGATTGTATTTTACCACGTTTTTTTAACTGACATTTTTTCATGACAATTTTTATGTTCGATCTCCTTGTAATACATAAATGAAATTGATTCAGTTGAATATGTGTTAAGTAAAAGTTGACATGTAACGTATTAAAAATTTTTGGTTACTGAACTCTTGTATTAATGTTGTATTTTTTATACAAAATAAAAAATTATTATCTGTTAATTATGTTTAGTACGTCAACGACAATATATGGAAGAGCATGGTGGAGTCATCTAGTAACGAAACTAGGCAATCATTTATGCAAGTAGCTTCATCATTTAATCACAGGTGGCGCCAGACAATCTTTCTTTATGATGACTTATCTACTGTGGGTAAGCTAGCGGATTGAAGCGGTAAAAATTTAAAAATTGGAAATGCAAACAGTTGAATAATTCAATTTAAAATTTTGGCGAAACTTTCAAAGTCGGTCAAATCGGATTGAACTACAATTTTGCACATAGGTTTATTTTACATTAAAAATGTGTTTCTCAAAGGGACCGTTAAAGAATCAATTATAAGTTGTTTCTTATTTTGTCATAATACGTTGAATAACTGTCTGTGTTCTAGAAATGATTCACCGTTGATTGCTAAAAGTCCACAGAAAGGCTCAGTGAAAAATCGTCCGGTGATTTATGAAAGTTTTTGATTTATTTGGCTCTGTACAGATTTGCTACAAATTTTATTATTGTTAATAATACCGTCGTACATTTGTAATGATCGGTAGGGCTATTACGCTTGCGTGTTTGTCCGACATATTGTATGATACCGTACACGAATGAAAATATCGCCGTGAACGCATTGGAGTTCGGTATAACGCGAGCTAGAATGTTCCTCTTATTATCGTTACTGGGAGAAAAGAATTTGATCTATCTGTGATCGGTATCGGTTTCAGAAGGAGACTTACGTTTACTTTTGCACCAGTATGTAAATTTAAAGACCTGCTGAGCGAGTACGAGGTTCAATAGTAGAAATCGGAAAACGAGAGTTGCATTTCGTTTCCGGTGACGGCGGCGGCGACGCAAAACACGCTTCCGTGTTCGATCGAGTTTTTTTGGAAATAACCGTTCTTGGTTAGGTACAACAGCTTCGCAATAATTTAGCGCGTGATAATTCGCTGCGGATAAGCACGGGTTCGAAGAGCAATATACATTCAATACAAATTTGCATGGTATTCAAGCTTTTACAATCGAAACGCCTCACGCGTCTCGTCACGTTTACAAAATCCTTGGATAAATACTGTGTCGTAGTTGGCAAAGTTAGCTAGAGATGTAATTCCTACCGCTCGAATCCTTATAACTTAACGAATTCGTATTTCGAATTATATTATTTATATATAATATATATATATATTTATATATTTATATGCATATGTATAAACATAGTACAGACGAGACTGATCAATTATTCATATTACAATATTATTAATAGCGTTCTGACTATTATATTAAAATCATTGTACATGTACACGTGTCGTTGCCGATAAATCGTACCTTCTTCGCTCATCTCTCATTTTATACAAGATAAAACGCCGGCACCGAGCACCGGTGAAAATGAATTATTAAATATAAATTACCATTCGCGCGGTTCGAGTCAATCGAACATCTCGTAATTAAAAGAAATAAGCTAATCCGACCAGCCAACTAGTTGGACTCGCACTAACGTTCGGAAACGAGAAGGGAGAAATAGAGTTCCTTAACATTCCTTGCCATTCGAACACATAAGATTATACAATAATCTTAACAATCAATACATATATTCGTACAGAGCGTTTGAGGCACTTCTGCAAAATTGTTGTTAGCGACCTATAAATATCGTTTAGAAGTCTCGAAAGAAGACAGATTTTCTTGTATATCTTTGGGTATAATGATTTGCCACAATGCTTTGTTAATTACAGTAGCTATTTACTTATGAATAGAATATGGAAGTTTATGCAAATTTTTATATGGAAGGAGGTAATTAACGATAGAATGAAATTTCATTGTTTCAGTGAAATTAAAAGTGGAGTAGGACTGTATAAAACGTTTTTACGAACTATAATTGCATAAGATTCACTAACTTACTAACATGTCTTTTTCGGTTTGCTTTTATTGTAATACAGTAATTCCGCGATCTAAGCCGATTCTCGATTCTGTGCTGTGCCAGAGATCGTGAAGGGATACTATTTTTTGTGGCCGCGTTGACCGCGCTGAACGTAGAAAAGGACAGCATGTAAACACAAAAAATAGCAATCGGTGAGACAATACTAGTGCAATAATGAAACTTCTTTATTTTTTACGTATCTTTAATGAAATTTTACCAATACATTTGCGACATTTTTCTGATTAAAATGACACCGAACAAGATACATTTTGGCCCATATTTACTGTACATATGAAGCATAATTTATAATTTATCACATATATAAGAAGAAAATTGAAAATAAAAAAGTTAGCATCGCATTGGTATTTTAAACGGTACAATAAATTTTTTATTTTTTCCGATCGTCGCGGTCGCTGTTTCTCTTTTTTCACTCTCTGTCCTCTTCTATGTCCTAAAATTACTTCATACCATTAATTAAACTGCTAAATACTGTTTAATCAGAAAAATGCCACAAATGAGTTACTGAAAGTCTCACAAAAAAATAATGAAAAATAAAAAAGTTTTAATTGGATTAGTAGTTGTTTACACCCATGTACCAGTGGAAGAGGTAGGCGAACTGGCTTAGATCGCAAAGGTCCGTCACGCTAAGATCAGGGATTATTGTATTAACAAAATTTGCGAAGAAGTCTCTCAAAATCTCTGTAAATGTAAGTGTATATACACAGGTTGGGTTGTAACATTGGGCTGACTTTTTATAAAGAAACATTGGTCAAGACGAAGCTTGTTGCATAGGTAAAGAAAATTTCTATTAAAGAATGTAACGTGTGCTGATTAATTCATATTCTTCAAATTTATTTGTTTTACTCGTATATCAAGGATTACTGAAAATGTGATTGCTCTTCGTCAGCCCTAATTAGTTTACATAAAACGTTACTATTGTCTTAGGTTCACAACAATGAGACTTACATGTAACACTTTCTAAAATAAAAGGAACAGTTTCAACAGATTACATATCAAAATTCATTTCTGCGCTTCCGACGTTTTCCCATCTTGTACATACACAAACATTTATATATAGAAAGTATATATATGCATATCTTATCAATATTCACCGTACCTCACCAACATCGATGCAAAATAAATCACAATCATATCCTTTCTGCTTAAAATTGGCAACTGTGATCCTCACCGTAACAATAGTTATAAGTTGTTATCATTAAGTTTCCTCCACTAAACACTAAAAAATATGAGTCCCCTCACTCATTCGGTAATTACATAGTCCTTTCTTATAGTAAACGGAGTATTTTGGTTTACGACACTTCGCTGTTGAGAACCTTGGTTCCTTCACGCATTGTCCGTGACAATGGAAGATCACTTGGAAACATAGAAAAGACCGGATACCTGTCGTTACACTCGTTGTATCTACCTAGCCGAGCAAGCATACGAAAAACGTTTTAAGGTACAAGTATTTTACAAAACTTATATGCCAGAAAATAAACAAAAAAATATCAGCTCTGCGACTTGACTTAGTTCCGTGTACAAAGTTTTCACGTACCGGGTACATATACAGAGCACTTTTAATAAAACATTAGATCGGTGCATATAAAATGTCGTTTTTACGACTTCAAATTCACCCTTCCGCAAATCAATTTCATTGTTTTGCAAATCAATTTCACCGTTTTGCAAATCAAATTCAACCTTTTACAAATAGAGTATTTTTAACACTAGGTTCAGGGAGGTCTAGAAATAACTATTTCACATTATTTTATAAACATAGCAAGAATGTGTCTATCCAAATTTTTGGCCATTTTTCCGGTAGTATATACCCAAAGAAATAAATTTGGTAAATAATTCCACAGGGAAGCATCTTTACAATCTTCATAATCGCAAATTAAGAATATTAGAACCCGTCATTTTTTACAGGTCCCATAAACCTAGTGTTAAGTAAGTTTTTGTAAAAAAAAATCAAATCAAATGTAAATTAATTGTTAAGAAATTCAAAATTTTATTTATTGCAAAGACGTACATCAAGTACTTATTTAAAAGTAATTACCAATTCGTTAACATTTTCTGATTAGATAAATTTTAAAAATTAATGTGCATATGTATTTATTGAAGCGTATTGAGTATTGAGTCTTATGTTTACCTTGCAGTAACGACTTCTGATCTCAAGGGAGATGCTTTCAAGTGTAATTAATTTTAAATATTCTTAATGGGTAAGATTGACTTGCAAACGGTTGAATTTGGAGTGCGAAACCTATACTTAAAAAAATAACAACATAAACGCTATTCATCGGCATGTATCATGCTAAAGAGGAGATAGAGAAACTCATCGAATAAATTAAAATTAAACAAACTTCGATAAAAACTGATTGCATATTATTGGAAAGTTTTGTATGCCTAACGATGTTTAACCATTAGTGCAATTACGAGTATTTTCATTTTCTTCGTGCACTTGACCATTCGATCAAAAATAAATGACGGAAAAACAAAGTTGTAGGGATTATCGAAATAACAAACTTGCGAAGCTTTGAAAACCATGTTTCATATGCAACAATCTAATAATTATACTACCGGCCATATGGTGTGCGTGGACGACAATATATTTTTCATCTTTAACACTATGTTTATGAAGTCTTGTATTTTCTTTTAAGAATCATCATTGACTTATTTTCCGGTTTTTGAGTATCAAGAATGTTACAAGTTTAATTATATATATTATTACTACGTTTCAAATTATACTTGTCGAAGCTTCTTAAGCGTACGGAATAAGTATGCGAGAGTAATAGCAACGTCTGATTGAACGGCGTCAAAAATATTTGAAATTCTACTGTCATGTTTTTTTTTTCAAGATTTCTGAAAGCAAATATTTGACTAAATTGAATTGTTCTTATTCTACCAATTTAATCGAAATAATTAAGAAGCTCGTCTATAGAAGTACATATTTTGAGAAGGTATACGATACTTTCAAGTGTTAATTATGTTTTACAGATTGATCAAAATATGAAATTCAGTATATAATATTTAATATTATGTAATACATAGCAATTGATTTGCCCCTGACGAATGATTAGAAATTCTCGAACTGCTCTGAAAAATACAAGAATGCAATCAGTGAAGAAATTCAAATCAGATTAGTCGTCCCCATAAATATATGACCAGTAGGAAATCAAGTGTCCAAACCAGAGGGTAAGGTTCGTTCCGTTACACGCTATTAGCATTAGCATGGAATGTACCGATTAGGAAACATTTCCGCTACAACCGACATCGAGCAATGATAGGAAGTCGACGCCATCTTTAATGTGCGTACCTTCTTCTACGTCGTGTGTCCTCTACTACTCTACTATCCTCTGTATCTTCGTTGAATTTCGCTTAAATGTTCGAAAATCGGAAAGACATGCAGTTACATCTATCGCATAAGTTTCGGTATTTTTTTTTTGTAACAGAGAAACAAAACCAAAAAGTGTCTGTCGCATTGGAGAACTACACACGGTGATGTTCCTCAAAAGAATTCAAAATTTACAGGAACCGTTGCAGGAAACTTTACGAGGCATCTGCCCGGCTGAATTATGCGCGCAGGTTACTCGATCAGCACCTGGCTCTATGAAACATTTTCAGAGTCAGCAAATTAGGGGACGGGTCCGACTGGATTTCAGATGATAGCAACGTTACCTATGGCGACTACGGATAGAAGGACACTCTCAGACCACAGGTTGCAAATGCTACCACCTTAGAGGATGGAGGATCAGATCCTTTGAAGAAGCTGAGGGTAGTCTAAAATAGTTGACCTACAAAGGCCACTATGCTTGAGAAGGTCCTGAGGAAGGCAATATGTAGGAGGGCGAAGTCTGTTCCAAAAGATGCAACCCCCAAACGCAGGGGTAACGGCAGGATGAGAGTTTCCGTAGGACAGGTGGACTCCAAGAGGGTTCTAAATTAATGTTATTTGACAGCTACGGCTATGCGTCGAACGTCCCCGTCATCACTGGGGTTCTAGGATCTGTCTAAACCAGGAGTGGGCATTTTTGTCTCAATTGAGACAAAAGCGTCCTCACCATAACGTCCAGTGTCCCCCATCAGCATCCGTCGTTACCATGGAAGGCGCGAATGGACGGGAGATTGGTGGGAGAAGCAGGAGTTTGAGGGGCCCACCGTGCCCACCCCTGAGCCTAATCCTAAGAGACCTCGAAAAGCTTCGCATAACCCAGCCATCGAGGACAGAATATGCAAGGGCGGACACTACGGTGTACGCAAGAGATGTAATGACATTGGATCAAGCCGGTCAGTGGCTATACGATGTGGTCTTCCTAACACTTTGATGTCCTCGAATTGGCCAACCGGAATCGAGCATCCGTGAGAGTTTCTACCATTACTTCTCAATAGCATTTTCCCTCAATTCGATCTTTAACGACTGCAATAAATAAAGTATTCCTGGCTGACGGATTCCTAGGACCGTCCAAGAAATCCTAAATAGTTCTTAGTACTTCTTCAGTTACGTATACACTATCAAATTGAGCCTGCGGTTAACATAAAAATAACTTCTTCGATACGTTTTTTTTTCTTTCTTTTTTTTACACAGAATCCTTCTTTTTCTTCTCTCGAATAGAATCGTTCGCAACGAACAAAGAAAAAGTAACCCTTATCGAAGGTGACCAAACGATGAGTAAACAAAATAATCGTTGTCGTGAAAATTACGTATGTCCTTTGAACGGCACTACGTACTCTCTATCAAACTGCTTGGTTATTTCTCTCTCTACTACTGAAACTTAACAGAAAAACCGTTGGAGCGCGCGTGATTCGCTGGTTTCCTGATGCTACTTTCACATCCGACGAGTCCTCTTCTGTTCACTTGCACCCAAACTTCGGACGAGTTTCTTGTGTCTTAAGCAAGAGACGTGGAAGTTTCGTTGATGAAAATGAATGTACGAAAGAGGGGGGTAGAAAGAAGGAGAGAGAAACTCGTCAGCCGTTTGTTTTAGCTGGCGGTCGCGGCGGATGACAGCGTAGTTGGTCACGCGAGATTCGTTTCTTGCTCGCCCCATCCTTCGCTGTCGCACTCGCTTTCCGATGCTGAATCGCTGTCACTGAACTCGACTGCAACGCGTCTCGCCAATATAGATGCGACGTCGTTCAACGCGTTCACGCGCTCCACTTCCTTTTGCTCGATCTTCTCCACCTTGCGCAGCTTGATCCCTAAAAATCACAAATGTAGTTTTAATCTATAGTCTCTAGCTTATACCGTACAATGTCATAAGACATTCCTGTAAATTTTTACGATATAACAAAAAAGGTACGGGATTGATAGCACGGTAAAATGATGCTGCAAATTCGAAACTACATGAAAAAAAATGTTTGAGTCTCAAATCTGGACTATAATTCTGAAATATTGAAGGACATCAATGTATACGATTCAGCTTAACAGGATAATTAAAAGAAGAATACAATCTTTATTTGGTTCCTGTGTCCTGCAATCAATGCGAACATTTTTTATTTTGCATAGAAGATCCGCAGTCTACTAATTAGAATATACTTACCGTCTCTAATTGCTTTAAGTAGATCGTTTCGTGGATCGACAAGGGGGATGTTCGGATTAATGGGCTTCCTCAATTGGCCGTCCACCATATTCTTCAGGGGTTTCAACTTGGGCCGGTTGGTCGCTATCAGTTTGGCGATATCGCCGTTGGTTAGGGGCACCTGTGGCGACGGTCCATTAGCAATAGGCGGTGGTGGTGGCGGCGGAGGCGGGGGTGGGATATTGCAGGGTGGAGAAATAGGTCTGGTGGGTGGTGCAGGATCCGGAGTCGGGGGCGGAGGCGGCAAATCTTGCGGCGCTGCTGGATCGGTTTCATCCGTTCCGATTTGCGTTAAATGATTTGGCGGAGTGGGTGTGGAGTGGTGACTGGGTAATGGACTGTTCGAACGACTTCCATTCCTGTTCAATAGATGCGACGGTATTGAGCCTGAAACATGCGTAAATGAAGTAGGTCAATGTCTCGTATCTCAGTTCGCTGCATTACTAAAACGATCTCTCAACACTAGACCTACCACTAAAGTCAGAATATACATTGACTCTGATTTTTTCAAGCAATATTTTTCAGCAAATATAAAAATTGTCAAGACATTATGAAGACACTTTGGATTACTTTACTACAGAGTTGTGCTAATTTAAACACATTGTATTTGAATGTGACGTAATTTCATTACATTGTATTTTATATACACGGTATTTGAATTACATTGTAATATTGCATTACATAATTCGAACGTTTCACTTAATTTAATTGCTAATTACGCGAATCACGAGTGTAATCGAAATGCAATGTACTTGAAATACAATATAATGTAAATTACAAGTGGAGAACGTAATTGCAAAGTATGTACAGTGTAATTTAATTGAATGAAGCGACTGAATGTCGAATTACGAAATAATTGAATACACTGTAATTGAATTACTTTGTAATTATAATTCGTTAAGTAATTCAATTGTAATTCAACACAACTCTGCTTTACTACAACTATGTTTGAATCACCCTCAGCTCGAAGATAATAAGTAGTATGACAGATTACCATTCATAGGCGGCGAAGACATCGTTTCACCAGGTGGTGGAGGTGGTGGAGGCAGAGTATCCCTACTGGTACTCATCGACCTTCCCCGTGTCGGCGTATTATTAGCAGAGGCGACAGTAGGGGTTGAATTGCTAGAAGTATTGCTTGGTGGCGCTGGCGGTGGCTGTGAAGGTCGCGATCTGCCGCTTCTGCTCGGTGTGCTTTGACTACTAGGGCTCTGGTAAGTCTCGCTACCCGCCTGTCCTTGTCCAGAACCATAGTGTGAATACAGGTTGTCTTCGTAACCCTGAGCGGCGTAATTTGCTGCCCTGTAATTAGACGAACGCCAATGAGTCTTCCTCTCGGTTCTCTATAAATAAAGCATCTCCATACACTACCGATCGATCTTCCGGGTCGCTAACATGTATCCTGTTACAAACGTTTATTAATAATACAGCGTCAAACTTATTTATACATCCTGATTTTTTACGCAAGGATTAATCAAATAAGTCTATCAAGTGAGGAGCACTTCCAACAGCGTTTGAGAAATCAAATTTTTAACGAGGTATTGGGTATGAACTTTAATCAATAAACTATTTTCCATTTTGTTCGATGATCTTTTCCCATCTTTCTGGTAGCTTCATAATTCCGCGCTCGTGAAACTTCTAGTCCTTATCGGCAAAAAATTAATCCAAGTGCGATTTCAGGTCGTCATTATTAGTGAACGTTTTACCATTCAAAGAGTTTTGTAAACTTCGAAATAAATGGTAATCTGATGGTGCAATGTCCGGGCTGTATGGTGGATGCGACATCACTTCCCAATCAAGCTCCAACAATTTTTCACGTGTTACCAAAGATGTGTGTAGTCTAGCGTTATCATGATGGGACCCACCAGAATGGAAAATATTTTATTGATTACGGTTAATTGCTCGAATAAAAAAAATTCTATTTTATTTATTTACCCAATAGTTTCTTGTATTTGTCTGTGGATGACCAGTCCAGTTGCATGTACGTAAATGATACAAGTTGTTTTACAAACCTATAGTGATCGGAGGATGGAGGACTGTAGAGATGTTGTTCCTCAGGTGGGTAGCTTCGCCGAAGCTCGATGCTGTTGGGCCTGGGCGGCCGTTGTTCGGTCATCACCATGCCCAGCAACGATTCATCAGGGATGTTATGGGGTGCCCTGTACTGCACGGCCTGCGTTGGCATAATGTACTCCCCATGAACGAGGGCCAACTGTTTTTGCCTTTCTCTCGTGTTATGCGGCTGCCTTATGCGCTTCTTATGCCTGCCACCGCCTCCACCGCCACCCTCGTTCCGAGGCCTATGCGGCTGTGACGCAAAAAGAAACTTTGTTAAACGGTCGCCTTAATCGATTGTTGCGGCAAAAAGTGCAAGACAAGCTTAATTTCGTCAGTCAAGCATGACTCGATGGTTGATCCATTCGATTTCGATTATAGGAACGCGCGTTATCGGCGATTATTAATTACCACGGTGTCGCGTGGTCGTTGCTAGCGAAGACGTTAGGTCTGTACTGAAAATCTAAATTTTTCTTTGTCACTCGTACCAATATAGCCTTATGGGCTGAGATACATTGATAGTCCATGCATATCACATGAATAGATGTATGTACATATATCACAATATAAGCAGAGTTGGGCATTCATTAACTCTTTTGTAATCCATTATTTAATGTAATCGTTAGACTGCAGATCTTTATGCATTTATAGCAAAATTGAGTAGATGAAATTCCAAATTGTTGGAAAATTTGACAAATTGAAGATGTTGATAGATGATTTCTGCTCTATTAAAATCATTAAAGAAATAAATAACATTCAAGGTAGTTTCTATTTCTGGCAATCGATGCAGACAATTTTTATTTTGCATAAAGATCCGCAGTCTAGTAGTCATAGTAAGATTAATCAATAATCAATCAATCATCGTTGAAATAAATCGGTAATCATGATTACCATCTGTAATTTGTAATCATTAATTAGTACTTGTTTAATCGTTCAACGATGAATTATATTTTAGACATATCTGTTATGTGTACCTTTATAAAGTTCTTCGTATCATCGGAATTGCCTTGTGCTGTACATCTCATCATTAATAATTAATAAAGCAAACACGAACATTGATTACAACTTCTTATTCCTTCCTTATTCGTATAGCAATCAGTAGCCACGATTGATAATTGGATTTTATATTAATCGTAATTGTCAATCATTGATCGAATTACGTTTTGCCCAACTCCGAATGTAAGAACAGTTGCTGTCCTAATTATATTTTTTCGATTTCAAAGGAATTCATTTTGAAAACTGCAACGATACAGATACAAGTCGGTATGACGGTGCCAGCTTGTACCATTTACTTTTCGCAGGCATTCAATGCAAACTGATAGTTCCAAGATAGCAAGATCCATGGTAAACAGATAATGCTACTAGTGATGTCAGTACTACGATAATTTTTACAATCTACATGAATTGCGTAGTAAGGCGGTGACGTGTTACTCGCTTAGGAGTATAGCAAATGGATCTTCAATAAAATTACTACAATACGATATGAAACATTTTACTACTCGCATTTCAGCAACGACAGTAAAGATACTTTCGCAGTAATTCTGGTAATGAATTGTTTAAAAATTTTACCAAGTACAGGATCAACCACCGAACATGAACGTTTGTAGGAAATAAAAACAGTTCCTCGAAACATCGTATACGAACAAGTACAAACAAGTAGAACAACGGACAAACATTTGCGAGGGCGTTGTGTTGTTAAGTTTTATTTCCTACGTATGAAGTACAACAAATCAGAAACGAAATGATAATCCTGAAATGACTCAAGATCATGGTGTTTCGTATCGATTGCAGAAGATGACTCGTGAGAATGATGATGAGAAACTTCTATTGAGTACATCCAAGAGTTGCATGAATGGCATAGAACGGCATTACAGGTGATATCGATAAAGTGATAAGGTAAGAAGACAAAATTAGTCGAGTTCAGACACAACTCGTTTGTAAGAAGGAGTCGTATCAAGGGTGCTTCCGTGTAGATTGAACATTATGTCAGATTCATGTCAATTCACTTATCACACTAAATTCAAGGGTAATGTTTGTTTTAGCGAAAACAGAATCACCGGCAATATTTTCATTGACGCCATTTAATGAACTCAATCTACCATCAACTGCCATTAGAAATGTGTATTAAGCGGTCACTGTAATTTCAATAAGACTGATGCGTTTAGTTAACACGGTTAACATAATATAGACGTATTAAATCATTTAAAAAGTACGGAATTTTTAAACGGGGATTTTTTATCGATAAATTCAGTAATAGCGTCTAAAAGAAAACGAGACGGTAAAAAGATCACATAATCTGCTTATAATCGTCTTCTTGGTTTCAGAAAGTGAGATTATACATAGACAGGGAATAAAGTGAATCGATAAAATGTATCGATGAATATATTGTCGGTGAAATAGTTAATAAACGATGTCAACGAGATTGAGCAACGTTCGGTCTACACAACGAAACTCATTGCCAAGGACGAACATTAGAAGAATGCGATGTCGTTGGCTAGTCCTAGCGAGTAACTACAAAAATTGTCAAGCGAGCATCTAGCGCAATCTCTCTATCGTAGCGCAAAAAAGTTCGGTTAATGAAAAACCACAAAGAAGTGAGCTTGATTATGTATGAGTGAGTTGGCTGGCGATCGATAAAAAGTTCATTAAAAAACTGGGTGGTAAGGGTAAGAAAAAAAACTACAAAGATCCAAACCATCGACTTGCCTCTCTGAACGGTTCGGCATATTCAGACTCGGTCTATAATCAAGGGGACAGTTTCAATTGTTAGAATTGTAGCACAAGCTTAGTAATAGTTTCAGAAAAAAAGAATTAAAAAAAGAGTAATATTTATTTGTATCGTGATTACTGTGCACCTCGAGAAAATGTAGCATATATTAAAACGTGTATTTCAAAAAAATTATATTATAAATATGTTGAAGACAAAAAAAAGTATGAAAATAGATCGTTTCGTATAATATAGAAGAGTAAATCGAGGTGCACGCACAGAGATGAGGAACAAATGATGTTCCCGTACCTTTTTCCCCCGATCGTGCAGCTTCTTTTCGGTGTCCTTCAGCATCTCCTGACTCCACAGGTCGAAGAAGTAGTTGGGATCCGTGTAGAACTTCAGACCGTCCTTACCGTCCTCCCTGAAAGGCGTATTTCGCATATTATTCCAGTATTCTCATATTTTTATTATCCTACTTATCTCTTGCTATCATCTATTTTCTATCTTATTTTTGAGAATTTTCATTTTTTAGTTTGGCGTTAACAATCAACTATTTATAGTCAGCAAATCCACATATCATAGTCCAACTTAAAAAAAAGTCTCCAAGTTATCTAATCGTAACGTTACAATCATAGATAACATCTCTCCTTGCAGTAGAGTACAAAGATTAGTAACATTGTAACGTTGAAATCATAAATAGAATTTTCACTACAGATTTTGCACTCCAGATTCGCCCTTTTGTCTTATCATAATTATCTTTTACAGCAAGATGACATTTTTAACATCGCTCGAAACGACTTGGACATTTTGAGAAGCTGGAACGATCGGTTTGGTAGATGACATGAAAAAACTATTTCGAAAAAAATTGCTATTAAAAATTTGAGTGCTGAAATACTGGAAATCCACTGGCAGGTGTCCACTCGGTGAACAGATCAGCCTAAGTGACTTTCGGTCCCGAAGTTTCCGTATGTGTCGCGCCATTACTGTAATTCTAAGGTTGAAGAGCTAAGTGAAATTTGTAAGGATGCATAAATACCTGTAAACATTAAGTTTATCGAGAGGAGGTGGCGTGTCGCATTGATGGTAGGTCTCCAGCATCGCCGTGGGCATGGTGTCCCTCGAGACAACCTGCTGGTCGAACACCACCGAGCTCTTGAACGCCTTCCTCATGTGTATGTCTTGCAGGGACACTGGAAAACGATAATGTTGAATTATTATTAATTCTATGGAATCAGTTTCAATTATCTTGCTAATAACACTGATCGGAGTGTTAGGTAGATTCAGCCCCTGTACACTTATCCAACGTACCTTCCTCCACGTTGCTGTCCAGTTGAGTAACCTTCACGGCTAGCCGGTCTATCCTAGCCTGCAGCGAGTTCGCCCGATCGCTTAATCCGTGAGCTTCCCTCGCAAGCTCGCCGAACAAATCTTCAGCGTGCCTGGACAGACTGGACAGTTGCCTAATAGTATTGGCCAAAGTGCCATTGGTTACAGCCTCTAGCTCCGACGGCAGCGGAAAGTTCTCGGGTATGGTGCCACGTGCCACCAGCACCGGTTCTACCAAACGCTTTGGCAGCGGCATCTTCTAGGTCTCGAAGGTTTCTAGGCTTCGCGGATGAATCGCTTACCACTCTCTCTCTCTAGACCTGCAACAGTCAATTTACAAAGTTTGTTAGTACGAGTCAACATATAGAAATGTTCATTTTTAGAAATACAGTGAAGTCTTAATCTAAAATATTCTAAAAAAATCAAACATCCAAGAAACTCGAGCTGCCTCGGTCGCTGAGCACTGGTGCGTGTGCGAACCTCTATACTAATCTAATCACAAAACTTTTTTTCTCTATTTCTCATTATTTGACAATTTTTCAGATTGAAATGACACGAGACACGATATAATTTGAACCGAGTGGTTTAGTTGACAATATTTATGATTTTTCTTAGATCAAGGCTTTACTGCAGTGTTTCCCAAAGTGTGGTACGCGTACCCCTGGGGTAGAAGAGTTTGGAGGGGGTAAGCACTGATTGTAGCGCAACAATCCTGGTGCAACGGGAGTCTACTGTTGCGTACAAAAGATGTACACGTATGCTACTTAATACCGATTGTTCTTAACGAGGAATACTCAGTGTTGCGACAGTTATAGAAGCGGTACACAGATGTCGAAACTTTGGGAAACACTGTTTTACTGTATCCTCAGTTTCAACCCCTTTCTATACAATCTTTGTCGTGGCAACAATGGTTAGAGATACTTTAATGCTTAATTATTGATAATGGACAATTTTATTCCAACTTCTCTTTTAGCAGAATTTTGTTAACGTTCGAAGTACGAACGAATGTTTATGTACTTTGTCGTGTACGGAGTGCAAGCAAACATTTTCGTGCAGTTTCGAGAATGTAAGGCTATCCACACAATGTGTAGTGGTGAAACCACGAGCCTCTCAATTATCGGAGAATTATCGGTGCACCGTGTATATCGATTCATTGCGACAACCTCGTGACAGAACGTTCGGTACGATCGCACACGTGGGAACGTAATTTGCAACGGAGTAGACAGACGAGTGCAAAGACGACACTCGACGCTCTTTGTGAGAACACGTCGCCGGGGCTACATCGAGGCTGTTAACGGAATGAATATTCGATCTACCGATGATCCCTTTAATCCCAGCCCATACAATTCGTCGCTATCTTTTCGCTCCGCGGCATCCGAGATTTAAGAAATTAATTTCGTCGCTTTTACAACGAACCCACACCGAAAGACACGACACGACTCGGGAATATTTTAACAGCAATTGACTTTGCATCTTTCGTCATTTAGAATATCCGAGAGGAAAAAATTTCGACCCGGTTCCATTCCAACAAATACTTTCGTGCGTACATCAATGATAGAACAAATTAAATTATTAAGTTATTCCTTTATTTTAAGTGAAAATAAAAGTTTGTTCTCCTGCTATCCAGTCGACTGTGGATTTTGATAGCGAATAAACATTTTACAAATCACAATTGCAAGAAACATGAATTAAATAAAAATGCTTAATTCTTTTAATGTCTTCACAATTTTGTATTTTATTTTATAAGCGAAGTTAAGCAAAAATTGATCAATTAATGTTAGGTTCGCATGTTCAAGCAAGTATATTTTGGTATATTCTGGTATATTCAGATATATTCTGGTGTATTCTGGTATCTTCTAGTATATTCTGATATATTCTCGTTTATTCTGGTATATCTGGTATATTTTGGCATCAATTTTTTCTTCAAGAATGTGGACACGAATATGGCGTGTGAGCAGCTCGTAGTAAATGATGAAACGGGGCGTTTATCTTACTGGATGAGTAAGTGTTGTTGGAGGAAGTCGCTGCAACTTCTGCTAACCACAATCTGTTATTTTACTTTGACTTAAAATATTCACTCGTGTCATTGTCAGCGACGAATAAATTGCTTCGAAACTAGTTCACTTTATGAATTATTTAAAGAAAATACAATTTTCTAACTTTGTTCGTAGAAAACATTTTTGTATAGGATTACTGCAATATTTTTTAATATGTCTTTTCTGCCATGAAAATTGAAATATATTCAGAAAAAAGTACAGACATTTTCCTGGTTGCTTACATCGCATAAATAATAGCTATTAATAAATAATCCAACGGCGCCACCGGCATCTAAATGTTCCACTGTCTTCGGAACGAGACTAATTTATTCTGTAAACTCGCGCGTTACGTGTCCCCGCGATGCATCAGCTAAAATAAATATGATGCCCGCAATGTTAATGACGCAACCCCAGTGTTAGCGAGTGATAGAACACGTGGATATTATCAGTATTTTGTCAACCACAAGAGATATACAAAATGGATTGTCTCTTCCGTCGTTAGTTTCTGTGTACACAACTACATCTACGCAATTTAAAGTAGTGAATAAGTTGAAAGAATTAAAATACAATTTTTTGTATTAAAAAACAGATACAAACAATTTTTAGTTTGCATATTAATCCTAAAGAATTTTTTCTTTACAAAGTAAGTTTGACAATATTAAATTATTGCCACTGATTCTTTCGTACAATTTTAATTTGTAAGTTCTTTTATGTGCGAACGAATCTTATGGATTTACGAAGAAAATAAATAATGAATTAAATTATACAAATTATTCGGAGAAGATTGGAACTTCTATTTGTCTCCTGCTACTTACAATTTTCATTTTGCACAACGATTCACAGACCTTGTAAAGCAAGAACAGTAAATCCTCTATAAACGCACAAGCCTCGAGGAGATTCGTTTGCATTTATCGTAGACGAACACTATTTTTTTGAGCTTCAAAGACCGAGCCGAACGTAGAGTAGGACAGCGCGAGGCCGCAACGACTGCGACTCTCCGCGTCTCTTTCTTTCCCATACGCTGTTCTTCCATGCGCCCGAAACGTTCGTCGTCAATTAAACCACTAAATACAGTTGAAACTATATCGTGCTTGGTCTTATTTCAATCAGAAAAACGTCACAAATACATTGGTGAAAGTTTCATAAAAAAAACAAAGCAATAATAAAAAAGATTTTATATTGTCATGTATACACAGTTTACACCGATATACCCAAGCCGAGATCAGATTACTACAGTAAAGGGGATATTTGTTGCGTTTATCGTATACGGCCTTTTTGCGTTTATAGAGGATGTACCGTATTCAAAATATTACAGAACGAAAAATTCCAAGAACAAGTGAAACCTGTATTGTCGTTAGAATTTCACGCATCTAAGTAAAAATGCGCTTCGAACGGTAGCGATCTAAAACGCTGCAGAAAAAAGAGGTTTAGCAAGAGTTCCAATCTATTTTCCACTAAGCCAACGGAACACTGAGCAGATCGAATAAATTTCGCTCGACTCCCATTTCCGTGAAGCAATCGACTGCGCTCGCAGACATTCGCATGCAACTCGCGACTGATGAAATAAACTCTTCATAAATTGTAGTCTCTGTGCAACAGCGTCTAGGAGCGAGGGATTTGCATAAACATTCAGGGTCAATTTACGACCGGATCGGCCGGCGGAGCGTGGAGGAGAGACACAGCGACGCAGAAAAAGCGAAGTTCGCGGAGACATGCGATCGTTCGTGTCCGCGGAGCAGATTTTTCGAGAGTTTGCGCCGAGAGATGCTAGATTCGTCGATGGTGCACTTTTCAATCTAGGGAACGAATTCTAACGAGTGCAATGACTGCGGCCTCGCCTTGACTCCTTTCCTTTCCTTACGTGTTCCCCCCGTCGCGATCCCATTGGCCCGATTAACTTGCCCCGGTTGTTGGCTCTTATCGTTCGCCACGGCTCTCTTCAGGGTCAATACGCGACGATAATTAGCTGCTTAGGGTCGGCTACGCGTGGAACACGGGTGCGACCCCTGCGTGCAAGCAGGAACGTGCACGCTGATCAGAATGTTACTTTTTAAACAAGACATTAGCTCAAAGCGCCGCTCGAAAAATTGCCTACCCTCACGGAATGGAAACGTTAGCTTTCCTTCGCACGTTCGTTTCAATGTACAGTAAAGTCTTAATAAAGAAAAAACCTCGGCCCCTTGCTGTTCCTTAGATCGTATAGTCCCACTGTTCTGTTTTTGTGACCTTTATGTATGTGACCTTTACATTACTTAACCATCGCAAGCTAAGGTTTAATAACACATAAATAGTAAGTTGAGGTGTCTTCTAAGACACAATTTCATAAACCTTCGTTTTTAATAAATTTGGGATACAGAATAGCACAGGATAAAAAGTAAACAAACAGATTTAATTTTATTCGAACAAAAATTCTTGTCAAAAAAATCTGGTCTCTGCGACCCCACATTACTTTGCGAAGGTTAACAAAGCCAAAGTCTAACAACAAAGGTCTAATAACACATAAATAGTAAGGTGGGGTCTCTTAGAGCTGACAAATGAATTTCATAAACTCTCGTTTTTAATAAATTTGGGATATAGAATAGCACAGGATAAAAAGTAAACAAACAGATTTAATTTTATTCAATAATTCTTTTAAAAAAAAATCAGGTCTCTGCGACCCCACATTACTTTGCGAAGGTTAACAAAGCCAAAGCCTAACAACAAAGGTCTAATAACACATAAATAGTAAGGTGGGGTCTCTTAGACCCGACAAATGAATTTCATAAACCCTCGTTTTTAATAAATTTGGGATATAGAATAGCACAGGATAAAAAGTAAACAAACAGATTTAATTTTATTCAATAATTCTTTTCAAAAAAATCAGGTCTCTGCGACCCCACATTACTTTGCGAATGTTAACAAAGCCAAAGCCTAACAACAAAGGTCTAATAAACATAAATAGTAAGTTGGGGTCTCTTAGACCCGTCAAATGAATTTCATAAATAGCCTCGATTTTAATAAATTCGGGATAATGCATAGCACAGGATAAAAAGTAAACAAACAGATTTAATTTTATTCGTATAAAAATTCTTTTAAAAATCTGAAGCTGGGTTCTCCGAGACCCCACATTACTTTGCGAAGATTAATAAGATTTCTAGCGATTTTGATCGTAATAGACGGCGAGGGATCAAATTATAGTGACACTGCGGAAAAGTCATTTTTCAACCGTGGGATAAATAGATTATAAATCTTTTGGAAAATTAAAAATGTTTATGAATTGTAAGAGACCGGGGCCGAATAAATATGTACTTGTTTCCTCAATTATTCCAGCAAGCTGGAACAGTGGCGATCTATTAAATTTTGTTTTTCAATGGCAAATCGTCTGAGAATTCGGTCTGAATAGAGGCAAGAATGCTTCGTTCCGAACGAGCAGATCTTCGCACACGTGGCAGCCAGTTCGAATCGATAAAATGACAAAGGAGAGGCCTGCTAGAACCATTTGAAATATCTGACAGGGTCAATGATACGACCATGACCAGGCGTCGTCGGCAGCGTCGTTGTCGTAGTCGTCGGCAACGACATGGAGGACGACAGACGTCGCTGCTACCGGGAAAGGTACCGCTACTATGCCACCGACTTCTAATTACCAATTAGTAAACACAAGTCGGCCGACTTATCCTCCTTTAGCGGATGTTCCACCTGCGATGAAGATCGCGATATGTACCGTGTTCAGCTCAAGTTTAATCCTTCTTTATTTCCTTCTTTTTATTAACATTGATCTGGATACGCTGAATTATATTCAGCTCGAGATTAAGGGCAGCTAAAACGGAAGGATATAACAGGATAGCGGATTGGAATTCGCTTTAACGCTAAACCTACCACTGCCGGACAAATGGCCGTTTTTATATTTTGCATTTTACAATTATTGAAATTATGAAGCTGCTTACATGGACATTGATCCGACAAATTAATTTGTTCAAGCACATATTGTAATAAAAATTTCGCGAAATATAAATAGATAGAGCCTTGTCATTTTTATAAGCTAAAACATTATTTAAGTTAAACGACCATGGAACAACGTTTAACATTTTATTTGTAATGAAATGTTCGATCAATTAGAACGATGTGCGTTTAACATTTTGTTTCTGGTAAAATTAAGAAGATCCGGCGGTGTATTCAAGTTTTATGCAAACAATTTATACTTTACAAAATGAGACAACTATCTCTTACAGAGAGCTACGAATAGTTATCATAGAACATATAGACTTTAAAGTTTCGAAGACGTCTAACGATGGCCCACCCCAGGTGCTCATAGTAATATGCAATGAACAAAGTACTTTTAATTAGTGGGGCCGTGGGTAAACTCAGCTTTATTCGTTCCCTCGTTAAACCACCCCCGCCTTTTGTGTCACTTACGAACGTGTAACAGAGTAAAAGGCTCAGGTGGCACCTGTTAGGGTTAGCCCTCCTCTTTTCCCTTTCCGATCCCTCTGTTTCCAGGAGTCGTTGCCTGGATACGTCCTCGGACAAGAATATTGTGTCACAGACATTTCCCTAATATTCCTTTTTTTTTCCCCTGCCACCCGATTCTCTCCCCTTTGAGACCCTATTCATGTCAGACTTTTATTATGTTCGCCAAACACCCTTTTGCGCATCATAATTACGACACTGCGGATTTTTACGCGGATATAGACTTTTGTAAATCCATAAAAACTGGGAAAGTTTCAGTTCATTAAGGGTCCCTTTATACTCTGGAATCGATAAAACTCTGTCGATGAACTTCAAACGTTTAACACTAAACCTACCACCACCGATCAGAATTACCGGTTCCAGATTTTTTATTTTACAATTATTGAAATAAATGATTGTGCAGATGTATTTAGTGGAGCACGTGTTACAATAGGAGCCGCACAAAGTCTAAATAAAATCAGTCTTGTAATTTTTGTAAAGGAACATGTACCAGTTACTTTTAAGACTCGGTTGGTCGAGTGTTAATATCATACCTAATGACTACCACAAAAATGGCCCACTCTTTGTCATTAAACAAATTTGCACTTATAACTACACTGCGGATGATTATACATTTTCCAATTTTTCTAGATAAATTTGAAGAAAGTGGAATGAAATAAAATCTTAGTTTTAACGGGAACAACCTTTGCAGATCCAAAACAAATAAAAATTGTACAAAATTCTATCGAACTTTGTATTCTAGCCTTTTTGGAACATTTTCATAGCCCCTATAAATTGCATAAAGATCCACAGTTTACTTATAACACGTACAATTTTCCACCTTGCAGTACAGACAATAGGCTGATCAATTTTAATGAACCTTTAACAAAGTATATAAACTAATCTTTAATTATAGGCTCTGTAAATTAATCCATAAATTTATATTTATATTTATATTTATGCAATTACGTGTAGTAATTCTGGTATAAATAATGTCCATTGAAAACGATCATTGAACTTTTAAGTAACAGTTGTTCGACAATTTGATACACCTTGCGATGATTATTTTTCCCGTACATTGAAACACGTCCGCGTATCGATGATGTAACTCTAGCTGACACGGATAGTATTGCGTTTACGTGAATGGGACAACGAGAATATCGTCACTCACGGGTTTATGGAGCCCTTCGGTTGAAGTCGCGTCGACATGTGGGCTGACATTTACATTTTACAATCGGGTATTATGGCCCCGGGAAGTAGAAAGTCTTTTGCGATGATTTCTTGTGATTGTGGGCTTGATCGTTCTACACGGTTACCAATATTGGATACAAAAACTTCGGAACGCATATTGAACAACAAACCTTTTTTTTGTCCGAAATATTTATGCCCATAATTACAAAAGTGATCTAATTAAAAAAAAATGAAAAGAAATAAGTTTATCGCTAAATATATAACTAAAATTTAAACGTGTTATTATATTATTTTCAACCTACTAAACACAATAAGGAGTAAAATAAATTTCTATTTTACTCCAGTTCGTTGCGATTCGAGCAAAAAAATTTTATTTTGCATAAAGATCCGCAATCTAATAATATTAAACCCAGAAAAATATTGCCTAAGATTTTATCAATTGTATGATATTGTATTTGAGCCAATTATTTTGAAAGTGGTCTAAGCCCATTTTCGAGAAAAATCAAGATAGCAATTTTAATATTTACATTTCTACGTTATCGATTCAATCTGAAGCAAATTTTAACTAATATATTTGAAATTACAAAGATTTTGTAACAAGGAAATTAGCTGGTAAATAGAATGATACAAATTTTTATTTTGAAAGTGGCCTAAGTCCATTTGTCGGTTGTTGTACCACTTGAAGTTAGCAGTTATAAAAAACATTTTGCGGTTAAATTTGCCCAAGATTATTATAATGTTATCAAGAAGTGTCGGAAAGGTAATAACTTTATTTTAAATGAAATGAAACAAGAGGTTTTCATATCAACAAGATTTTTGGAGGATGCAATTTTTAAAAGAGTGAAGAATTCTAACGGAGAAACAATAAATTGGTTGAAAATATGCTAAATGCGTTTTTAGAGACATAAACCATATAAAATTTTCTATAAGATATCAATGGATGAGAATGCAGAGTTTAAAATATTGAATTTATCGTCACGTCGAGGTAGACCAAGAAAATTCGAAAATATTGTATTGACACCACTTTATAAATATATAAGACAAATTACAACAGCGAAATATAAGGATACGATGGACTTACTACGATATATACAACCGAAGCACCACGACTTCTTCAAATCCCTCCCGCACCCACAAAATCTATATGAGGAGTAAATTGTTATGTAATTTATATAGTAACAAGATTTCCTGAATTGCATAAATGGTGTTTTTCAAGTTTTTTAATGAAATATAAAATAAATTGAATATTGCTTTTTCAATTTGAAGCATATTAAATTATATCGAATGGACTTGGGCTGTTTCAAATTTTGTGACAAATCTAGTTCTTTATTTTGAAAGTGGCTTAAGTCCATTTTTGGTAAGAAGATACATATTATTCGTTTAATAATTGCTATTATTTTAATAGGAATTGTAAATTTAACTCTCTTATATACACTTAAGGAGTGTGATACATGGGTATCCTATACGTATACATATATTTAATTTCATGGAAACGCAAACTCTTAAATATCTCAATTTAAACTTAAATGGCCACTTTCAAAATAAACGGCTCATTTAATGTTCTTGATAAGCAAATGCAAAAGTGTATTTCTCTTTTTCTATTGGTAAAAGGAATCCGTGAAAAGCTATGAAAATTGGACAAGGGTGTTTCGTGTTGTCGAAAAGTCTATTAGTGTCAATTTTTACGAGGACTTTGAGCGAGGCTAATCACTTTCACTTTTCGCAACGGGTTATATCTCTGTTCGAATCAAAACATATAGGAAACGTTACGTTGAATGGCACATCAATCATCGTGCGACGCTAAGTGTTTCAATCGTACAGAGTTCGAAAGCTCTTACAAACAATACAGGTATACACACCGCGGCGCGAACATTATAATCATATCGGCGAGAACCAGTTTCTACCCCGCCATATTTGTTTTCCATCGGATTAATCTCGCGATCCGAGTCGATTCGCCTCTCACCCACGCGAACACTTCTTTTCTGCCCTGCGGCAAACACAATGACTCACACGTTTCCCTGATTTCCATCTAGAAAAATCATATTTAACCGGTCGATCAAAGAAAATGCTAGCCGGCGGATGTTATGATCTGTGGTTGAACTATGTCAGAAGGGAAGACAATTTTCACGGAGAAGATGGAGTACGCGCATCAAAGAATTTGTCCAGTATCTTTCCTGTATTTATAGCCAAAATTATTAAAATTTGATGGTTAAGAAGGTATTGTTCTATTTTTTTTTTTATGGAACTATATAAATTGTGAACATATTTTTTCTATGAAACTATCGAGGTTTTACTGAACCGTCAATTAAACAAGCAAATATGCTCCAAATTATGCCATGTTTGAACTCATTTTAATCAGAATAATGTCACGAACGTGTCATAAATAGATTTATAAAAAAAATTGTTAGGAGAACGAGGTTGGGAGATCGAACACAACTTTGTATATTAGATGTTTATTCAAACTCCACTACGCTATGAAATAACTGTCTATCAAATGAGAATAAATAATGTTGCACACAACACGATAAAATGGAACTTTGTAACAATTGGCAGGAAATATGAAATAAGGAATGTGTTGGGAGCTGCGACTAGCTCGGTCGGCTGACTCGGACGGACTGGTTCATGCCTTCTTAGGCCCCCAGGTGCGGAACGAAAAATGCTATGCTCGAGGTGCAATAAACCACAGGTCAAAAATGACCTTTCCTCCTCCGCATGTTCCGTGCATTTCGGCGTATACTTCAATGAAAATAATTAAAAACTAAAACGGTTTGTCATTGGATTTCATTATTATCATCTTCTTTTTTGCTGTTGAGATATACGAGGTGTGATGAAAAAGTAGGGTGACTTTTTGAATTTCGCGGGATACCTACGGTCGATTATTCGTTTTCTTTCTTTTCTTATGCTGGTACACTCTTTCCGAACATATGTTCACAGTTTCAGCTATATAGCATTTTTTGTTTGTTTGCGAGAAGCAGAAAGGTTAGAAGTGTTTTGCGTGTTCGGCGAAGTTTGTTCCGAAACTGCTTAATTTTGACCAGAAGAAACGTCGCACGAGCATCGTTCAGGAGCTGTTGAGTGACGTCAATAATGATCCTGATTTGCTCGAAAGTTGTTATGACGTCGAAACCAAAGTCCAATCGTCCCAATGGAAGTCCCCGGAAGAGCCAAGACCGAAAAAAGCACGCCAGGTTCGATCAAATGTCAAGGTTTCGCTCACTGTTTTCTTCGATTATCATGGCGTGGCGCATCAGGAGTTCTTACCGCAAGGTCGTACGGTTAATAAGGAGTATTACCTTGAAGTTATGCGCCGTTTGCGCGAAGCAATACGAAAAAAAACGCCCGGTATTTTGGAAACACAATTCATGGATTTTGCATCGCGATAATGCACCTGCTCGCGCATCGTTGCTTGCGAGTAATCTTTTGGCCAGAAACAACACCACAACCATGCCTCGCCATCATATTCGCCGGATTTGGCCGCCTGCGACATTTTCCTGTTCCCAAAACTGAAGAGACCCATGAAAGGACGGAGATTTGCAACGATCGAGGAGATAAAGACTGCATCGCTGGAAGAGCTCAAAGCTATACCAAAAAGTGCTTATCAGAAGTGCTTCGAGGATTGGAAAAATCGCTGGCACAAGTGTATTATATCCGAGAGGGATTACTTTGAAGGGGACAACATAAATATTGATGAATAAATCAATATTTTTTGAT
>CM052200.1:24947971-24971924 GCA_028455805.1 Lasioglossum figueresi | reverse complement strand
AATAAAAAGTCACCTTACTGTTTGATCACACCTCGTATTCTGGGATAAGAGCAGGATAAATTTTGTCACAAATTGTGCACATCTCTTTCACATACACCGAGACGTTACCGCATTCCTTTCAAACCGAAATTTAGGGACTTGAAATCGGGTACGAATCTAGAATTGATTTGCAATTTCGATGCCGATATTTCAACGGAACTGACGAGCACGAAGGGGCAACGATTCTTGTGAAACAGACTGGTAGATTATGCGAGTATTATATGAGTCACCGTGCACCTAACCCCCCTCGACCTTACACATGGTAGTACATATCTGCTTTTTCTGCCCGCTCCCACGCGTGTGGTGCCAAGTAGGGATTTACTGAATCAACGGCAACCGGCGAACGGAAGAGCCTCCATGTTCGGGTTAATGAAAAATACACCATTGGTGTGACGTTTACACTGAAAACGAAGAACGTTCTCATCGATCTCAGAAACGAGACACCGCGGGAAATACGGTAAGAATTCTGCGGGAAATACGGTAAGAATTCTGCGGATAATTGCAACCAGCTGCATTGTACTGTGGGACACTCGACGCTGCATCCGAACCATCAGTTCGCGCGAATTTTCGAATGCCGTACTTTCACCTCGAAAACCATCGACACGCAGACTTGCAAAAAATAGTCAATACTTAAATTACAGTCCAATTCGGAATACGTCCTGTTTGGACGTGACAAATTTTGCTCGGTACACGACTTCTGTTCGATATAGGGTAAACTGTACAATGATTGGCACCCTAAGCCAAAATCGTAGTAAAAATCTTTTAATCTTTTCTTGAAACGTTTAACTGAGCTTAACTTGCTATTATTATAAGCTAATAGAGATTTTTTCATTCTTTTATTATAAAATATATTCAGCGAATAACAATCGTAAGACGAATGGTAAGAATTTTGCACACTTTAGAAACATTCTGAGAAGAAGACAGAAACGAAGTTTTTTGGACAGATTTTTAATAAAAGTCAAACCAGCTGAGCCTAATGAAAAGCGACGGAAGATGGAAAAAGAAAAAACACCAGAATGTCAGGTTTTATTGCAAGGGGACTCTCTTTTTCTACAGAATAGAATATCATTTGTTTTTTTTTGTATTTTAGCATTGAGCAGAGTTTAAATTTAAAAATCTATAATAAAATTTAATTTTTGTCTGTGTGTTTGAACAGTGCTTAAACTATTTTACAACCCCATTAATGTAGGTATAATATCAATAGGAGTTTATTTTTACAAGAGAACGATTAATCATTTTTACATTACTTCTTACGGGTAAGGGTGGTTTAGTATACGTCCTATTCGATATAAATCTAATCGGGAACGGATTAAGGTCGTATACCGAGGTACCGCTGTATCATAATTTCTTCAGGGACAATCATGTAACAATAAATCTTGGTGTAAGAAGAAGACCTGTGCAGGAGATGTTGCGCGAATGAGGAAATTGCTTTATTTATGAATTTTTTAAAGGTTTTCTTATAGGTTTATGTTGTATCAACTAACGCAGCAGCTGTTCATTTCATTAATTCCCCAGAAACTGAGTAATTGAATTACGATTTTGATACTCCGGGTCCAAATGAACCCGGACTCCGCTATCGGAGAGGTAAAAACTGAGGACGAGCAGCGTTTCACACACAGGAAAATTAATAAATTCTCTGTCGACAACTGCAAAAAATTGTTAACCCCTGCACCTTTGATTTGTTGCTGTACTTTCCCATATTTGTAAAGTAATGAATCGTAACTAACTAGGAACGTTTCCTAAATACACATCGGAAACTTGCAGTCAGCAATTCCAATTTCAAGATGTAACCAAAGATCCCAAGATTAAAGACTTATCTCGAGTCGCGATAGGATTGCGAAGAATTAAATTAGAAACTTCTTACCGAGCGCAGTAAAAGGATCTCTTCATTCAAAGTCTAGTGAATGGGAATTCGACCCAATTCTCCAGATCGCCTTGCGCAAAATAAGCAACATTTAAAGGTCACTATTACAAGCTCATCCCAGCTGCTACTCTTTACTATTACCATTCCCGTCCATTAGAATACCAGATGAAGACGAGTGCACTTTCTTTTCTGTATTTATGAATGTCCGCGAAAGAAATTCGTGTTCAATGCCGTGAATAATTAACTAGAAAAGTTTCCACAATAATCAAGCAGTAAACCTACGAACACTTGAAATTCGCTGACATTTGCATTTTATCATGATTAAAAAGAAAAAAAGTTTATTTATTTTAAAAATTAACATCATTTTGTCACTAATTATTTTGCAGATCGAGTCTGAAGAATTTTCTCAATGCGATATACACGCATGCGATGTTGGTCACGAACGTGTTGTGTAAAATTTTTGAAAATTTTTCCTAAAAATTTCGTTGGAAAAATCAACATAATTTTGTCACTAATTATTTTGCAGATCGAGTCTGAAGAATTTTCTCAATGCGATATACACGCATGCGATGTTGGTCACGAACGTGTTGTGTAAAATTCTGGAAAATTTCTCCTAAAAATTTCGTTGAAAAAATCAACATAATTTTGTCACTAATTATTTTGCAGATCGAGTCTGAAGTATTTTCTCAATGCGATATACACGCATGCGATGTTGGTCACGAACGTGTTGCGTAAAATTTTGAAAAATTTCTGCTAAAAATTTCGTTGGAAAGATCAACATAATTTAATCACTAATTATTTTTCATATCGAGCCTCAACACATTACCGTCCGGTGATAATTGCATAATTTTGAAAAATCTATGGTTCATGGCTAAACACTTATTAATGGAATCTTCAATAGCAATAGCAATTTTCATTGTGAGCTAACAAATCGCCTTCAATAACGTCATCTAATAGTTTCATTTAATATTGCATTGTAAAAGAAAATTTCTATGCTTTCTGTTGGTACAGCAGAATTCTTGAAAATCCTATTAATAGGCTTTTCCGGTAAGTAAAGTGTTAAGAACGTATTCGCAATGATTTTGATCGGTCAATTTCGAAGTTACGTCAGAAAAATGGTTCGTTTAATTATTGTCCAATATGGAGGTAAACGTCGCATAAAATTACATAAGCTTTTACGAAACCTTGGTTAGTCGGAGACGAGCAAAAAGCATAACGGGAATGCGAGGCGCCAAGTTCGGGAATCTGGTGTAATAATTCGGGCGACACGCGAAAATGTTGTCGGACTGGTTCCAGTTATTATATCATTCGTTTTATTCGGGAACGAGATGGGTCCGCGGCGGCCGATCGCGTAGGCGTTTTAATGCTGGATTCGATTTTCGCCGGTACTTAAAATCGCGACGGAATTGACACGGTTTGCAAAAACGATTTCTCGCCGTATCGCACCGGGCCCGGACAGATTGCGAGCCTAATCTCTTGATCGGACTGCGTGACCGCGCTTTCGCGTTCGCGTCACCCTGCGAACGATATCTCTGATAAAAGATACTAATGGGGTTGATAACAGCGTGTCTCCTCAATATTTGAAGAGGTTGCACAATCCTTGAATAGAAAACTTCCAAGAATACCTGATTCATCCCAGTGTTTCCGCTGGCGGCAAAAATTTTGTTCTTTTTGTGCGATTGCTATTTTATAGATTGATTAGACTGAATGAATTTTTGAATAGTTGAAGGATATCGATATACAGTAAATCGTCTATAAACGCAACAAGGCCGTACACGACAAACGCAACAAAAATGTCCCTTCCACTGTGCGATCTGATCTCGGCTCGGGTATATTGCTGTGAACCACTACTAATGCGACACGGAGAGTCGCAGTCGTAGGCACAGTTCAAAGACCCGTGCGTCCTCACAATGTAATAACAATATACAATCTTTTTTATTATTACTTATTTTTTTATGAAACTTTCATCGATATATTTATGGCACTTTTCTGATTAAAATAAGACCAAACACGATATAATTTCGACTGTATTTAGTGGTTTAATTGACGATGAACGTTTCGGGCGCAAGGATGGACAGCGTATGGGAAAGAAAGAGACGCGGAGAGTCGCAGTCGCTTCGGCCTCGCGCGGAGTCTCTTTACACGCGCTGTCCTTCTCTACGTTCGGGTCGGTCTTTGAAGATCAGAAAATAGTTACCCGTCTACGATAAATGCAACCAAATCCCCTCGAGGCTGTTGTGTTTATAGAGGATTTACTGTACTATTTACTAATAAATATAAATCGAACAGTAAAGTCTTGATCTGACAATGAGAAAAACCCTCGGGTCCGGGCTGTTTCTTAGATCGTACAGTTCCCGTTTTTTTCGATCAAGACATTACTGTATAGAGATCTGCAGTGTCACTATCTGCAGTGCCACGAACACTGGAAATCTGTAATAACTCTCGCTGCCATACACTCGAGCACAGTGAACAATAACCGCAGCCATTATTTCAATTTACTTAACACGCATTAGCAAGTGAGAACGACTTGGCTCCGTCGTCGTTTAATCGTGTCCACGTTCAACTCGATTCATTCTGGCTCGCACGTGTGTGGCTATGAAAACCGAACCTGCACATGCTGTCCATATGGTCATGCGACCATGCGACCGTCCATACGAGAAACCCATATACCCGGCTCAGAAAAACCGTTCACCTACCGGAGCCTCTCGTCATATACATTTCACCGAGCTGTGTGAGAAGCAGACGAAGTTTATAAACACATTATAGTGTTTCAAGAGACGTAGTAGCACGTTGCTGGCCGAGAAAGTGTTAACGAGATTTTCATCCCCCGCTTCAAGGTCTTCATCCCTTTGTCAGCCAATTAAAAAGAAAACGTGTTTAATCCTTGACGCTGAGTGTCATTAAAATTGGAATATCGATCAAATATAGGTTTTGCACTCAACAAATTCATCGGTTTTCCAGTCAGATTCGACCTCTTGAAAATCAATTTCACCCATTAAGGATATTTATAATTACTTATTTATTTATTTAGAATAATTATATATTTATTTAGACCACTGTTTCTCGTCAGCCTGTGTGCCACTTTAAATAATTAAAATTACATGGGTTTTGTAACCTTGACATAGTATTTGTAATTACCTCAACGGTTACTAAAAAAATCATTTTAAATTTAGTTGACGGCCCGTGCAACGAGCACGCCAATGAAATGCAAACTCGTCTGACGACTTTGGACGTTCAAGAAAACAGGCTCAGCCTTCTCGTTGAATAAATTTTGTAAATAAATAATTTGTTTTGTTTTTCTTTTTTGGATCCGTGCAACTTTTACATTTTTTATGTTCGGGTGTGCCGTAAATAATTCCAGATATTTTTGGTGTGCCGTCAACGAAAAAAGGTTGAGAAATACTGATTCGGACACCACAAATCAACTGTAGAAGTATCCTCTCATTCTTTCTAAAGGAAACGGAACTTTCGCGGCTACCAATTTTGTCATTTCATTCGGAACAAAGCGCGCAGGCTAATTTAGCACGAGACAAGCGGTGCTAATGAATACAGGCGCATCGATTCGAAAGATTGATACCACGCCCACCGAGTCGAGGGCTAATTATCGAAAACAATGACCTATTACAGAAGCGTCCCGTTCGATTCGCAGGTCCGCGAAGGGTTTCGCAAGGTGTTTGCTCGGTCGACTGTATCGCGGATCGACAAATAGCCGGCGTTGCGACTCAATTGTCCGAAGAGGGAGGCAAAACGCGGCGCGGAGAGGCTTCAGGAATGTCACCGCGGTGGAAACGTGGAATTCCAGGCGTGTGTGCGTGCAACGTTCACCGTTCACGGTCCCACGTCGTTCGAAGATTCGATTCGAGGCACGCGTGTCGTTTCGCTGATATTGCAAAATCGCTGCACGTCGGCCATTAACATAAGCTCTTTGTTAACCGCGACGCCGGTTAACCGGACGCATCTTTCGATTATCCCACAGACCGTGTCGCCTTGATTAGCTTACGCTACTTATATACTAGAACGCGGATATTTCCAGCAACGCGTTTGCCAAGCAGATGGAGAAAAAAGCGCCGACATGTGGGAACGAAAGTAATCGCGGAAAAGTTGATAACGAACCTCGGGCCCATTATGCTCCCCATAAATGGACAGAGTTAACGCAATTTTACCTTGAGTACAGTCGGCCCTAACCGCCGCGCAATACTAATGAAATTCCCGGCTCGGTGTACAGGGTGGCTTCGAGTTAATGATGCTATTACCAGGGGATGGGTGGAGTTGAAAAATTATGTTAAAAATATTCAGCGATACTTTGTAGTCGATACTATTATATATCCATAATTATATTCTAAATTTTTCATTTAAATCCATCACTGTTTAATATTTCTAGATCATTTCAGTTAGGTGGTTTTGTTTATTTTCAGCCTCGATGGTCCTGGAGACGTCTCGGTTTCTAAGTTCATGACACTCCATTACGTACAGTGAATAGGTCACAGAAAATAGTGGAACTTCACGACCTGAGAAACAGCACGGACCCGAGGATTTTCTTTAGAACAAGACTCGACTGTAATAAGTATGTGGAGAATGTAGAAAATGGCTTTAATAATTATCTTCTAAAGACTTGATATAATAATAATATAAAGAAATACAATAATTAATATCTCTCTAATTCTTAGGTTACAACCACTATTACTATCCTCGCTAGACTACGATAGTCAGCGCTTGACTAAACCAAGCAGCACATCGTACATATCATTCAAACACTAACAGATGGCCTCACAATTCTTGCCATAGCATATAATATAATATGAATGACAACCTCAACAAAGTAGCCTGCGGATCTTTATGCAAAATAAAAAATGTTTGCATCGATTGCCAGACACAGGAGCCGTACAAAAATTTCTTTCTTCTTTTAATCATCTTGTTAAGATGAAACTAATACACTGGTGGCTTCAAATCTTTTTAATACCTCCACTGTTTTAAATTGTACGTGTCCATTCTTGTCGTAAACGCATGAAATCCGCAGTCTAGTGATAAGCTTACGGTTGGCGAAGCGATGACAGAACCTTTCCCGAAATCTGATCAAACAAAAGCACAAATCGATTTTACTCGATTTCAAGCGTTCTTGTGCTCTATATAGGACTCGAAGCCGCCACTTGATCCCTGATAATATCAGTGTTTGTGAAATAGGTCAGACATACGTTGCGTGGCTTCGAAGACAGCCCAAATTGGATTGAACGAAATATTTTTCAGGCGAAGCACTTTATTGGGCACAGACGCTTTTCTCTTTACGAAAGGGTGAATTTAGAGTGCGAAACCTATACGTTACTATAAGAAGAGTATCCGACCAAAGCTTTATCTATAATTTAATTAATAATCGTATCGATTGTCCCTCTCTCCTCGTGCAAATAAATTTCTACGTACCCGAACGTGTATTCTATCTATATCTAGAGCAGGATTTCAAACACTTAAATCCAGATATCTACATACGGATTCATTAATCCAATAAATCGCATTATTGCAGACTCTAGCACTCTCTATAATCGTGTTGATTCTTTTACTGGGTCTTTTCACATTTTTAAAAGACAATTACGCAGGATTATCGGATAATACAATACCTTTTGTACCATGAGTTTTGGCGCTTGTCCCTTCTTTGTCGTTTCACGTAAAGCCTTTCTTCTATTGTGTAAACATTTATGTAAGAGGGCTTCGGTCCGTTTGTAAATAAATAAATGAATGTACCAGTCAAGGGTTAAGTTGCGACCACTTGTGTTTTATCTGGAAATCGAAGCTTTCACAGTGGTCCGGGGAAAAGCGTTTTCCAAGAGAGAGGGAACGGTAAAAATGTCAGTTTGCGGGCGAATCTGTGCGCGAGAACGAGGTGAACGTCATTTTGTCGGAACTGGTGGAACACAGTGTCCCGGATTACCTGGCCAAGTAGCACGTATACGTAAGTTGGCGCAGTACCACGACCTAAATTTCCCGTTCGTTAAATATTTCACGTTGCAGTCACGAGCGACTGGGCGCGGAGGCAATAACCGACGAAAAGCAGATACACATACTACGGCAACACATACGTACCGTCTCTTGGCGCTAACGTGCCGACGATTCCGGCTTGTTGCCCGATAACGATACCTGACCGTGGCACGAGGCCTCGATAAAACGCTATTTCTGACATTTACAGAAGCCACTCGACCCCCGACACCGCTATACCCCGGCATTTCGTCGGCTTTATTTATGAGATCCACCGCAGCGGCGATAATCGAGCATATTCGAGACAGATATTGAATATCGCAGTACGTCGCCGCTGTTGTACCTGCAGAATTTAATCTCGAAACGTGACCGCAGTAGAATCGGTCAGCGCTTTCGGTGAGCTTGTATTGTGCTTGGCGAGCGTGCTTCGAGATTAACCCCTTTGCCCGATGATTTATCTCGCGACAACAGTGTTTAGAACATTGTTGTTCGTAATACTCAGAGTGACAAATATCGATGTCCAATGCGTGCCTATGTTTTCTTTAATAACTGTACAGAATGTCTCGCTTAACACGTTGAGCGCCACGTCAGCCATCGGTGGCTCACACTAGACTTTCCGTTTAGGCCGCGTCAACCATCGGTGACTGACAATGTAAAATATGATATAAAATCTAAAAAATGTACATTGTTTTAAGTAATTACTGAAAATTTACTTAATTTTTTATTTATTACAGGATTATATCATTAAGGCATTTTAATGGATTTTATTGAAACACGGCGCGTAGCCTGTCGGGGATTTCTTTAAGAATTCGCGTGGCGCTCAACGTGTTAAGGACTGCGTCTCCTAGACATACGACACTCGCGCGTGATTGCACACAATCACCACAGTACACTCGCACACCGCTAGACCACGTATATGTACGCGAGGATTGCAAGGGTCCGGGATTCCACTCCTGATTTCTCAATAATGCAAAGACGGGGTTTCTTAGTAGTCAAAATCGCTAGATGAAAGATCAATCTAGGGGGCTATTTGCCTCAAAAGTCCTACTTTTAGATTTACGACGCGTAATTTTCATTATTCGGCAGCATATCGACAGTCACGATAGGTGGCAGCACCGTTGCCCGTCCATTGCTTCTCGCGGCTCTGCGACATGCTGCCGAATAATGAGAATTACGCGTCGTAAACGTAAAAGTAGGACTTTTGAGGCAAATAGCACCCTAGATTGATCTTTCATCTAGCGATTTTGACTACTAAGAAACCCTGTCTTTGCATTATTAAGAAATCAGGAGCAGAATCCCGGACCCTTGCAATCCTCGCGTGCAATCACGCGCGAGTGTCATCTGTCTAGAAAATGCAGTCCTTATATGTGACCCACAGAATGTGTTCTTTAATTTTGACAAAGTAAACATTACATATAAATTTATATATGTCATTTTTTTCGAAACGATTTTCTCGTAGCTTTCAAGGTCATCGATGTTGTTGCTTTTTTTAAATTACTATACAGAGTGTCTCGCGGTTTTCCGGTCAAACTACTGGAACATATTCTACAAGTAGAAATAAGAAAATAATATTATTTGAAGTTCGGTTAGAAACGCTTTATTACAAAGTTATAAACAAATCAAATTGAATTTGGTAAGGGCGGATTTTACTTCGCAGAGTATGAAAGGTTGAACATGTTTATCTTATTCGTCGATAGTTATCATGTTCACTATCTTGGAGCGATTCGACATCAGTGTCACTTTTATCACAACAGCTGTTAGAATCAAGAAATCCTGGTGAAAATACTCTTGGAATTTTCGCCACGATTCTTCAAAATTTCATTACTTTCTCTTGTAGAATACGCTCCAGTAGGTTGGCCGGAAAAATACGGGACACCCTGTATATCTCCGTGATGCATCGCGTAGCTCATAGAAAGATATGTCCTTAAATTTCGTTTGCAAGGAGAATTCATGACGAATCCGTCTCGATATTCATGTTTGCTACCAAAAATGATTTAATGAACAAGTAATACAATGCAGTCCGATTTTTATTAAATACGTTGATTTAATTACTTGTGGTGACTCCTTCGAAAAGATAATAAATCATTATTTGTAATATCTACAGTGCATTAGAATGATAAACGTTTGTGTTAACGTGACGAATCAAATTGATTATGGTTATTTCAAGGTTCGCGGTTGCCCGATGATAGTAAAAGCTACGGGACAGGATGTAAACACATATGGGACGTTACAGTCTAGCCAATACTATGAGGGTAGATAGTAACGTTTTGACAGGACGATAGTGCCTTAAAAGAAAGTTTGTTATGACATGCACCAGTTCTGTCTCCATGTTCCCAATTCGGAGCCACGACTGCTCTATAAACGATGCCATTTATGCTTTGAAATCGCGCTCTGCCTGCCGGTAGTCACGCGATGCTCGAGAAAGGTTTCTTCTTACGAAGTCATGGATATGCGATCGAGTAATAGCTTTACTAAATTCTCTTATGATAATTAAATATCTGGTTTCTGGAGAGCGTAACGCGTACTGTTGAAAAAATACGCAACAATCAACGATAGGAATATGGAACATTATTTTTAACTGTAACATACATTTCATACATCAAATATTATTTGGAAATTAAGGGAAATGTTGCAAAACGATCTTTACTAAAAATCAGCAAAAATTAGACTGTGGGAAATCTTTCTGTAGTAATAATTTTAGTAGATAAAACTGTTGGAATTTATATATAGAACAAAAATAATCTACTATTACTTAGTAGGATATACTATTGCTTTACTTTCGAGAACGCTCGAAAGATAAATTGTATCGACGCGGTCCACATCAAGGGACCCTCAAGCTTCAAATGTTTCAAAATTCTCCTTCGCGTCCTAGTTCTCGTAGAGTAAAGACGTGCCTCTCTACGTGAATTGAAACATATCAAATTCGAATAAAATTCAAGTTATACTTTATACAGTGTTTATAGTTTATTTCTATACTCATATTCCAATAAAAACTGATACAATACTTATATATTATGTGTAATTAATATTACATAACTAATATTATATAGTATATTATATATTATTATATATATTATTATATTATATAGTATATTATATATTATTATATATATTATTATATTATATATATATATTATATTATATATATATTATTATATATTATATATATTATTATATATTATATATATTAATTTGTCTAACCAAAATTCTATTCAAATTAATTCTTTTTACTAATTTTCCTAAATGATGATTTCGTACATGACCTTTTAACTAATCGCAATTTCAGCAGATTTGGTATTTTTTAAACACTAGAACTACTGGATCAGTCAAAATGATTTGTTCCCGATTTGTTCTTTTAGAAATATTAAAATTATAAATATGTTTTTCTGAAAAATCTTTTTGGCGAACTTCCCTATTCAAGTACATATTTAAACAAAACTGCCACGAAATCAAAATAAATGCGATTACGTCATTATTATAAGGCAATGTATGCCAATTGCGTTTAGCACTCGGTATTGTTAATGGAATATAAAGATGATCGCTTTGAACAGTGTTTTATAAAAATAACTAGACTTATTTTCCGGCGATGTAATTCCAGTATGATCGCGTTGTCGTGTCGATGAACTACGCTCAGGTAGCTCATCTCTCTATATTTAGGTCGCCGATAGAGGAAGGATATGAGTCGTTGAGGTTACTAACAACAGGTTGAATAAATTATACCGATGGGTACGCGTTAGCAGAGCATCAAGCAAATCTTCCCATCAAGTATTTATACTACGCGTTCTGCTTGTGTCTTGTGCGCGCGCAGAAAAATGTCATGAGAGCTGTGATTTAAGAGGTTACACGCGAATGCATTTCCATTTCTGATGACTAAACTGTTTTGCCTGCGTCCCTGCACGGTTATTATATTTTACATAATACCATAATGAAACGGTCAAATTGGAATAATACTCATAAACTCCACTATGCTTGCAAGAGCTTTTTATGCAAAAAAATAATGCCATATTATTACACAAAATTTGAGTGGAACCCAAACAACATATTTAAATTAAATAAATATGCACAATGAATAGAATCCATTCATATAATTACGATAGAATACACGACATTTGTTATATTGTTACAAAATAATATTTGTAAAACTGGCGAAGATTTTATATTACAATCTTTTCTTTACGAATAAAACTGAAGATTTAAAAAAATAAGTCTTTTGAACTTTTCCTTATAAAACATGGCAGTATAAGAAGATACTAGCGATAGACACTTTTGCTTTTAAGGCGATAGACTCGTTTCCAGGATTACAAGGGGGCGGGATTCGCGTTTTCATTTCTCGATAATACAAAAATAGGGTTTTTCAGTAGTCAAAAACGCTAGATAATATTCGATCTAGGGCGCTATCGCCATCAAAAGTTCTACTTTTTCGTTTACGAGGCGTAATTTGCATTATTCGGCAGCATGTAGCTACGAAAACAACTATATGCGCAGTTTTATGCTTCCGAATAATGCAAATTACGTCTCGAAAACGAAAAAATTAGACTTTTGAGGGCGATCGCGGCCTAGATCGATCTTTTATCTAGCGTTTTTCACTACTGAAAACCACCAATTTTGTATTATCGAGAAATGAGAACGCGAATCCCGCACCCTTGCAATCCTGGGAAAAGAATAACTCCTTTAAACCGAATGAACAATCCAAGAGTAGTTGTTCCAGTAGGTTGTCCTAAATTGTCCAGAAGCAAGTTTAATTGCGTCAAGCAATATTGCTCCCCTAGCATGTAACTGTCGCAGCTTTACGAAAATAGCTACATGCGCATTTGTATGCTTCTGAATAATGCAAATTACGCTGCCGAATATTGCAAATTACACTTCGTAAACGGAAAAATTGGACTTTTGAGGGCGATCGCGGCCTAGATCGATCTTTTATCTAGCGTTTTTGACTACTGAAAAACCCCATTTTTGTATTGTCGAGAAATGAGAACGCGAATGCCGCACCCTTGCAATCTTGGAAACAGGAGTCTACTCCCTTAAGAAGTGTTATAGGGATTATGTTTGGTTAGTATGTATGCAGACTGTTATAGGAGCTATCTCTTAATCTTTGCATTGCAAGTTCATTACTCTGAATTCCTCGGCACAGTGTAAGTGAAAGTCACTCGCTAAAACATCTGTACTCGGGTTACTGCGCCAACAAGACGTCTGAAGTGTACGGACGGACGCCCTTGAGAACACCCGGTTCTCATTAGCGGTTAGTTACAATTACCGAACGAAAAGTTCATTAAATTTTATGCCTAAGAAGCTCCTGACCTCCCCGCGATCTCAAGGAAACCCTTTAATTCTCTGTGACCCTTTCAGTAGCGAACTCGGATTCGTGTGCAACATGAATTTACAAGGAAAACGAACCGGAATTGACAACGCAAATAAAATGTTATTATTTATTATGCACGACAGTGTCATAAAGTGATCATATATGACAAAAATGTCAAATTATACAAACCTGTAAGAATTTGAGGATACTGTTATATTATTTTCATCTTATTAATATAATTACATAATAGAGGAAACACATTTCAATCCAACTTTCGTACGATTAATTTAGGCAATTGTTATTTTATAAAAATATTTATGGAAAAGGCTGAACTTAAGTGTCTGGAAAACGTGAAAACAATTTGTTGCTCACTGTCACAATTAAAGAAGTTTTTTTAATTCAAATGATATATATAGATAATAATCCATTAATTAGAATGCATCTTGTTAACTGTTAACACACAAGTGGCAGATGTAACACGTGTTCTTTTCTCGAAATGCGGGTGGTAACATCGTTCGTTGCTGGACATTGCTGCAGACGTGAATATTTACGTACACCGTTAGCTTGCTTGGCTCAATTGATGTGCTTGCTACAATGATGTACTACGAATCGATAGAAAATTCTGAGAACAATCAGACACAGACAATGCTTTTCGCTATGAATAGAAACGGTGAACAATAAGCCCAACAAACTATCAGATGAATTTATTAGAAATGTTTAATCATTCGATACGTGTACAACCATTTTCAATACACATTCTAATCTATTTTTCAGCCTAACATGTCCATACCGTTTTCATTGGTAAAAGTCGATGCGTTTGAATTGTTTAATAAAACTAGTGGCCGACACCAGGCGAATTCCCTTTGTGGAATCTGAGCGGAGAATTCGTTTTGGAAAACCGTTGAAAATACGGTCGATGCGTCGAACAAACCGAATGTTTCTCGTTTCATTAAAAAGTCAGCGGAACAGCCGATCGATCGCGCAGCGTGTTTTCGTTGAAAGGAAATAGGTCTGTCGCGTGAATATTGTTCACCCCAGGGCGGACGTTAAATTGGCAGAAACGTGTATCGGGGTGTAATGCGTCGGTTCTTTCGATAACAGAACTCTGCTGCCCCTCTCGTAATAAAAGGGGAAGCGAATGACGTCATTCTCCTATCCACAACTAACACAGAAGTACGATTCAACGATCGTGAGCCTAACACGAGTTATCATCCAGGCCGTACAAGAACAACGCTCGGACATGTTACGCACGCGTTTACATCCCTGCATTAGAAACAGTTCGTGAACGGTTACAAGCATATTTTTTTTCTCGAGTCTCACGGCGATTAAAAATAATCATTATTTATTATCCGACTAATTAGAGTGGAACCACTACTACCAGCAAAACCTTATTCCAGTAACCAGGATTTTTAGTAATAGAAGGCTGCTACGAATTTTCCGCTGTCTCAGAATTTAATTACTTCCTCGATCCACTGTTTCACTTCCTAATTGTCTCTTTGTCACGCGGTGCTATTCTCGTTTCAGCGTCGACTTTCCTGTGGAACTTCTCTGATGACGATACTGTCTCGTAAATGTCAAGAGACTGTACTAAATAGTAGCGAAAGAGGCATTGTTGTTCAATTTTCCTTTGTATCGTTTATTTATTAAGGTCGCGTTAACTACTGGGTTATCAGTTTACATGGTACAATGGTAGGCACAAAAGGGTGAATTTGGAATGCAAAACCTGTAATATAATAGGTTAAACAGAATATAACAGTATTTTTAAATTACACCCAGTCATTTTTGTCATAAACGCATAAAATCCACTTTCTACATCTAACATATAAAAAAACCTCAAGCGTCTGGTGCAATTTGTTCATTTATTAAGGTCGCGTTAACTACTGGGTCATCGGTTTACATGGTAAAATGGTAAACACAAAAGGGTGAATTTGGAGTGCAAAACCTGTAATATAATAGGTTAAAAAGAATATAACAGTATTTTTAAATTACACCCAGTAATTTTTGTCATAAATGCATAAAATCCACTGTCTGCATCTTATATATAAAAAAAACCTCAAGCGTCTGGTGCAATTTGTTTATTTATTAAGGCCGCGTTAACTACTGGGTCATCGGTTTACATGGTAAAATGGTAAACACAAAAGGGTGAATTTGGAGTGCAAAACCTGTAATATAATAGGTTAAAAAGAATATAACAGTATTTTTAAATTACACCCAGTCATTTTTGTCATAAATGCATAAAATCCACTGTCTGGATCTAACATACAAAAAAACCTCAAGCGTCTGGTGCAATTTGTTTATTTATTAAGGTCGCGTTAACTATTGGGTTATCAGTTTACATGGTACAATGGTAGGCACAAAAGGGTGAATTTGATGTGCAAAATCTGTAATATAATAGGTTAAAAAGAATATAACAGTATTTTTGAATTACACCCAGTTATTTTTGTCATAAATGCATAAAATCCACTGTCTGCATCTAACATATAAAAAAACCTCAAGCGTCTGGTGCAATTTGTTTATTTATTAAGGTCGCGTTAACTACTGGGTCATCGGTTTACATGGTAAAATGGTAAACACGAAAGGGTGAATTTGGAGTGCAAAATCTGTAATATAATAGGTTAAAAGGAATATAACAGTATTTTTGAATTACACCCAGCCATTTTTGTCATAAATGCATAATATCCACTGTCTATATCTAACATAAAAAAACGTCAAGACGTCTGGTGTAATTTTGAAGAAGTTATTCGTTTGTAAACGATGCGCGAATACTTTTAGCGCTGACTGTGTTTTGCACGATTCGAATAATAATCGACGTTGCAATGTAGAAGACAGAACCGTTCTCCCAATATTGTAGAACAAACTGCAACTCCGTCGTCCACGGTTGCGAACGCGATCGATATTCGATGCGCGCGTGTCGCAGGGGGGAAACAGCAAAAAAGCATTTCTTAACAGTTCGGTAGTAGGCCCGCATGCAATATTGATCAAGCCGGTTGGTAAATTGGACCAAGAACTGGGTGGTCGTTGTTGGTCAGGCGTGAAGCGGTTTCCCTTCTGATCGTGAGTCACCCAGAACCAACCCAAACTCTGCTTTATTGTTCGACACAACATCCAGAGCTATTCGTGTGCCACACATTTCGTGCAGACTGTGTGCTACCATCCCTCTTATCGATCTCATCTACAAACAAAAACATGAGTTTTCGTGCGAATTCGAAGTTCGACGAATCGCGGCATCCGAGACGCGAACTGCTACTCGTAAATTCATGTTTACTCCCCTGTTAGTGTATCTGGAATCTACACGCGTTCTACGGCATCACGCGAACAACAGATTCTTATAATTTTGATTATTTTTTTATGGGACATTTGCCAACTTATGCCTGGCATTTTTCTGATTAAAACGACACTAAACACGATATTATCTGAACTGAATACGAAAATGCATGTGTCCGGCATTGGCAAACAGAGGGTAACAATTTTTGCCCTCAATTCGTGCTCCCACCCCTCATCGCAAACGTCACAAAAAAATAATACAACTTCAAGATATCAGAAGCAGCACGGACCCGACGGTTTTTCTTATCTAGAATGAATTCGTTAAGGCGGTAGACCCGGTTCCAGGATTGCAAGGGTGCGGGATTCGCGTTCTCATTTCTCAATAATAGAAAAATGGGGTTTTTCAGTAGACAAAAACACTAGATGAAAGACCAATCTAGAGAGCGCTATCGCCCTCAAAAGTTCTATTTTTTCGTTCAAGAGGTGTAATTTGCATTATTCGGCAGCATGTAGCTACGAAAACAACTATATGCGCAGTTTTATGCTTCCGAATAATGCAAATTACGTCTCGTAAACGAAAAAATTAGACTTTTGAGAGCGATCACGGCCTAGATAGATCTTTTATCTAGCGCTTTCGACTACTGAAAACCACTAATTTTGTATTATCGAGAAATGAGAACGCGAATGCCGCACCCTTGCAATCCTGGAAAAAGGAGTCTATTCCTTTAAACTGAATGTACAATCCAAGAGTAGTTGTTCCAATAGGTTGTCCTAAATTGTCCAGAAGCAAGTTTAATTGCGTCAAGCAATATTGCTCCCCTATCATGCAACTGTTACAGCTTTATGAAAATAGCTACATGCGCAGTTGTATGCTTCTGAATAATGCAAATTACGCTTCGTAAACGGAAAAATTGGACTTTTGAGGGCGATCGCGGCCTAGATCGATCTTTTACCTAGCGTTTTTGACCACTGAAAGCCATCAATTTTGTATTATCGAGAAATGAGAACGCGAATCCCGCACCCCTGCAATCCTGGAAAAAGGAGTCTATTCCTTTAAACCGAATGAACAATCCAAGAATAGTTGTTCCAGATGTCCCAGTGGGTTGCCCTAAATTGTCCAGAAGCAAGTTTAATTGCGTCAAGCAATATTGCTCCCCTAAACTGATTTATGCAACGTTCATCGACAGTTCGTGGAACAAAGGTGCTATGACAACAAGATAATGAACACAGTCTCCCTGCTCGATATGCTTCATTATTTGGGTTAACATCCACTTTACGCACGCCGTCGACTCAGGCTATCTACGAAGATCGTTCTGCATTAGCCACGTCCATATATGAAGCTCATTACGAGGAGCGTTTCGCTAGCAGGACACCGGACCAAGTTAATTAAGTATTCAAATGAGTGTACGACTAACATTTTGTAACGACTACAGTACATAATACTGTCTCGTTTTAACGACGGGCTCGGTTCGTGAAAAAATTCTAGCGTACACAGATCGTATCTGCAATTCAAATGTGCCCCGCCGCTAAGTGATTCTTAATTCGTTTTTAATTTCTGCCTCGTTCACGCACGTGCCCCACGGTGCAACAATTTTCGTTTGTATTTTCGTTCATCGATGCCGGGACGTTTTATTGGAGACATTAAACCGAGTGTCCCGTCGGAAACCGATTTTACCGTGTTGCCTGTAATTAAGTCCTACGGCCGGCAATTAGTAGCTACTTTATAGCAGTTATATGATTCTCTCCCTTTTACATTCACAGCAAACCGTTCCTTGATTTTATAAGAGACACGAGGCCGACAAATGACCTGCAGAAGCCAGTTAATCGTGAGGAACATTTTAGATAAAGTTTTTCTTTTAGCACCGAAATAAAATTCTGTTCTCTTATAATCAATATTTAACCCTTTTAGTGCCGGGCGAAAAAGAGGTGCTTATGCGAAGATAACACTGTCCAACAAATTTCAACTTTTTTTATGTTTCACTATAACTGTTGGGTGTACCTTATAGAGTTTTTTTGCGCTTATTCCGAATCTGGCCTTAATTTTTCTCCTACGCGTACAGTTTTTGAGAAACATGGCCTTTAAAAAAAAACCACATTTTTCAACTTTAAACAAATATTGTGATGTTATTATAAAAGATATTGAATTGTTCTTTGCGGCAAAAGATTCTGTAGACTTTCCCGAGTAGAATGATATGCAATATTAATACGTTATGAATGTTTAAACATGTTTAAACAATCATTAAAGACGGAAAGACACCATTTTTGCACAGATTTTTGAGGATATTATTCAATTTATCGGAAAAAATAAGGGTCCAGCGTAAAATTGAACTATATCACGCGATAGAGCAGACTTTTATCTTGAGAAACCCCCCCTTGAAGTTTCCGACATCGATGTTTTTACCGAACCAGAGTGCAAAATATCTTCGCTCGACACGAGTTGCCGCCAGTGTTGCTCTTCCACGAGCGTTCTAGTGGTGAGTGTCACTGGCGGCAACTCATGTCGGGCGACGATATGTTTCTTTCTGGTTCGAAAAAAACATCGACGTTGAAAATTTGAAACGGTGGTTTTTCAAGATGAAAGTCTGCTCTATCGCGTGATATAGTTCGATTTTCCGCTGGACCCTTATTTTTTGGGATAAACCGAAAAGTATCCTCAAGAAATCTCTCTCCATCTTTAATCATTGTTTATACATGTTTAAACAATCATAATGTATTAGTATTGGATATCACTGTATTCGGGAAAGTCTACAGAATCTTTTGCCGTAAAGAACAATTCAATATCTTTTATAATAACATCACAATATTTGTTTAAAGTTGAAAAATGTGGTTTTTTTTGAAGGCCATGTTTCTCAAAAACTGTACGCGTAGGAGAAAAATTAAGGCCAGATTCGAAATCAGCGCAAAAAACTCTATAAGGTACACCCAACAGTTATAGGGAAACAAATTTGGTGTTGGACAGTGTAACCGGCCGAATTTTACGATTTTACTAGGATTTGGAAAAAGGCTCAGAGAAACCAAATGAAAAGCAATATTTATATAATTCCAAAAGCAGTATACACTAATTTTTCTATATTCATTGAAAATTACATAAATAACAAAGGTAGAAGTGATAAAAAAAAAAGAAAATTTAATTGCGGGCCGATATATCGGCTCTGGCACTTTTCGCCAGTGCAGCGAGGGCCGATATATCGGCCTCCGGCACTAAAAGGGTTAAGGAACACGTAAAATAATGAAAGTAAATTTTTTATGGGACATCCACTAACTTATTTGTGGCATGTTTTTCATTAAAATGACAGGACGCAAAGCTATAGTAGAACTACACAAACCCAAGTGTTTTTCTTAGGTCAATTAGATAGTACCTCACGAAAGAAAGATACAAAATTTCTTTTCTTTTTTTAAAGAAATTTGGTTCGTACGTTTTCCAGTAGTATCAACTATATACCGATCAATCTGCATCGAACTAAACTCACGATCTCTCACTTATCGAAACCACTTGACTGTAATGATTCAGCGACGACAGGTTACCTGACAAGATCGAAATGGGGACAGAGCGTTTGCTTAGCGAGCGAGTTAAATATACTCGTAGGTCGGTCGCACTTTTATGTTATTTTGCTGCTAAACCGGTCGATTATACTTGACTTACTGTTTATCCGCGCCATGTGTTCGAATGTAGACTCCACGGTACGATTTCTATCGTAATATGTATCGACATCTACCGTAATTTGCATTATTCTTCATTATTCTCATAAAGCTGCGACAGCTACATGCTGCCGAATAATACAAATTACTAGGAGTGTGCGGGTTCCCGACATTTACGGATACCCGACAGTTGAGTCGGGTTGGAAAAAATCGGGCGGGCTCGGGCGAGTACTCGAGACATCTGAATGTTCGGGTAGCTTGATCGTTTCGAGTAGCTTGATCGCGTCGGATAGCTTGATCGTCCACGGGTAGCCGATCATCAGCAGTCTCATTTGAAATTCGAAATCAATTATAATTACACTATAAAATGTAATCTTCATTGTATGTCGTATGTACATATGTGATTTCCGCCTTTTCCTTTATTAAAATTTGAACGTACATATGTATATTCTATTAATGGATTAATTAATTTTCTCTTATTTTTAATGTATAGGAGTCATACCACGCAAAGTGACCTAGAACTAACAAACCGATGAAAATGAGTTTTTAGTAACATAAGAGTATCTCCTAAAAATGTAATTTGAAAAAAATGTTTTTTCACTATTTATTTTGCAATTGTTTTAAACAAATGCATCGTTTTCATAGGAGGGTACTTTTTAAAAATTTGAAAAATATGAGGATATAGTCCCGAGTGTCCCTTGTATGTACATGTTTTTAAAAAGATGGACATTTGAAAATTGTCGAAATTGAAATTGATTGAACTCGATGCTGCACCGTGATATACAGTCTCGGACGACCGCACACAGTGGGCTATAAGAGATATCGAGATGAATTTATTAAAAAATGATTCCTATCTGCTGCTAATTATCGCAATCAATATATATTTTTATTATCATTTTTTAATCATGTGTCTAAATTTTATTGTCTTAAAATAAAATTTTAAATTGTTTATTGGTTACTCGTTTAGTACTTTTCCAGATAATTCGATATCGCGTTAGTGCAAATTACGAATCGCATGTTCAATCTCGAGTATAGAAAGATCGCGTCCGAATTTGGGCAATCTATGTAATCGTAATCCGAATGTCTCCGGCTACCTGTGACGATCAAGCTACCCGACACGATCAAGCTACCCGGAACGATCAAGCTACTCGACGCGATCGAGCTAACCGACGCGGTCAAGCTAACCGACGCGATGAAGCTACCCGAACATTCAGATGTCTCGAGTACTCGCCCGAGCCCGCCCGATTTTTTACGACTCGACCCGAACCCGTAAATGCGGGAAACCCGCACACCCCTACAAATTACGCCTCGTAAACGTAAAAGTTAGAACTTTTGAGGAAGACATCGGTCTAGATTGATCTTTCATCTAGCGCTTTTGACTACTGAAAACCACCATCTTTTGCATTATCGAGAAATGAGATGGCGCATCTCGCGCCCTTGCAATCCTGGAAAGGAGAACATTTCCTTAATCCGGCGATGCTTAGCAGAATAAGTCGCGTGATACAGATTTAGAATTCGATATGGCGTATCGCGCAGCTTCCCACGGCAAAAAGCGAGAAAACGGCCGGCACAGACGGCTTTCAGAAACAAAGGCAACAAATAGTGAGAAACAGGAGTAGTGCCGCAGTTCTTCCAATAAATTGTTCGTCTGGTTGCATGCGAACGAATCCGTGGTAGCGCAAGTCCCATTGACCTAAGTCTATCTCGAACAGAAAAGACGACGACGTGACGTTGCTTTTTGGTATAGTGTTACTCCGGGTACGGTAGCATGATCCTAAACCGCACTATCTCGGCGAGCGTAGTCGGACACGTTTCTTTCGGTGTTCCGCAGGAGGACAGCAAGGTTAACCAATCTGTAACCGGTTCGTGACATTCGATTCCCTCGATTAACCGCGTCGATTCGGATACCGCGGCGTACGGCTCTGTCCACTGCTGTCCGTGTGTTATCTTTGCGGATTTTCTGCCTGCGACATGCTCGGTCGTTCGCGTGCACGCTCGATACACGTTACGTGAGACCGACCGGAAACGTCCACGCATGTGGTAGATCCGCTTAAGCGGGGAATTATACAGTGAAGGTGGACGGTGCGCGATCGTAGGGTCAAGTTAGCCCCGGACCCTACGTACTACGTACCGAGCCGCCGGCACTTAAGCACTTGAGTGTCCGGGTTGCCACGGTCAATTTTCTGCCTACGTTCGATTGACTGGTCAACCATGCTTGCGCGAAAGACAATAGGTTGGGGCGAGACTGAAAGCGCACCGTTCTAAACGCAAACACGAAACTCTAATACTTTGTTCGAGCGCTCCTGGCGCTGCACTGTGGTCCAGCAGCCCGTTCTTTCCTCAAATTACAACAAATTACAATAAAATCTTTCTTTTTCTCTCGAATAAGAACCTTTTGAAACCTCTAAATTCAAAATATTATGTAATTGTAGGCATTTTTTGGGTAGAAGGACCGAAGTAGGGGTGAAAGGTCCGAGCAAAGAGACGGGAAGCGAGTTCTTGGGTGCAGACGTGACATTTAGTCAATTGGGGGACTTGAAACGATTTTCTACATTTGCCAAGAGTCCCAAGTTTTATTAGCGACGAACGCACCATAAAACTCGTGTACAGTAATGTCCAGATTACTGTCAAACAGCCGTATTTTTGGTTGACAGTAATCTGGATCCTGGATCGTATTTTTGTTACTTCAAAGGTGATTCCGAACATAGAGAAGGATTAAATGTGTTTTGTTATCGATCGTAAGGTTGTTAATAACAAGATGTGTTAGTGATATCGGCGCAACGGTTCGATCAGAGATACAAATTAAAGCAATATTGCTAGCTCAATTAGACTTTCAACGTTTCGATCCCAATATGGATCCTTTTCAAGAAAGAAGAAAAAACTGCGTCTGTAAACTTCAAATAGGGGTTTTAGTATTAATGTGCAAAACAATTTTAAATAAATAATTAAATTACAGTAATGAAATTACCAACCTGCTTTATGAAAAAAGTTAAGGACAAAATGACTTTTAAAAACACATGTTGTTTCTATGCCGGTGCACAGGTTATTGTGGCACAAACACAAGGTTAATAGAAACAGAAAACAAACCAGAAAACCAATGGATCGAACATGAACTAATCGATATTTGGCGGTTATTTCAAACCGTAAAACGTCCAACGTACAACATTCCAACTGCGAGTATACCACATGTCATGGTAAAAATTGAATAAACAACAATAGAGACACATCTGATGACAACCAATTATACTTTAGGTGTTATGTAATTAAACAAAACTCAAGACAGATTGAATCAATTAAGGAAAAAAGATTCCTCATAACACATTACTGATTCAGTAATGTTGCGTAATACTCATGAATCCTAGGCTTTTCGTACCTAAGATTTACGCTAGGATGTTTAATCGTATGAATCGTTTCCATAGAGAAGGATTGATTGAAATTCAAAGGTGAAGCCGAACATAGAGAAGGATAGAATGAAATTGAAAGGAGAAGCCGAACATAGAGAAGGATAGAATGAAATTCGAAGGAGAGTCCGAACATAGGGAAGGAAGAATGAAATTCAAAGGAGAAGCCGAAGTCTCCGAAGTCTCTTTCTTTCCAATACGCTGTCGTTCCTTGCGACCGAAACTTGAATAGTCGATTTAACCGCTAAATACAATTGGAATTATATCGTGTTTGGTCTTATATTAATCAGAAAAATTCCAGAAATACGATAGTGAAATTTCAGTAAAAAAAATAATGAAAATTAAGAAAGTTGAAAATTTCGATTCATTCTAGTCAATGTGTCGTGTTTACACCGATATACCCGAGCCGAGATCAATCATCGCCAGTGGAGTGGGTAGGCACTCGTCTTAGAACATAGTATAAACACAGGACAGTAATGCGGA
>CM052200.1:24774835-24947705 GCA_028455805.1 Lasioglossum figueresi | reverse complement strand
TAATGAAAATTAAGAAAGTTGAAAATTTCGATTCATTCGAGTCAATGTGTGGTGTTTACACCGATATACCCGAACCGAGATCAATCATCGCCGCCTTCGGCGCGGCGCGGCGTTGGCCGCCAGTGGAGTGGGTAGACACTCGTCTTAGAACGTAGTATAAACACAGGACAGTAATGCGGACATCACTGTACCCCGGACGAAACCCCAGATGGCTGACGAAAAGCTAGAGACGACAGTAACCCCACGATCATGACTATCCCTTACTCCACTGATTTCGGAGGGCGGGTTTTGACCAAAATACGTAGCGATTGGGTGTCATAGGAAAACGCCCACTTAGGGATATGGATAAAAGACGCAGCGCGTCAACGGCAAGATATCTGTGAGGGATCGAAGTAGCGTCAAAGAAGAACTCCGAGCAACAGCCAAGTCCTAGCGTATCTAGCCGATCGTATCCAACCCTTACATAATATATATATTTTTCATCCACTGCTAAACCTGACTACAGTTTATTTTAAACCTCTCGACCGTCCTACATAATAGTTGTAAATATTAGATTGTGGAAAAAGTTTCTTCGTATTCTCCCGATAGATGGTGTTACCATGTCATAACTCTGTTAATATTAATCGGATCTGGCGTTACTTGAACGCGTCTGGAAGGTGATATATAGACTGCGGATGTTTATACAATTTGCAATTTTTGCAGACGAATTGTAAGAAAGTGGAATAAAATAGAATCTTATTCCCGGTGATAGTAGCCTTTGCAAATCTGAAATGAATAAAAATTGTACCAACTTCTGTCTAATTTTACTATTCTACGCTTTTCTGAAAATTTTCAGATGCCATAAATGCATAAAGATCCGCAGTCTAGTGATATATCGTAGAGTAATTACAAACAAGAAATTATGATATTTGTTTACTTAGTCAGAAGTTATCACGTTTTGAAGATGAGTGAAAACAAAGAAGAAATTCGATACATTTTGAAACTTTATTACAAAGGAAAGAATGCGACTCAAGCTGCTAAAAAAATTTGTGATGTTTATGGACGTGTACAGTATTGGTACGTGTGGTACAAAGTTGGTTCAAGCTTTTTGAATCTGGAAATTTTAATGTCAAAGATACACCTCGTTCTGGTCGACCCGTCACTGAAAAAGTCGATGAAATCATGCAAACAGTTGAGCATTCCGGCAAATTAGCAGTCGTGACATCGGTATGGAACTAAACATCGAGCACAAAACAGTTCTAAACCGTTTAAAGAAGGCTGGATACAAAAAACAGCTCGATGTTTGGTTGCCTCACGAGTTAACATTGAAAAATTTAATGAATCGAAATCGAAACTTTTTTCAAAGGACTCGTTACAGGCGATGAAAAATGGATCGCGTACGACGATAATGTACGAAAAAGATCGTGGTCGAAGCGAGGCGAAGCTCCGCAAACCGTGGCAAAGCCAGGATCGACACCAAGAAAGGTGATGCTGTGCATTTGGTGGGATGATAAAGGAATCGTTCGCTACGAGCTGCTGCCATCCGGTCAAACGATTGATTCTAACCTCTACAGTCAACAACTGGAAAGATTACGTCAAGCAATCGAGAGAAAGCGACCAGAACTGATAAACAGAAGAGGCGTCGTCTGCCATCACGATAATGCCAGACCCCAAACTCTATCGCGACCCGTCAAAAATTAAGAGAGCTTGGCTGGAAAGTTTTGATGGATGCACCGTATATTCCTGATATTGCATCATCAGACTGCCATTTGTTTCGATCTTTACAGAACTCTCTTAACGGTGTGAAGTTGACTTCAAAAGAGGCCTGTAAAAATCATTCTGTTTTTCGCACAGAAATCACAGAAATTCTACAGTGACGGGATTATGGTTTTACCTCAAAAATGGCAAAAGGTGGTCGATCAAAAGGCCACATACTTGATTTAATGAACTTCATTTAAAATATGGAAAAAGCTTGATTCGTTTCCGCATTAAAATACGAAGAAACTTTTTCCCCGACCCAATGACTGTTGCGTCAACTGCAAGCACAGTGTCGCCAGATCGAGGCATTCAAGGGGAATACAGTTTACCCCCTCTCCGATGACCAGATTAATACGTGACCAGTCTACGGTCTTAGCGGGGGACGTTGGAGTATGCTTATGGTGCTGGAATGGGATAGTGGAAGGTAAAAAGGAGGAGAGGAAAAATCGATCAGTTATGGTCGATTCTGACGACGCTGTGCAAGCAGCAGGAGCCGAATAAAAATTGAATTCTCTCCAGAATAAATTGAAGATGTTAAAAAGAACACGCCGACATTCTGAAATTCTCGGTACTCTTCAGGAGCAAAGAATCACCGAGATTTTTCATCGACTGGCACGGAGACCTTGCTGGCAGTCTCTGCTACCCGGTATGCAGCAGCGAGCAGCAGTCAATCCAATTCATAAAGAAACTTGTCTCCGCGGCCGCTTCTTCCCCGATTGCTCGGACAAAGAACGAAAAAGGAAAAAAAAGAGGAAGTGGAACCGGGTGCTGGAGGCGGTCAGAAGCGACCGGAATGGAAACTCGCGAATGGACGGTTCGGCGCGTCAAAGGGACAAAAGGCAGAAGTCCCCCGCGCAACGATACCGTTGAAAGAGTTCAAAGGTAGGCGAACAAAACGGGGAAGAATTCGCGGACGTGGCGCAAGATATCGAGTAACGTTTGTCATGCTGTGTAAGAAGACGTCGACCTCGTGGACACGCTACCGTGGACTGGTCCTATGCTTCAGGGACCACCGTCAACGGCTACCCACGATGGACAAGCGTAGTGACTTTGGAAACGCCTCGGGTAGCCGAGCTAAAGCACCTCGGGCCGTCAGAGGTCCATTTCCAGGCAGCAACATTCTAGCGCCGATGTGGACAACAAGAGCTCTTTAGGGGACGCTGCGGGATACATTTTGTCCCTTCGTTGAGTTCAGTATCGACGACAGGAAACGATCCTTCTTCTCTCTTTCGCTGTAGAATTCGTGGTTTTGCTACTACAGATTTCCAGGAAGCTAGGACAGTAGCCTAGGGAAATGCTGTAACAGCTGATCGACACAGGCAACGAAGTTTGAGAACTCCATTATCTCTTCCTTCCTCCAGGCGATACGTCCGAGGGATTTTTTTGTGAAGCGCATCGAGCCCAGATTGTCCCAGAGGAGTAACTATACCGGACTACGTACGGGGTCGAACAAAATTCGTGGTACAGACGGGGACAATAGCGTGGCTCGTGAGACGAAAATCGGAAGCAAGTCGAATAAAACGACGTGCAAACTGTTTATTCGATATTTGCGGAGAATGTGTCCGGTTGACACAAGGAACCATTGATCGGATAGAAGGAGTGGAATCCATTCGACGACTCCATGAGCCATCTGTTAGGTATGCGGACCAGATTGATCTTTAATCCTCCAGGGACGTCGGTACACCAGTACACACGACTCTGCCGAATATTTATCAATTTATTAGTCACGGTGCGTCTCCGTAATTTATTATCTACTTTCTGGAGTCAATCGCTGTTTTCTTTGATTTATCTTCGTTTTGGTCAGATTTCGAGCTTCGTACCGACTTCGCGCCGCGAATCTCGGGCCATTCGCGACAGTGGACGAACGGTGTAACAAAACGCACGACAAATTTAATCCGGGGAGCAGCCGACATCGCTGTTCACGGCGGAACGGTTCGAAAGAGCAAGAGACCGTTTCCGCCACGGGATTCGTGGCCGGTCGTTGGCCGATGCAAAAACATCATCAACGAGAGAGGCGGCCGAGTGGCCTTTGCCAAGTCCGTCGGGGGGAAAAAGGGAGCCCCCGAAGGGATGATGGTAGCCGTCGTCCCGCAATAATGTCAGACTCTTCTCCGTTTTATTGCGCACGGAGTGACTGACTACTGGAGCATTGATCGACGGATGCGGCAAAGCCGCAATTAGTGCGCCGCGCGGAGCAACCCGGTCGGATCGAGATGATTAGCGGAAGCGTCGCTGAAAAGGAAAGGTGTCACGCACTCGCGACAGGTGTTGATACCCTCCTAGACGGTTTTTAGTGTCTAATAATTGCTTGGGAAATTCTGCCGCAGTTCAAAACAATGTCCTCTCATTATGTGCTAATCGCAGTGTTGACAATTTCATGATTGTCTTGCGAGATACGATCGAAACGCGTTAGTCGTTTCTTAGCCGAGATGACCACGACCAACAGTATACCAAATGGCCATTTTAGGTGGAAAAAATATATTCTTCTGTGGGAATGTTTACTTTGCCTAATTATACCTATATAATTAATTTAACCCTCGCAAGGTAAGGTCTGATAACACATAAATAGTAAGGTGGGGTCTCTCAGACCTCGACAAATGAATGTCATAAATAGCCTCGTTTTTAATCAATTTGGGATAAAGAATAATACAGGATAAAAGTAAACAAACAGATGTCATTTTATTCGTATAAATATTCTTTTCAAAAATCTGAAGCTGGGGTCTCTGAGACCCCACATTACCTTGCGAAGTTTAATACATAGCGATCTAAGCATAGAAATCGAAACGTGAAAACTTCGATCCGTAATACGGCGAAATCGTACCTTTATATTTATTATAATGGCTATGCACGATATTCTATATGAACATAAGTGAATGTTTACATTAATGTTCACAAAGTTCGTTCGTAAATAACAAGATGTATCGATGATCTCGGCGCAAAGGTTCGATCGGAGATATAAATTAAAGCAATATTGCTAGTTTACCTCTATTTAAAATTTACAGACGCAGTTTTTTCATCTTTCTTGAAAAGGATCCATATTAGGATCGAAACGTAGAAAGTTTAATCAAACAAGCAGTATTGCTTTAATTTATATCTCCGATCGAACCTTCGCGCCGAGATCATCAATACATCTTGTTATTAACAATCTTACGATCGATAATCAAAATACATTCGTTCGTAAAGTCCGTTACAACAATTGTTAGAAGTGCTCTTTGGTGAAAGTATTTGATTAGAAAGCTGGTTTTCTAAACTTTCGGAGTTAAAAGTCGTCTCTATACGTGCTGCGAGACAGAAACGAAAAGTTATATTTCCATATGGCAAAAACGCAATTTTTCGAAATGTTTCAAGCGAGAAGCTACTTTACTAGAAAGTTGAAAGCAGACAGTTTCTTTCCATTACGCCAGAGAGCAATATGTTTCAGGGCCTCCGAAAGTCGCAACGCTAGGAGGCAGCGTTCCGCCGAGCAGTTCGCGAATCCGCCACAATAGCAAGGTGCACCCGTCCCATAGTAAACTTGCACAAGGTCAACGACTCTGGCCGGTTACCAAAATTAACCCTCGGCGCGCACCGGGTCTTCATAATCGTCGGTTTTCCGATTTTCCAACAAAGCTCCGTTGCCATCGGGAAGATGAAACTGCGGGACCAGCTATCCTCCGATTTCGATCATTTTTTACTGTAACTTAAAAATCGGTATTTTGAACAACTTTGCACAGAATTTGCGCAGAAGACTTTGATACGGCTAACAGAATAAGTTTTTAAAGATGGAACAATTAGAAGTATTGGTTGAGTAATTACTCAAAATATTTCTAAATTATAATAATTACAAATTACTTGAACTAATAATAATTACAAATTACTTGAACTAATAATAATTACAGGAATAAATAAAATAAGCATCGTATTGAAGCTGCCGTCTTGAATTTTTTATTTTTCGTGACAGATTCGTTATCAGCGGCCTAGAAAACTCTAATAAAAAATATTTGGAAAAAATTTTGGAATTTTCGCCAGAAACATCGGGTCACCAGAGTACTGTGCATCGAGGGAAAACCGATTCGAGAGACCGTTTTTCCACGGGGCTCGATCAACGTCAAGGTATCCACCCACGTCGCGTAGTCTACGACCAGTCTGACCACTTATCGACACGTGTAAAGCGCACCTTGAACGGGACCAGCGCTGCGACGACTTTATCCGACGGGCTGATTCATCGCGTCTCGTTTGCCGATAAATTAACGTCGCGTAAAGTCGACGTCTTATCGCGGCCTCTCTGACCGAAATTGGTGGATCGTAGGAAGTGCCTGGCGAATCGATAACGATAAACGCGCTCGCAATCGCGAATGCGACGCGGTTTCGGGCAACCTCTGCCCACGGACTGTCGCAAAAATGTTCCTGGCCCAATCGATTTCACGTTCGAGAACGCGGTTACGATGGAAATGTATCGGTTTACGCCATATTTGAGATTAAACGATAAAAATAATGACGTAGCAGACGAGACATTTTTCTCTATCTCTGTAAAAATACATAAAAAAATTTCTCGTATATGAGACTGCCACAGATTTCAAGATTTTATCAATCTTTTAGGTGTCGTTAACCCCTTGCCTTGAAAATTCTGAACAGATTCTAATGAAAATGTATGTTAATAATTTCCTTTAAACCGAAATATAGAATTTTATTTTGGTTTTGTTAATATGCGGCTATTGGAGAACACATAGGAATACAATTTATATAAATATTCTCCTGTTTTAGGAAATTACGATCTACAACAAAGTTCGAATCACTGTGCTCTACAATAAATCGTAGGACAAGGGGTTAAAAGAGGAAGCGTCAATCTTTGAATCTGTGGCGATTTCAGTGGTGAAAAAAAGTGTTCAAAGTTTTCGCACAGACTCGAGAACATAGTGAAAAAAAATCTTAGGATAAATCATCAGTTTTTACGAAATTATCACAGTTTACGAATACCACCTGTCAAATATTTCCCGGATCAAATGTAATTTTCTAGAACGAGACTAACGACAGAAAATAAATTGAACGCAATTTAGAACGTGAGGGATTAAACGTTTTCCAGATACGTGATAACGTTTACATTGTCCCTGGTATGTATATGATTTCTTTGCAGTTTCATCTGGATAGAGCCGCGTTCCAGTTACCGGGATCAGTCGCAGTGAAAGAAAACCGTGAAACGCGATGAATCCGGGTCCCGTATCAAAGATTCCCTGAACGCGCACGCCGAACCGTTTTCTTTTCCTCGGCGATCGTAATCAGCGTAAGCGTTTCCCGTTATCGTTCGCGGAGAGGTGTGCGATCGGTTTTTATCGAGCATGAAACAAGCCGTATTAACGTTCGAACGCGTTTCTGCTGAATGATGTTCGGCTCGCGATTTATAAAAGCGCAGTCGGCATACAGGTCGAGTTAACGACTGCACGGTTTGCATGCGGCGGCATCAGCTTCTCCCATAAACCTTAATTGCGATTGAGGGTCTTCAACAACGGCCGGACACGTGGATTAAGGTGCAACCATACAAGCCGTGCTCGTTGCAAAATAACAGCGACCGGCTAGGAAGCATTTATTAGCGCAACGATGTGGCATAATAAACAGCCGCAAAAATGATCGCGGCGTGCCGCGACCTCGGGCACCATGGAGTATTACCATTTCCAAGGTACTGTTTTAATTACTAAAACTTTTTATAAATTTACCTCAAAACAGCTTCCTCATTTTTTTTATATCATTTATTGTTTTTATACTATACAATTATTACTGTACAATTAAAAGTAACACTAGAACTACCGAATGAGTCAGAATTACTTGCTCCCGATTTGTTTTTTTTTTAAATATTAAAATTATAAATATGTTTTCCTGAGAAAATTTTTTAGTGGACTTCTCTATTGAAGTACATATTTAAATAATACTGGTACGAAATCTAAATAAATGCAATTTTGTTATTATTATAAGGCAATGTATGCCAATCGCGTTTAGTGCTCGGTAGTTCTAGTGTTAAATTTATATGTATACATATATAATTTAAATAAAATTTCTAACACATTTCCGAACAATTTTTTCTTCTGTATCGATCGCGAAAATGTATATTTCTTTTTGAATGTTGAGACAGAGCTTTTTCAAAACATAATCATTCAATTTATCGTTGAGGAAGTTTAACAATTTTGCGGGTAAAGTCAAAATAGTTTCTGGGATGTTGATGCACATGCTGCTGATAATATTTGCTGTTAATAAACACAATATTTTATGTATAAAAATAAGAAACAGTATTTTTGCATTTCTGGTAAAATAATACAAGGTACGCCGTAATAGGAAGCTGTGAAATGGAAGTGAATGTTTCAGGTTTCATTTTATTATAAAAATCTGGAAATGTGGAAGAGAGACGCAATGCGAACGTGATTTCTAGAACGATGCCCAGAAAACGATTTTCCTGCTCTGCCGTTATGTCATAGGCCGATAAGCTAGCCGATATTGGAAACCTATAATGTATCGTTGCGCGGCTGCGTTCGAAACGCGGCCCGCTATTGTTAAACGTAAAAATAGTGTGAATTACACGTTACACGGCTCGCGACTAGTGCAATTTCCAGCTCCGATGCACGCTGCTGACGGCAGAGTTCCGACCACTTCAATGTTTATTACTCGACTACGGAAGTTTCTGCAAGCTTACATTTCTCACGACGAATGTGAACGGACCGAATCAAAGTCCACTCTCTTAACGAATCGTTCGACCGGATGTCTCGAATAAAAGAAGATTTTTAAAAACCTGATTATTGAAAATAAAAATGACCTGGGAAATTAAGGTTTCTCGGAAAATCCTTTGCTTTTACGATCGAATAGTAACAATGTCATAACTAGGCTGCAGATTTTATGCATTTAGATTTTAGATTGAAATTGTAAATCCCGTTGTCGCGGGAAGCTCGCGAGTTTTCATTAATTCGGCAATGGGTTGACTCGATGGGTTTATAGGAAATGAGTAAAAACTCATATTTCACTCTTACTCTTAATCTAAATTTTGAAGTAAGTAAATTTTAGAGTTTAGAAAAACTCATTTCCCATAAAATATTTCACTCTTACTCTTAATCTAAATTTTAGAGCGAGAGCTCGAGTGAAATATTTTATGGGAGATGAGTTTTCACGATTTCGCACACAGTTTTTACCGTAACAGTAAGACAACCCATTAGCTGAATTAATGAAAACACGCGAGCTTCGCGCGACGTCTCGCGAAACTGATACGCCGGGGGTGGAAAGTAAAGATAAACGAAGGGAAGAGGGAGAGAGAGAAAGAACGCTTGCAGTATCTCATTTGGTGCGATGATCTCGAGGGTACCGGGGAAGGAAAAATGAAGAAACTGGATCGAACAGGTAGGATGAAGGAAGAGCGAGAATAATGAAGAAAAATGAATTGCGTGCAAGCAAAAGCGATGGACATTGCAATTTTGCTTGGAATATGATTAGATCCGTCATTTTTCCACGGGAAGTAATCGTTAGGATGATACTGCCGATACTCTGAGAGCAATATTCCAAACGCTAAGCTATTTCCGAAACCCAGTTTCATATTTCTAAGTAGTTAGCGAATTTAGTAAAGATGAAATTAAAAATTGGCTCTTGAAGATCAAATTGTTATTACAAGATGCTCCAACTGACTGTACATGTACGATATGCTGTATATTGGACAGTTGTCAAGGAAACAGAGACAGAAAAGGTGAGGAAAGGACTGGCTAGCTGCCAGGTCAACGCGAAAGTGCTACGCAACGTTCGATAGACGCTTCTGTTATTGAGCTGCACGATTGCAGCTGCATCATCGATCCGCCGATCATAGAAGCACAGATTACAAAAGCTGATGTCAGTGCTGCGGCTGCAGCAACATGCTGCGATGCATAGCTAGCGTATGTGCTGCGATTAACCAGTTTAATCTAGGTCAGTGGCAATACCATATTAGACTGAGTAACTAATCATTTTGCAACATAGATGCCGGTACTCATTTTTACCTTCCTCTTAACGGGACCGTTTATTAAGGATCGTCTCGCAATACGATAAATAGACCGAGGATGATTGTGCCCATAATTATGAAAGTGATCTAAAAGTCAAAATTTTAAAAATTAATGAGTTTGTTAATTAATTCAATGTAATTTTTACGATATTGTCAAATATGAACCGTTGGATGGTGCTTGTTATTTCAACATTATATGGAATTCGTTTGGTGTTAATATCCTTATCTTTAAATATCTTGAAACAAGAATAATTATGGGCACAATTATACAAGTGTTCTATCAAATTAAGTCAGTTCTATCAAAAAAATAGTAGAACTTCACGATCTAAGAAACAGTACGGACCCGATGATTTTTCTTCGATCAAGACTGTGTTTCCTTATAATAACCCACGGTCTATGTATAATCATTCAGATAATTACCGTGTTGGTTGGCGGTGTAATCTCCACAAAATATTCATTAAATTAATTGTGCGAAACAAGTGATACGATTCTTCCCATGTTCCAAGTGGCAAACATGCTCTGTTCGATACTTGTGAAATTATGGTTCACGGTGAATTAAACAAGGGCGTTTTCTTTTCCGTCTCTCGCCGGAATTTTCAGTTAGAGGATTTGCTAAACCGCCGGCTCGCCGGTTTGAACGAGCCTCTTGCCAATCATTTACGCCACTTTGCAGCTGAAACTTGAAACATCAGCGGCACGATACCATCTAGATTAATCCTTCTTGCGTATAATGAACGCCGAGTACTCGCGGTTTCGTCGGGCCCGAGTACCAATAAGAATTGAAAACGAGAATGCGACCATTGTGGATCGTCGGTCTCCTTCCTCGCGAGACAGAGAGAAATAGATTTCATCGGTCGCAGCTGTCGGTTCTTGATTACATAGACATAGATTAGCCGGAACATGCAATCGGTACGTGTATAAACTGCGCTTTGTAATAGACCTCGATCACTCGAAGCTACAGTCAAGGATGGCCAGCGGTCGGTTGTCGATGGGAATCGCAAAAATTTTCACTTCTATCTTATTAACAAAATTAATCTCTCAGATAAATCATTTTTCGACGTACACAGGTTAACAGAATAAGTACAGACAATAAATTAAAAGAATAGTGCATAGAAAAATACATGTTTTTATTGAAAAGATGAAGAAAAAGATGAAGGTTACCTTGAAATCTCCGAAATAAGTTGACATATCTCTTAAATTAATCATTTTTCGACATAATAGGTTAATGGATTTTTATAGAGAATTACGAGCTGCATCGAACAGCGCATAGAAAAATATACGTTTCTACTTGAAAAAATTAAGGTTACCTTGAAATCTCCGAAATAAGTTGACATATCTCTTAAATTAATCATTTTTCGACATAATAGGTTAATGGATTTTTATAGAGAATTACGAGCTGCATCGAACAGCGCATAGAAAAATATACGTTTCTACTTGAAAAAATTAAGGTTACCTTGAAATCTCCGAGATAAATTGGCATATCTCTTAAATTAATCATTTTTCGACATAATAAGTTAATGGATTTTTATAGAGAATTACGGGCTGCATCGAATAGTGCATAGAAAAATGTACGTCTCTATTTGAAAAAATGAAGGTTGCCATGAAATCTCCGAGATAAGTTGACATATCTCTTAAATTAATCATTTTTTCACATAATTGGTTAATGGAGTTTTATAGAGAATTACGAGCTGCATCGAACAGTGCATAGAAAAATGTACGTTTCTATTTTTAAAAAATGAAGGTGACCTTGAAATCTCCGAAACTCTTTCCTCTACAAAAAGAAAGCTGTTATTGCCATATTTTGGTCCTTTTTATACTGAAGAACTTTGGTTAATACAGTTTTTTCATATTTTCATGTTAGAACAGTCTGTTGTTAGGATAATAGCGGTAGCGGACACGCGAGTCAGGTAGCGGTTTGAAGCATGGTTGGTCATGTGATCGGTATTGGCAAACAGCAGGAAATCGAGAGGCAATTTTTCCCCATGCTGGGAGACACTCGCCTTGATATCAAAATTGGTCTCAATGCCACTCGGACAGGACTCGCGTAGTGACAGACAATTTACTGGCACTTTTCACTTTCAAGGAATGACGGTGAGTAAACGGTTTGGCTCGCTAGTTATCGGCTCTTGTTCGACGCTAACCGCTCGGAACGTTCGATCTCCCCGTGTACGATATACTCTATTCGATCCGCTAATGAAATCGATTCTTACGCAGCAGTATTTAAAGCCGCCGCTGGTATTACTCGCGGGACAAACGTGCCGAGTGAATTGAGATTAATTGTCACGGAAAAAGAGGCCTTCGAGCGGACATTTAATGAATCAAATTTCATCTTGTTGCGGTAGATGAATTGTATAGGCATTCATCGATACGTATAACATTAAAACACGATATATGCAGACTTAACCAATTAAATGTATATAATGGATGTCGATCTGTAAATATTCCAAATACAACAATTTCGTAAAGAAGAAGCTCACCCCTTCGTTTTTTAGGGCAGTTTGCATGAATATTTCGGAGCTAATCTCCCGTGAGTGGGATCTTGAAACGTCGTTTTCTCATTGGGTGGATACTAATTCGTCCTGTATCGGGGAGATTGACGTCTAAGCTGCAAGTGGAAACGAGGGGTGCGCCACGTGGACGCTCGAATTCACCCCCTTGAGTTATGTCCCCCATATACAAGTATGAGTAATATAGGGGAGTGGTCCTGGGCGTGATCACATGGTCCCTGAACTTGGTAAATCCGCTATGATATACTGCGAATCCTGTTACAAACAGCTATCCTGATAAGAAACTCGCCAGCCTAGACGGGAAAATGGAAGTCGCAAATCGCAATTTCATCCTTCCACTTCATTTTAACCCTTAGGACTCGAGTGGTGACTCGGAGTAACCACTAAAAATTGGTGTACCATTATTCAAAATATTGTTTGCATTATTAAATATGTTGGTATGTAATCAATTACTAAACATTTAAGTATTGTATGAGGTGTTACATCAATTTCATATCTATAAAAAAAAAGAAATCATATAGAACGGAATTATTCTAGCCGGAAAGAAATGTTTAATTTTCGAGTTAGAATAGCTACGAGTGCGAAGGGTTAATCTTTAAGAAGAAATAGTAAAGTGGTTGACATGAAATTTATATTTTTTATAAGCTACAATCTATTTTCTATCTACTTTATACTTTAACCCTAAGCTTTGAGCTAAAGGAACGGAACCTGTACGCTTAATTAATTGATTAAGCGAACAAGTTTTTATTGTTTGAGCCAAACATTTCGGCAATGAACCGAGTCGATGTGTAAAATTAAAATTAGAATGAAGTCAGCAAGTGGTTACATGTACGAGTATAGTGCACGATGAATCTTCAAAACGTGTATGACGCTGTGACCCGATTTCTTGGATACCGGACGACTGAAAACGCGGTCAGGTATTATTCCGCGCAGAATATTGTGTAACCGGCACGTAATAGCATCTTCTTCTAATTTAATACAGGGCAAAGACACCGTGGCGGAGGCGGGTACATTTCTTTTCTCTGTACGTACACAGATTGCAATGAAAACGAATGGCCAGAAAGCAAATGTTTCTCGCGAAAACGTATTGCAAATGTATTGCAAGAATCAACGGTAATGAGAAAATTAAAAATTGATTACCAACTCTACATTTAATTGTAAGTAGCATTTACACAGTTGGAAAATTCAAGAATTGCGAGGCATTTTATGTACGTAACGAACGACTCGATAAATTCTGAATGAATTGGATTACGTGTGCACGTTGCGTCGCATATACCCGCATTGTATATCGTATTAATTATCTTAATGATTTATGAAAACAATTCACGGAATAAGACAATGGAACAGTTCACAGCGGAGGTGTTGTTAACGATAACGCGTTATCGGCACGTTAAATTTAACTCGTAAAAGATGCGTTTTGAGGCGGTACAGTCGTTAACGGACACGAGACATTGACTAAATAAAATAAATTTTATCACAATTTTTTATTAGAATAACTTTGTATATGGATCGAAATAGAGCGCATTAAAATGAATACAAAACAATTATAGGTAAAAATTAAAACCAGCACAAAAAAAATGAAATTGTTGATCAAACACCATTAAAGAACATTGCGAGCGACATTCTTGCAACGTACTTACGTTGCAAGGTTTCAGGATAGCAATGGCGATGGTGCGACCAGTTTTTTCTTTCTTTGCTGGAACCGGTCAAATGATCATTCTAGATTCTATTATGAGTGAATTCTCTTCTGTCTTTTATCCTCGTCGGGGGCAGTATTCAAGGACGCTCTCGCGCATTAAATGTTAATGACTAACAGCTCAACAAAAGCTGAAAGGGGTCTTGGACATCGAGAGAAACAAATTCTCGCAATATGTACTTTATCACGCGTACATTATCTGCAATATACAGGCATGGTATTTTATTATCATTATAATTTTTATTCGATATAAACCCTCCTCTCATAAATTACTTCACGCATCTATTCGAATCTACATTGTATCTGCTAACGATGCAATTGAATATGGAAAATTTTATAAATAAAGCACAGAACGGTTTCGTCTCATTTAAATGTTGTTCTTAAATCAGGACACGGATCGAAACAGTTGCGCAGAGAATTTTTTCCATAAATTATACGTAATTGCTCCTTTGGAACGATCTTCTTTACATTAGATCCGCATTCTTATCTCGCGTCATGAATCGACTTACCCCTGTTATTGAAAACTATTAGGTCAGCACAAAAACAACTGCGAGTTCCATTAACTTGAACTGTTTCGCCTAGTTTAGAATAAATTGCTTTTTCGATGTAGTCGCGCAATATAATATTTATTTGAAAGGTGACCAGTGGTCGAGCGACGCGCACTCGAAAATCGTGGCGCGAGGAGGGAAAAAGTTGTCGGGCTGGTGTGACACCGGATCGTCGCGAAGAAATTCAACCGCTTGTATACCGAACAAGAAAGAAGAAACTGCGCCGAAGAAGCAACAGGAGCGGTGCCGGGCGGGCGAACGAGGCTGAACGCTCGGCTAACTCGCTAATTAACAATTACATCGAACGAGGCGATAGCGGTAAACAGTATAAATCGATAGCCGCCATTTTCCTCCGGCGATGCCACCGCTGATCCTTCCACCGAAAGTTACTTCTTCGATTTTGTCAGTCCTACTGAAAATTAAACGTAAACTCTATATAGTTCACCTTGCACTTGCATTAAGTACTAATTTCAAAACAATTCTTTGAATTTTCTCTGAAACGTACGATCTACGGAAATTACCTATCCCCACCACTGCGTGGCACAACCCGCGAGGAGCCCAGAAGCTCCAAGTAGTTTTCATTAATTTTTTATGGGACTTTGACCAACTTACTTGTGGCATTTTTCTGATTATAATGTCACTAAACGCTGTATTTAGAAGTTCAACACTGAACCTATCGACCCTTAAAAGTAACTGGTACATGTTCCCTTATAAAAACGACAAGAACGATTTTATTTAGACTTTCCGCAGCTCCTATTGTGATACGTACTCTACTAAAGATATCTATACAATCATTTTCATTATTTCAATAATTTCAATGATTGTAAAATAAAAAATCTGGAACCTGTTCCCTTATAAAAACGACAAGAACGATTTTATTTAGATTTTGCGCAGCTCCTATTGTGATACGTACTCTACTAAAGATATCTATACAATCATTTTCATTATTTCAATAATTTCAATAATTGTAAAATAAAATATCTGGAACCTGTTCCCTTATAAAAACGACAAGAACAATTTTATTTAGACTTTGCGCAGCTCCTATTGTAATACGTACTCTACTAAAGATATCTATACAATCATTTTCATTATTTCAATAATTTCAATGATTGTAAAATAAAAAATCTGGAACCAGTCATCTTGACCGGTATTGGTAGGTTTAGCGTTAATGTGACAGAATTTCTGTGACTGATTTATTGCATTACTTTCAACGCTGTTATACAGAGGTAGGCATAGTGAAACAACATTTATCGATAACATTCGCGATAAAATGTTGATAATTTTGACCGGTGTTGGAAGGTTCAATGGTTTAATTGACGGTTTGTTTGTCGGCGAGGCCACAAAAAACTACTAGAACTGCACGATCTAAGAAACAGCACGGGCCCGAGGGTTTTCCAGCTACTTTCTTGACCCATAATCGAATTCGCACGTTAACACGTTCCGTGCCGCGTGGGGTATATACGACCCACGCTGAACTTTCCGTTCAGGCCGCTTGGAATTCTCATCGAAAAACGAACCATATGTGATTGTTAAAATAATTTCTTAAAAATTTAATTTGATATTGCTTTGTTGTCTGATGCATATTAAACTCTACACTCTTTTCTTGATAATTGTAGTTTTGTACTATTGAAAAATTGTAAGGCACACGTAAAAGCCAAGTTTATTTAGTCGTAAAATCGTAAAGGTGTGGCTCGTATACAGTCCGCGACAAAAAGATGGCACACCCGTAAATATTGCTATTTCTGAAAACTGTGATGAAATTTGATACGTTTCTCTCCGTGGATGTACTTCGGTGGAGCTTTAAGGTTACTTACACCGACGGAGTTAAGCGGAGGTTACAGATTCTAGTCTAAATGTAAACAACCGAGGTCACCGACGCGACAAAATAATGGCACAGTCTTAAAATTCTTTCTCTGCAGTTAACGCTAGACCGTCGGACTGTTTGTATCGCGTACTATTTTACCGTGCATTAAATATTGTGCGTGTTTCTTATTATATTCTATTGAAATTACACTATGGGTAGTGGAAAATCTTTATCCGATGTTGAAATAAAAACGATTTGGACATTGCGTAAAGAGAATTATTCAATTTCAAAAATGGCACGTATTATACATCGGAGCAGAAAGATGGTGTATAATTGATTAAAAAATACCAAAATATACGGTAAAAAAAAGAGTTCCGGTCGACCGAAAGCAGTAAGCGATCGCGGAAAACGTGCAATTTTAAAAGAAGCTTCGAATTCTTCGGGAACAGCACGACAAATCGCTAAAGTAGCTGGCGTACATACAAATGTACGTAATGTGCAAAGGATAATAAAAGAATGTCCGCACTTAGTTCGAATGAAATTGAAAAGAAAACCACCATTAACCGATCAGCATAAATCGGAACGTCTGAAATTTGCACGAGAGCACACACATTGGAGAAAAAATAGCGTAGTGTTATTTTTAGCGATGAGAAGAGGTTCGATCTAGATGGACCGGATGGTATCGCACACTATTTTCACGATCTGTGGAAAGAATAAAGAATATTAAGCCGCAGACACATGGGTGGCGGAGGAGTGCTTTGGGCCGGAATTGGTTATCGAGGAGCGACCGAAGTAAAATTTATTAAGAAAACTATGAACAGCAAAATTTATATACATTCGATAGACGAACAATTAACTAAATTCGTGCATACCGCAAAATCCGTTAAGCGGTACTTTGAGCAAAACAAAATTAGTGTCTTAAAGTGGCCAGCGAGATCGCCAGATCTCAACATAATTGAAAATTGTTGGGCACAACTAGCAAGACATGTTTACGAAGGCGGAAGACAATTCCAAAGCCTTGCAGATTTAAAAACGTGCATAGAACAAAAATGGACAAAAGTACGGCCAAAATATATTAAAAAAACTCTTTAAGTCACTTCCGAAACGTATGTTGGCTATTCTGGAAAATAAGGGAGGCCACGCAAACTATTAAACACAATGTTATATATTTTATGTACGTAAATTACGTTTTTTTTTTTTATATGTGCCATAATTTTGTCGTACCGATTTTTGTTATTTTCTTGTTTCCATGAACAAACGGACATTTTCTTTAATTTCATTGTTTGTAATGTAATTTATTTTGTAATAAAAATGTATAAGTACCAAGAAAGACTAGATTTATTATGTCCAAATGATGAAAACATTGAATTTTCGTGGTGTGCCATCTTTCTGTCGCGGACTGTACACCCCCACCCGACCTGAACGTAAAGTCTCCAAAAATCGGTCCGGCACGGACCGTGTTAATTGCCAAGAATTGAAAATTCACCAGGAAAACAATTTGCTCTCGCGTTACAGGAAGTGCATGCCATAAAATGTTTACGAGATCCTTCCTCGGAACATTTCGTTTCCGATGTGTAGAGAATGGCGATGCAAACGCGTCGATTGCGCAATGCACTTCGGCGGATCGTGGCAGCGACTTCTGCCGTTAACAAGTGAATTGTCCCCCCCCCCCCCCCCCGTTACGTCTCGGTATTCCGGTGGCAAGGAAAAGGGAACTGTCACGACCGTTGCACGACCGTTGCACGACCGACGTCGTCGCGGGCCCGCAATGCGACGCCGTTTTTCTCGAAAAATAGAAAGTAGCGAGAGCCAGCGGCTGGCCGGGTCGCGAACACGCTGGATTCCGCGGCCAATCGCTCAACCGTACCTTCAACAACTATTCTTGTACCATTTGCCGGTGCACCGTTATGTCGTAAACAGCCTGCGAAGGGTCAACATTCGCATCGTGCAGAGCGCACCTGTTCCATTCTTGTTTCTCGTCGCACGATTTTCCGAGCCGCACGCGCCGAAATCCCGAGAAAAGCCCGGCCGAGACCCGAAAATGTGATCCGCACAATTACGAACCGCGCCGTCGGCTTTGCCAGCTGCCTGGCTATTAAATGCGGGCCATTAATTTGTGGGAAGTTAGTTTGTCTCGTTTGAGAACCGTTTGTTTCATGTGGCGATGGTTATAATATTTCATTTCGTCTATCTACGTAATATGGCTGTCGAAATTAAATTTCATGATCATTTGATGTACAGTGAGTGTAAAAAGTATTCGTACGCCTTTTAAAATAGAATAACTTTTTTATATTAATAATTGTACCAAACGACCTGATTTTTTATAATCAATTAGAAGCATAGGTTTACGAAATGATATGCAAAATAGATTTTCCAAATAATTATAATTGACGAGGTTACATGCAAAAATAAAAAAGGCATTTTTTCAAATTTTTTTGTTCGGTCGCTTAAAGAAAATTTAATATATATTTTTTGTAGATCTACATATAGTAGTTACACATGCTGAAAATGTCATCGATATCGATTAAAAATGTCGTTGTTTCCTGCGTCAACCGATATCGATGAAAAATTTGCAGTATGTGTATAACTAACATACATCTAAAAATCATTTTTTCTTAAATTTTCATTAAGGGCCCAAGTAAAATAGTTTTAAAAAATACCTTTCTTATTTTTGCGTATATTCTTGTAAATTATAATTATTTGGAAAATCTTTTTTGCATATCGTTTCGTAAACCAACGCTTCTAATTGATTATAAAAAATCAGGTCGTTTGGGTCAATTATAAAAAAGTTATTCTATTTTAAAGGGCGTACGAATACTTTTTACACTCACTGTAAGTATCAAATTACTGACTTATTAATATTTTTCAATGAACAAATTAAATGGAAACTAGCTTTTAGACTGCGCATTTTATGCATTTATGACAATTCTAAAATTCGAAATGTTTTCCATTAGATCCTCGTTGCTAAAATTAGTTTTATTCGATTATGGCGATGGCACCGCGTCTCATGACACTTCGCGAGAGAGCTGCGCGAGTTTCTTTTAAAGAAATTATATATTTAGTGTGAGCATATATATATATCTGGAGATCAATATTCGTAACCCCAAAATAGTGCCCCCCTTCGATTGGTATTAACTGAGGAATATTTGTGCCTATTAAATCCAATTTGGAGACTTGATCACGTGCCTGACCCCGTGTTATAAAATTGAAGTTAATTTTGACTACTTTATTTTCTTCATCAACGTAAATATTTATAGACGAATCAACTTTTTTCCCTTTCGGTGAGTCAAATATAGTAAATACATGTTCCTTTATAAAAATTACAAGATTGATTTTATTTAGACTTTGTACGGATCCTATTGTAATACGTGCTGTACCAAACATATCCATACAATAATTTTTTGTGAAATCACTTTTATTATTTCAATGATCGGTACAGCTGACCTATTGTGCATTGACTAATAAATAGAATATTTCTAAGCTAAATGAAAAAATTAATTCAGCTTTAGGTGCGTCAACTCGACCCGAAGCGAAAGGTTAATCGTTTCTAGCTACAAACCGTGTGCATGTGGAATCGCATCGCGATGGATCATCTCCTCGAACGATAGAAAGTAAGAGTTATATCACTATACTATACGAATACCGATCGCCGTGGTGAAACTCCATTGTGTTATTCGAGTCTAGCCAATTCTAAAATATTGAGCTGGCTAGATAGTAATTTCGGTATTTTAAGGTGAAATAGAGCCTAATTTTTTTATTCGAGCAATGAACTTTAATGAGTAAGATATTTTCCATTTTGTTTGATAATCTTTTGCCAAAAAGAATAAAGAAAATATTTTATTGATTAAAGGTCATAGCTTGAATAAAGAAATTCGGTTTTATTTCACCTTAAAATACCGAAATTATTTTCTTGCCAAACCAATATATTACTAAAAACTATAAATCGCAATAAAATATTCTTTAATTTCCCATTAAATTGTAAAATACAAACTATTCTGAAAAACTGAGTTCGTTTGAACGTCTCGGATGAGAAATTGTCATTTTGCGAAGCCAATGTTTATTTTAAATTTTTATTTCATATCTCAGCAATCCAGCTACCGCGATTCAATGAGAAGAGTTTTATTCCTCTCGATATTTCATGCATTTATTTGAATATTTCGTTAGGTTGCTTTAAACTTCACTGAAATTCAATCTCCCCTGAATATAAAGTAATATTCAAGCAGCAGAGCCAAGTGACGATCAACTTCGTTCCTTCCGCTGACTTAAACGAAATTACAAATACTTCGAAGGTATTTTCTATTTTCTCTGTTTTACCTTACCTCTGCCTCACTTTTTACTTACCTACTATTATTGAACCTAACTTCAAAGGAGTAGCGTCACCTTTTCTTGCACTAGCTTTCCTTTGCTCTAGAAACCAATCATGTTAAAAGCAATTTCGACCCTTCTTGCTGCGTTTCTCCTCGCATTCAAGCGAAACTGGCAAGAAAATATTGCAACATTTTTTCGGGAATATTAAACCTGTGAAAGTAACTCTAGGAAACTGTAAAATTATTTTCAGGAAAGAACCCGTACTTCTCCGAGATTAGATTTTGTATACAAATATTTATACAAAATAAGATTTCATATTTTAGCGTTGTATACAATATATTTTCGGCTGTTTGATCTAAATAAAATTTTTCGGTGTCTAGTTTTATGTGCTACCTCGTATATCTTCGAATTAGTGAATTTTTACTTCATGCTATACCGGTAAAAAAAAAATTTTCCTCTTGCAAACAATACAGTTCTGTGTAAATGTACTGTAGCTTCTCGATTGCTCAGCGAGCAATTGTTAATTTATAAACATCAGTCATGTTACATGCCATGTTATATATCATTAACATTTCGCAACACTGCCGTTACCTCGAATTGCTATTAATTCATCAATCACCGACGATCCGTGGACGATATTAATTACATTCAATAATTCCGTGACGGTGTGTCGAAGTTTACGTTACACTCGATAAATGTCCCAACGCTTCTGAACGATGCTGTACGATATATTGTGAATCACCGAAGGACAGGGTAGCTATTATTATTCGGTTACCATGTTACGTGCCGTAAATCACTGGTTAATACGAACTCGTGACGTCCGTTGCTTTAATACGCCACGCACCAAATCAGTATAATAGACTTTCGAGTGTGTGAAAGCGAATCGGGAACTGAATCGAGTGAAAGAGGGTTGTTGTAGCTGCGAAAAACACGGGAGCGTGATGGAATTTGTTGCTTCACACGACACGATTAAACAAATCCAACCGTCCCCATTTAGTCGTCATAACATTTATATTCCATCGCATCCTCGATCGAACGAATACGATACGTCCTTGAGTTCCATTTCATGCCATTTTGGGGAACGGGATGGAATGCATAGGTTTTCATTTGTAAATACAATTTCGTTTTTTCTTGGATGCTTTTTTTACATCAAAATGATATATGTAGGTTTTCCACTCCAAATTCACCGTTCTATAAGTCAAATTATACCTTTTTTTTTTTTTTTTTGTTAAGAGTGAGGATAAAACCGGCGTACCGAAAACACACCTCACCCGGGACAACCAATGGGCTGCCCCACTACTATCTGCTTGCCCAAAATAACCCTTCTCCAGGGACCTACTATCCGCATTAACTCCTGGAGAAGGTAACTTCAGACCATAACCACACCTGTTCTTTTCACATAAGTCAAATTATACCTGTCGCAAATCAATTTCACCCATTAAGACTATTTAAAATTAATCATTTATTTATTTAGATTAAATTATATATTTATTTAGACACGCGTGAACGAACGTGAAGTTAAAATAACTTTTAACTTGTTTTATAGTGACTGATTTCTCTACCCTTGTGCCCTTAAACTCATTCTACACAGGTTATAGAAGTACAGTACGTATTAGATCTAAAAAACCGGGAACTGCTCGATCTAAGAAATTACGAATGTCCCCTCCACTGCGGGACCTCCACACGTGCTGTCCTTTTTCGGCGAGGTCACAGAAAAATAGTAGAACTACACGATCTAAGAAACAGCTGCTAAAGAAGCGTTTTGTTTTGAGCACTGTATCAAAAAAAGCATGCTGCGACGCCTCTCCCTGAAGATCTTTCAAAAAAACCAGGGAGGAACACAATCGTAGCACGACTCGAGAGCATAATGCGTCCGTCGATACGCGTTTAGGGTTGTAAATACAGTGTAAAGGGATGCGGAAAGCGAGCAGACAGCGAGCAGGATTTTTATCCGAGGAGTGGGGGGTAGAAACGAGTCCGCGAGTTATCGTCGGTTTCTTCAATCTTAATCGTTTCACCGATAAAACAAACGGCTCCGAAGAGGGGAATCGCGTCGTCCCGGGGTGCCATATGCATAAATGCATCGCGGATGCAATTTCTCGTATACGCAGCCGAACATATGCTCTCTCTCTCTCTCTCCGGCCGGAACGCGTTCGAGCCTTGACGATTTTAAAGGATTAATGCGCGCCGCGCGGTGCTTCGTCGTTTGCACTCATGAATAAAGAAATATCTCGACGGGTACTCCACCCATAAAACGCGCGCAGTTATTTTAAATTCGTTCCCCCGCACGGGTCGCGTGCTCGAACACGTGTTCGAGTGTACGCCTCGGTTCGCTCGATAGTATACGATTTTTCCCTTTCAGCGGTGCGGCCTTCTCGATGCCGTTCACGAAATGCGCCGCTGCCCGACGGGCTGCGGATGTTTACGCCATTGCGATTTATTCGTGGACGGTTTCCACATTGTTGACTTTTTCTTTTATTATAATTGAACCCTTGCCGTAACATTTTGCTTACGTGAATGGATAGTTCAACGTGGACCATCAGTGCATCAAATGAAAACAATTATTTAGAATGTAAACATTCAAAGAATCAACAATTACACATGTATCTGTATATAATATATAATTCTAACTAAGTAATATAACTGATTAACCTTTAGCACTCGAATGGCGACTCTGAGGCGCCACTAAAAATTGCTATACCATTATTCAAAATATTGTTTAAATTATTCAATACATCGGTATCTAATCAGTTACTAAACATCTAGGTATTGTATGAGGTATTTATACCAATTTCATATACATAAAATTTAAAAAATCATAGGGAATGGAAATATTCTAAATCGAAAGAAATGTTTAATTTTCGAGTTGAAATAGCTTCGAGTGCAAAGGGTTAATATATAATTCTAACTAAGTAATATAACTAAATGATATATAATTCTAACGAACTACGTAATATAACTAAATAATATATAATTCTATATTATAATTGTTCTTTCGCTTACACAATTGTTAGAATGATCTCAGCCAAGGTTTACAACGTTTGTTCCGAATCACTCTGTGTTCTAATTTTCCAGACTCCTTAGTTTATGGAGTTTCTTTATTACCGTCACGAATTCTGCACATTCTGAATTGTACGAAGTATTTATTACGTCCGTATGTACGTTACGATGTACGTTACGATGTACTTGAAGCTCGAATTATTATTTAAAATTTTAATTTTTTCACTCGACGATCGCGTACGATAGCGTCGGCGAATCTGTTTACCTTTTCAATAGTGGCACAGAAAAAGTATCGCGAACAATGGCGACACGGTACAATACATGAGAAAACCCAACTTCACGGGAGTCTAGTTTGTTGCGAGAGAAGTAGTTCGTACGCGTGGAATAATTAGTGCGCGGGGCGTGCTTCTTTAATTAATCTTCTTTGCACCTTGTTATCAAGCCTTCGTCTCAAACTCGTTTAATTAATTTATCAATGTACGTACATACTACTTGTACGTCTTAAGAGTATTTCATGTTCAACAGAATAATCAATAAATTCTAGTGTAGTTCATCATTACAAAACAAGATAAAAATAATTTTTTATAATTATCACATCGATTTTTAATCTCGATAATTATCCTCACATTAATTACATAATTCTAATTATAGTAGTGGTAATAATGAGTCGCCCCAGTAACAGCTATAATATCGATTAACACTTTTATCGATTATCTTCATGTTAATGATTATCCTCGGAATGATTCATGATTGTCAGCATAATGACTGGCAATGGCCTAATCTAATCATTGATTTCAATCATTATCATTATAGCGATGATTAATGATTTTAGTGATGATTACAATTATGACTGTATCTACCTACTTAAAAACGATGTCGATGATTGTCATCGTAATGACTGAAAACAGCAATAGTTCCAACAATAATTTTGGTAATTATTACGCTGACGATTAACGATTTCAACGATGACTGTACATATTAAAAATTGAATTTAACGCCTAATTATATTAATAATCGCAATAACATTGATTAACACTCCTTATTAGAAACACGATATCAATGATTTTTAATATGCATTACAGACAAGAATATCAACGATTACGCCTACTTGCAATGATTATTAGTTTCCGATGTTTATCGCGACCATCGTTGCCAACCCTAATAACTATCACTGGAAAAACCACCGATTCCCACGACCGTAATCATTCCCATCTTGAACTATCATAAAGCACCACCGCAATGATTGCGCGGTGCTCGGTAACCATAATCATTATTCATTAATTCGATTACATTTTGCTGAACCGGAGTTTCTAACTCGAGGTACGTACCGATACAGAGGCTCTCGTTATCGATCACCGTCGCCTATTAAAACCAGTGCCTAGCGGCTAATTGCGCATCATAAATTTGATTAAACGACCGAATTATGAATGCCACCTTATACGCTGCGCGAAACGAATTCGCGGAGCGGTAGGACGCGACACGCACGCCGGGGAAGACCTATCGGGAAAAGATGATCCTAGATTAGCAGCTAACCGGCGAGGTAAGTTCCCTATATCGGATTTCTCGGCGGTGCGATGGTGTGCAGAAAACGTTTAAAATGTCAACAAGGTCGAAACGTCGGACCGGGTTAATTGGCGCATGAATGTCACGGCGGATTTTAATCGCTAAGCGGCATGCGGCACGAGATCACGAAAGACGCGCGCCGAGAGATGCGATAAATTCAAGGTAAAGTTCGTATCAATGGAAACAACATTAAACCCCCTCGATATTCTACCCCCGGCGAAGCCCCTACTTCACACCTACGCGTTCCATTAGAATCGCGACGCGATACGCGCACCGCTAAGGCTCGCGTATAAAAATCACCGATATACATCGCACATTCAAATAATAAAGGCGACAAACGCACCCAAAAAAAAGTAGAGGCAGTGTCAACAGTGGTCGATCGATAATGCTGACGCATACACGTTCCGTACGATCTAACGGTCCATTGATAAATCATTGAAGGTCAAACGGCGGTTCGCATACACAGGCATGTACAAAGAAGATAAAGGATAGCCATGAAAAGTAGAACTTACGGTTTACTCGTTAGACCTGGTTCGCAGCTCGCGAAGACCGCGGGTAACGTATCTTCCCAGAGAGATTGTCGGCGATCACAGTCGTCCCTTGGTCTCCGATCTTTTCGTGCACAAACTACAGATCGTTGAACACACGAGAGACACGCGTGATCCGCGAAAGACGGAATACTCTCCGGCGCGGCGGCAGCTTCTCTCCACTCGAACAAGGAGATCGAGACATATAACGGAGTGCTTCTCTTACCACTGTCACTGGAAACTTGTTACTCGAACCGTGACCGGTCGAACTGCGATCGCACACAATTTTGATTTCGGGACAGGTAAGAGGAAAAACCGGAGGAAATTTTTCCTAGTTAGTGCGAGCTAGCCGTTGGGAAAACCACCCCCTGCAGAACCGGCGCCCCAACAGCCATGTGCCGCCCTAAACCTCCGCCCATTGGCTCGAACTGAAATGTTCTGCGATCCCCGGTGTCTCTCTCGAACCGTTTTAATTCCACGTGAATCGTGCGCGATCGGAACACGGCTTCTCGATGCGTAAACGGTCGTCGTCGTCGTCGGTCGTCGTTCGGTGTCTCTCCGTTACGTTATCATGAACGACAACTCTGCACGAGCCATCCCTGCGGGAGCTCACCGAGAAGGGGGAATGGGAAAAGGCCAACTGACAAGACGTCACGTCTCCCGGGAGCGCTTCGATCTCTCGGAACTCACCATATCCACCGCACAGCTGCCCGCGTGTCCGCGCATAACACCGATCAACGCGCTGGGGCCCGCGGACAGCCCCTGGTCCCGATCGTCGTGCAACAGAAACGTGCAAATACGCCCCGCGAATGATTCATGCACCGTCTTCACCCGACTTCACCCGCGAATCGAGAAAATGGCGTTGTACACTCCCTCGCGGCCGCTCGCTCTAGCAATATGTACCTCAAGCTACGCTGATTCCCATCGTTCCTCGCCAGCGCTCGCCCCCCGGTGTGGCCTCGCCGGGAATTAACGCCCGCCAGAATTGAAATTCTCCACAGTGCAATGCAGCAGAATTGGAAAATTCAATTCTTTGCCAATGAAAGGAAATTCTGCACGCGTCGTTGTGCAAATAGATGCTAGAGTACGATCATTTTCATTTTTAACCAACCGTTGTTGTTCACCGATTCTATTGATTACCTCAGCCTAGAACCGTAATCGCTAGAATGCGGATCTTTATACATTTATAGAAAAATTGTTGAAATATTTTCAATGTTGAATATGTCGATATATGATTTCTTCTCTATTAAAATCATTGAGGGAAGAAATAATATTAACATTCAATTTAGTTTCCATCTCTTGCAATCGATGCAGACAATTTTTATTTTGCATTAAGATACGCGGTCTATAGACTACTATAGTAATCACTTTAATTTCATTTCGTATTTCATAGGAAATACAGCACACTTTCTTTTTTTCTTAAAGATATATCATAGAGGTTTTGCACTCCAATTTCAACTTTCTACAAATAAAGTATTTTTAAGTAAGTTTTCGTCGAAAGATCAAATCAAATTAAAATTTTAATTATTGCAAAGATGTACGTCAAATACTTATTTAAAGGTAATTACCAATTCATTAACTTTGTACGAATTAATCAATCTAAATAGAAATTAACAAATTTCACGAAAAATAAAAAAACTAACAAATTTAAAACGAAATTAACCATAGATGAACCATATGTAACGAAAGCTAAATGGTATTTAGACATCTACAAACGTCCATATATAAAATTTGGGAAAAAATATTTAGCAAAAAATCAAGGTCACATCGATGAACAATGAACAGAGTCACTTTGAACTTGCGAATCGTATATGTATTTTCAAACTGAATCGTCACGAAAAGTTTTGGAATACTGCTAAAAGAAATTGTTACGAACTTTTGGTTAATAAATTATTGTCATAATGTAATGTAATGTTTTCCTATGAACCTAACTCGTGGCGCCACTTGCTAGGATGCTCTGTAAACGATGATAAAATGGAGTCTTTTACGAATTTATTCGAACGACACCGCGCAATGTTTTAGTTGAACGCTACCCGACAGATAAATGTGTTGTTTATTGTTTTGTAAACTTGCAGGTACATATTTCGGATTGATTGACAAGTTGTAAATAAATTTGTTATTTGGAAAAGATTTATTTTCATCATGGCTGATGAAGCGGAGCAAGTAAGGACATTCGTTTGTTGTGATAAACTTGAATATCTAACCTATTATAACCTAACATACAATTCTGTTTTAGGTCCCTGCGATAAATGTTAAGGAACCTTTAGATCTTATAAGATTGAGTCTCGATGAACGTATTTATGTTAAAATGAGGAACGAGAGAGAACTCAGAGGGAGATTACACGTAAACATTTTGCTATGTACTAAAAATATATGTTTAAGTCATTTGTATGTATAATCAATGTCAATTTCAGGCTTACGATCAACATTTGAATATGGTGTTGGGAGAAGCAGAAGAAACTGTAACTACGGTAGAAATCGATGAAGAAACGTACGAGGAGGTTTATCGTACCACGAAGAGGAACATATCTATGTTATTCGTTCGTGGTGACGGCGTAATATTGGTTTCTCCACCTAGCATGAGGGCTCCGATATAAACTTTCAACTTGTATATGATATTTGCAAACGTTATAAACGTATAATATAGATTTAAACTTAACGTTACTATAACGTTGATATAATCTTTGTATCGGCGCTGAAAGAAATTGTGATACGAGATTAAAAAACAGAACAATCGATAAAGTACTATCGATAAGTTTGCGACAAAGGTATAAATATAGAGAAACAAAATTAAATTTGAGTTTGTATTAAAACAAGTATACAAGTGTGTGCGTTAAAAAATTAAAATGATAATGATAAAAATGTTTGTACTGCGTTACTTTGAGAAGTTCTAATTTATTTGAACGATTATGTTTTAGCTCGTGGTTTTAAAATTGGAGAATTATTAGTAAAAATTAAATTGTCTGGTCTTGGTGTAGTAGAATGATCTGGTTTTGGTATTTGTGCAGTCAGATCTGTTATCCTTTGATCTTTAAACTTCATTAAAGATTCGAGATGAGCTACTTTTTGTTGAAGGGTGTCGATAGCATTATTCTTTTCTTGTAATTCTTGCTTTAGTCGAAGAAACACGTGACGTGGAACAGTTTTATTTGCGACCTCCTCGAGGTCGAGTACCGACTTAACAATCTCTGTTTCTGGAAAAACAAAATTCAAGTCAAACCAGTTTCTGTGGCACAAATTTTTCTTTAACACAAAACAATATATCACCTACCTCCATTCTCAGTATCCTCAAATGTCGAATATAGACCGGCTCTATCCGCATTACAGTCTCTTAAAATTTTTATCCTCAATTCGCTCAAAACATTTTCGATAACTCCCTGTTTCGCATTAGCTAATTCACCAATCACGTCTTTCTTTAGTTTCATATTTAATTTAGACAAAACCTTACGATTCAGAGTACACCAATTTTCTACCTTTTTGGCAACGCTATTCCCAGATATATAATTGTGTATATCAACGTGTCTAGGATAATATTTTTTTAACAATTCCGCCATAAAAACTAAAATTCAGCATATATATATAAAAGTTTAAAAGATATATGATCTTGTTGTGTGAGAAATATATTTTCTTGTACCTGCATCTGAGAAATCTCGAGCGAGGTTCTTCTTCGGCTTTGAAAACGTCATTTGCTCGATCCAATTGTAAATTTCCTCGAGATTATCGTTAGTTTCCGATGCCACACTCATGTTTCTATTTGAATATCCACAAAAACAATATATAAAATGACTTCTTTATACAACAAAATTTACGAATGACGTCATATCCTTGTAATATATTACATTTCGCCTATCTTCTAATTGCCAAATTTGATTAATAAACTAGCGAAGGCTGTGTGCGAATGTAACTTCACACTGGTCTCGTGTGTTTCAAACTGTTTGTTTTGTAAATATCACTAGCATCTTTACACCAGACGGGGTAACCGATGTCTGCTGATGTAAATGAAACGACGCTATATTTGCTTATATTACATCGAACATCCACAATTAAACTTTATTCGATATTCTTCCAAACTTACGGAAAAAAACATAAAATTGTTCTAGTTGTATAAAAAATATAGAAAAAGCGAAAGTACCAAAAACAGAAAATTGAATGACATTCTGAGTCGCAAAAATTTTCTGGTATTTTAAAATATACACAATATTCAATATTAAACTAGATCACATCTATTTTTACATTCTATCATATTTTTAATTGTTCCAAATAGTGCATACTTTTCATTATTTCCGCAGACAAATAGACTTTCTTTTTACTTCGTTTATGTCCCGCGGTTGTGACCTTTAAAATAATGGTTTGCAAAATTCACTGCTAGAAGTTCGATAAAATGATGCCAAGGCCGTTATTCACTCTTCTTAGAATTACTGAGTAGTTGATATATTAAACATTTATTAAACATAGTGAAATCAGCTTTCTAGAATACAATTGCAGTTTTCATCCCCTAAGTAGACACACAATAAAATATTTTTCATTCAATAAAGCAACGAGACATATATAGATGATATTAAATATTTATAAAATGGCTAGTTCAATTTTTTAGAATAGTTTAGAATTTTTTTGAAAAATAGAGGGACTTTTTTGTCACAAACTAGTGAATATTAAATATTTATAAAATAGCCGGTTCAAGTTTTTCGAATACTATTTCGATTTTCATCCCCTAAGTTGGTACTGGTAATAGGTTTTCCCTCCAATTAAATTTTTGAGAGCGCCACAGCTTTAATGTGCAACAAGTGTTGCGGAACCTCGACCATCATGTTTCTTTACCATGTAGAATCATTCTGCCAAAGATTAAAACAGAAATTGTTTCGTGGAATCGATGACGGATTCAACGTAAACAGGAGTACGTCACATGGGCCGAAGGTGGTGTAACAGAGGGATTTCGAGTCTGCGTTCACGCGTGGTACGGCATTTATAGAAAAGACGCACGCCCGGTGGTTTCGTCAGAAAGGCTCGGAGGATTTGTGGCGTCTCGCACGTCTCGAGCAACACGTTGCACGAATGTGGAATCGAAAGCACCCAAAATAACAAATTTCTTGGTCGGTTTCCTATCAACGAAAATCTAAACTGAGTCTTGACACGCGCCGTTTCAATTATTAATCTTATCATAGAATCAAAATCAGGTGCGCGAAGTTTCAAGTGATCAGTGATTAACAAGAACTCGCGGAGTTTGAAATAAAATATTTATTTATCGAGCTGCATAGTGAAATTCAAATATAAACAGACTTTTTAAAATATTCCTCGGCTTACGAAATTGTTAATGATCGATTAATAACCAGAGGAAGCCATGGTTGGAGAAAGTAATTCTACAGGTGAGTGAATACATTTTTTATATTTGGTATTGTATAATCACGTTACTGTGATTATATCGTTGTTTTTTCAAAAATAAGTAGAATTTCTTATATCTTTACATTTGAAATTTTTTCGTTCTCTTCTCGCTTTCCGAGATCAACTCGATAACCTTCAAATGTCCTTCGCCTTCAGATTTTCATACGGTGTTATGATATCGATTTTCTCAAAGTTATGTTACTAGCAGAATACTAGTACTTATTAATAATAAGAAATATTGATGTAGAGTATTGTAGAAAATCATTTTCACTCCTGGAATTGTTATGTTGTCTATAAAAAACAGAACATTATTCATCAAGTGATGCTATATCTAATGCAAATTCTCATTTTATTTAGCAATTTATAGATGCACGTGTTTTACAACGAATAAGATTACATTGACAAATTTAATTTAATAAACTAAAAAATTAACTACATTAAGTAATTTTACAGATATTTGTGGTTTGAAGGTAATTGAAAAATATTGCGCATTTTGAAAAATGAGTAATTGATTGAAATCGTTTGAAGTTTAAATTGTAGGATTCATAAAGCCGCGCGAGTTGATGCAACTCCGTTGCAATCGGAGTAACTAATTGTCGTCACCCTTGCGACCTATATTATCAGTTTTGAGAATTGCTGTTGCTACAATGTCAAATCTTGATAAGGAAAATCTATACTTCCATATTGATTGATGGAAGCGACCCTGGTGTGTAATTTTGAGTTTCGTCACGAATTTACTACCCACATAATATATTGATCAATTAACCCCTTTTCGTCGCGACGATCATTCGGTGGTTAGTTATTCGATCAGGGAGATATTCTACAACCACGTTTATGCGTCTGCTGACCTATTTTTTGGACGAAGATAAACGCGCGTAATAAAAAACGCTACTTTTATCTGAGACCACAACACAACAGTATCCGTCACGTCAAGTGTTTGATATTAGCGTATAGCCATATGGATACATACTAGAGGAATTTTTAAACAGTTTGTCAACTATCGATCAGATATATGGAATGTGTCAATAATATGTTATCGGATGTAATCTTAAACAACTGTAGAATAAATTAAATATTACTGAATAATAATGTTCATACGTAATAATTAATGTAATAAATAATACGTATAATAAATTGATATTATTTGTCAAATTTTTGTAAACTTACAAATCTTTATAAATTATCATCATCAGTAAAATAGCAATTACTCATGATTTCTGCAAACCGCAAGTGAATCATTTTAAAAAATTTCCTTCAATTGAGATAAATTACTTACAAGATAGATTACTCAAATTATCATTTCGATTCTTTTGATATCGGCTAATTATCTCTCGAGTCGTCATCCCAAAACTAAGAATTTGTCGAGTATTTTCTCTGATACATGGTACCGTGTAATTTAATTATATTTTAGTTTGGTAATAGTAAGGTTTTCAATGGAGGTTTGATTAATTTCTTATGAATCGCGTCACGAAGTAGGTAGATAATTGAACAGTTTATATGCACAATTGGTCACGAACACGTATGAAGGCGCTATTTACACGTAATGCTTCACCTCGCCTGTAAGAAGACCCGAAAGGACAGGTAAAGTCGAAGACATGAGAGCCCGTTCACCTGCCTCCATGCCGTTCGACACGTCGCGCGTCGTCCGATCTTCTGTTAGGACCCCACCTACTATACTGTGTTTCATATACAGTGGAAAAATATCTGGAAATTGTACTATTTTTTTAACAAAATTATCATAGTTCAAACTCCAATAATTTTCGAGTTCACTGTACAGCGAAACCCACAGTAATATTCGAAAACTTAGTTCATCTGCGGACATAAAAACAAAAAAAAATGTTGAAAAATTGCAATTGGTAGAAATTGCTCTTTTCACAACTTTTTAATATCCATTAAGAAAGTTAAACGTTATTGTTATATATATTTTCAGGGACCAAAGGTATCGTGATGCCGGCACGGTACCTGATGGCAGTAATGGGTTCTATCGGGCTGGCAATTATTTATGGGTTCAAGGTCATCACAAGTGTGGCGATAGTAGTTATGGTGAACCATACCGCCGTAAGGCAATCTACGTTGGGTAAAAACGAGTCTGAATTTGCAAATACACACACGGTGGGCGAGTGTCAGTACGATGATGGTTCTCTTAATATGACGAACAATGTCGTCGAGGTAGAGAAATCTCTTTTTTCATGGAAAGTACAGTGAGCCACGAAAGTATTTGAACGCACTTTATAACAGTATAACTTTTTTATAATTGTACCAAACGACCTGTTGTTTTCTAAGCAATTAGAAGCATTGGTTTACTAAATGATCTGCAAAAAAGATTTTCCAAAATTACAATTTACAAGGTTGCATGCAAAAATAAAAATAGCATTTTTTTAAACTTCTTTATTTGGGTCCTTAATATAAATGGTGACGCTTTTCCTTTCTCATGTAATTCTTAGCAATTGCAATTTTTTCAAAATCTATTTTGCATGTCATTCGGTAGATCAATTCTTCTAATTGTTCTTCTAATAATTGCTCAAAAGCAGTCAGGTCGTTTGGTCCGATCATAAAAAAGTTATACTGTTTTAAAGTGCGCTCAAATACTTTCGCGGTTCACTGTACATAACGTGCTAAATAAAATAAATGTCGATAGGAAATTGATACATATGTATGGTTCGCGTAGGATGGACCATTTGTGTGGAGCGAACCACTGCAAGGTCTGATTTTATCAGCGTATTTTTGGGGATACATGGTGTCTCTGATTCCGGGTGGCAGAATGGCTGAACTGTTGTCCGCAAAATGGGTAATGAATGCATCGGTACTTTTAAACGTAGCGGCATCCATATTGACACCTGTTGCTGCGAGTCTCCACTACTCCCTTTTCATTGTGTGCAGGATTTTGCAAGGAATCGGTGGAGTTAGTATCAAAAACGATCTCCAAGATCTCGAAATTTATATACAGTGGGTGTGCAAAGATTCGTACACGTTTTAAGAACGAATAACTTTTTCAAAATTGGTCCCAACAGTTTGAGTTTTTTTTCATAAGTTAGAAGGATTAGTTTACTAGCTAATGTGTAAATAATTTTTTTAAATTGTTATTGTTCGCAATTGCGAAGGAAAAAGTAGATCCTTTACTTTTTTGTGCGCAATTGCGACCAAGAACAATTAAAAGAAAATTATTTACACATAGCTCAGCGGTTTCCATCCTTTATACTACTACGACTTCCCGAAAAAAAAATTTCCGCGCCTTCCTACCTTCTATATTTTTAATAAATATAATAGTATAAGACGAGTTTTAAAAACTGTTAAGTTTTATTTATTTATAGATATTACAGTATGAAAACGAATTTTTTATTAAAAAATGTTGGCGCTTCCCCTGGCAATTGTCCGCGTTCTAACGTCTCAAAAAAACTCAAGCTGTTGGGTCGAATTTTAAACGTGTACGAATACTTTAGATACCTACTATAATTACCTCGGTAATATATAAAGTACTATTTTTATTGTAGGGTGTAACATTCCCTGCAATGCACGTTATGATTGCCAAATGGGCTCCACCAAACGAAAGAAGTATCCTCGCTTCGATTGTTTATGCAGGTGAATAATAATTCTTATCAATTGTTCTTTCACGTAGTACCATTCTTTAATATCATTTAAAATAGGGACCGCGCTCGGAACGGTGATTTCCATACTAGTCACGGGGCTGATAGCTGCAAATATGAATTGGGTATGGATATTTTATATAGAAGGTGCTCTTTGTTTAATTTGGTGTGCTGCCTGGTGGATAATGATCGAAGATAGTCCCGAACAACAAACAAGATTTATTAGCCAACAGGAAAAGGACTATATTATGGAATCTTTAGGACACACAAAAGATACTAATGAACAACATGAGGTTCGTCAAGTTTCATAGAACTAAATTAACATATACATTCTGGATAGTCTGATGCTTCTCACGACGTAAATTTATTCTTTTAGAAATTGGCAGTTCCATGGAAGGAAGTGTTAAAATCGAAACCATTTATGGCAATTTTAATTGCTCATTTTTGCAGTAATTTTGGCTGGTACATGTTACTCATTGAATTGCCCACCTTCATGAACCAAATTTTAAAATTTGACATGAGTTCCGTGAGTATCTCTGTTAAAAATTTAACAAGAGCTCAAAATTCGTGTTATTTGGATGAAATATTTTTACCTTCAGAATGCTGGCCTCTCTTCTATGCCATTTTTATGTATGTGGATCTTTACCATGATGCTCAGCAAAGTTTTAGCCATTATGCAAGAAAATAACTTGATCACAGTCACAGTGTCAAGGAAAATTGGAACATTGTTCTGTAGGTTTTGTTGCTTGCAACATCTTCGTATCTGAAAATGTAATATGAATCTAATTGAATGCGAACTAAAACATTTTCGTTCTGCAGCGTCCGTTGTTCCCATGTTCTGCCTGATAGGAGTTTCATATGTTGGCTGTAATAGAGCGTTAGCAGTTACATTAATGACTATTGGAGTGACTTGCATTGGCGGGATGTATAGCGGATTCTTAGCGAACCATATTGACATCGCTCCAAATTTTGCTGGTACTCTTGTCGCGATCACCAATTGTGTTGCTACTATACCTGGCTTCGTAGTTCCGATATTTGTGGGAAAATTGACACACGGAAATGTAAGTAACTTGAGAAGAATGAACAACGATCAATATATTTAACAAAAATTTCAATATGGGATCTGTCGATCATTTTTCACTATTGCAGCAAACTATAGGAGCATGGAGGGTCATATTCTTCACGACTGTGGCATTATACATAATCGAGATGTTGGTCTACACTATTTTCGGAAGCGCTGAAGAACAACGTTGGAACAAGGCTAAACCAATTGATGAAGAACGAAGCGATCAGACATTGCCACTAAAAGACAAGATTAAAAAATAGATGTCTCTTAGATGTGTATAATATTGATCAATTGTTTTGTTTCATTTTTTATACATATAAAGCATAGTATTATTTTCTCGGCTTTATATTTACATGTATATACATATAAATATGATTGAAATAATTACCTTGTAAAAAATGAACAGTTGTTTAAACAAAAGATTATCATGGATATTCTCTTTTTACATGACAAGACATATATTTATTATACTCAAATTTTACAAATGTTACGTTAAATGTCATAATGTTAATTATGTAATTACAATACTATGTACATTTTATACACACGTTTTTTCATATTATACAATTACTCACGTTTATCGTACTCGTTCTATTTTACAAAAATACATAGGACCCCAGTTATTTGCAAGTGTGGGAACAACAAGATGACCATACTTCGAACCAATATTTGCGAATTTGTACAGACATTGTAGCGGTGATAAAGCTTCTGACATATCTCTGAAAAAAGTATATCATATAAACAGCAAATACAATTAATAAAATTGTTGTTTAAAAGAAACGTAATGTACACACTTTACTACCAAAACAGAATCACTTTCTTCCCATGTCCTTTTCAATGCTACTTGTACAACACCATCATTTTGAACTGGACTTAAAGAACATGTTGAATATACGACGATACCTCCAACAGTCACCAGTTTTAGTGCATTTCTATTAACAAATAGTAATAAAGATTCAATATTATTAATGAAAATAATACACTACAAGTAACTTCGTATGTACACACAAGTACTAACGTTAAAATATCGGACTGTAGCTGCGGAAGTTGTAACCTTTCCTTAATTCTGCCAGGTTTAAAAACATTATTTTCGCAAGCGTGCAACGAATGTCTATCTGTTGTGCATGGTACGTCAACTAGAATCTGAAAAGTATAAACGTACATTTTATCCTGTTTGTCACTGAAAAAACAATTAGAAATTTCGCAAATATTAACACCTTATTATACAAATCTTGATCATCGATTGCCCGAGCATCTCTGTGTGTTATGCAGAACATTTTTTCCATACTGGTATTAAACAGATATTGTTTCGCAACAGTATGTATTTTATTTGCTCTAGACTCTGATGCATCATTAGCAATCACCATACGCGGCATGAGAGTTTGCAGAATAGTTAAAGCTTTGCCTCCTGGCGCAGCACACATGTCGAGCACAATGTCACCCATTTTAATGTCAAGAGCTAAAACAGGTAACAAGGATCCACCATCGAACAAATAATAATCTAGAAAACAAGAGTTTTATATTAATAGCAGTTCGATTCATATAAATACAGTAGATATACAAAGTATTCGTACACCTTTTAAAAACGAATAACTTTTTCAAAATTAGATCCAACAGCTTGAGTTTTTTTGAGATGTTAGAAGGATTAGTTTACTAGCTAAACAATGATGATCTGAGAAAAAAATGTCGCAAACAAAAGTTAAATGGTATTTAGACATCTGCAAACACCAATGTATAAAATTGTAATTTCAATGAAACTTTGTACATGTATATAACTTACAATTAGATTTACAAAATACATGTTTTAAATTTTTCCTTTGCAATTGCGACCAATAATAATTAAAAAAAAAATTATTTACGCATTAGCTAGTAAACTAGTGTTTCTAATGTCTCAAAAAAACTCAAGCTGTTGGGTCCAATTTTGAAAAAGTTATTCATTTCTAAAAGGTGTACGAATACTTTGTACACCCATTTTACATATCTCCTAAGACAGCCCAGAAGATACAGACCTGAAACCCCAGTGGATCCTCTTTTAGGATATGGAAATGTAGCATCGCTTTCTCCTTCAAAAGCGAACGGGTGCAAGTGTTCTGGAAATAGTAAAGTAGATTCTTTAACGATATCTACTTTGAAATCAGCTCCTTTACTATAAAATTTATAATAATCGGATTCTAGTATGTAGCCGTCCAAACCTGTAGAGTAAATTTATATTGGTGATATTTGAATATTTTTTCAAATTTAAACAAAAAGTAGTTTAAACTCACCCTTTAATTTCGTAGAAGGTACATATTCATAAAGCATAGATTGATCTAAAGACGATTCAACAACACGACTAGTATCTATTTCAATCTCATTTAAATCAGCTTCTATAGATTGTAATTTTACAGGCTGTAATGCATCAGCTTTCTGAATCAATGATTCTGTGTCTTCTTCTGAATTTAACGATTGCGGCGAAGAGGCATTGCCTTCGGGATAAAGCGATTCTATATCTGCTAATTGTATATTTTCTATAACAGTATCCATGGGATTTTGTACATTTTCCGACTGAATAGATTTAGTTTTTGGTTGGTCCTTCATATTTTCTTTATAAACATTGTACATAGATTTTAAATGTAATGCGCCTAGGCACTAAAACAAATTTCAATTATAGATATTTTTAATTCGTTTCTATGAGCTTCACAAAATACATACTTGTAATTCTAATTGTGTCCTTTCCACATCACTAAAATTATTAACTACTGCTACATGTTTATTTTTCTTTATAAGTAACGAGGCTCGTATCTCTTCCCATTGCTTCCCAAAAACTGAGCCGTAATACTCGTCAAAGTGTTCTAGTGCTTTCTCCTTAGGTAACGTCTTCTTCTGCTGTACAGACTGTAAAATAATATTTAAAATATATGAGATGAATAATAATCTTACTTGATTCGACTAATGAAACTTTTTCAATATGCCTGATTAATTAATTATAGAAATGGAAAAGGTAACGAAACCAAGCGAAGAAAATAAATAGACAGACAACAAGTGAAAATATTTCAAATTTTCACACTCGTTCAACATTCTTGCAACAAGGTGAGAGATGCACACAAACTTTCAATTTTAATTAGAAAATACAAACCCAATGATCTGGACCGTGCTTGCATCTGGCGGATATCCTTATTATTCCCCTTAATTTCAATCTATCAAATAAATGCGCCATTTTTTCAATAATAATATAAAACCCTTTATACAATCATAATTATTTCAGGTTATACCGAAGCACCAGTAAACTGAAAACAGAAGCATGAGGGCGGCAATGCTCGTTCCAATGTATTGTCTCCAGATGGCATCACCGGTGCATTCGTTGTTGAAGGTATACATTTTATTTGAATTAAAAGATTGTTATTCATTATTGAGATTCCAGTTAATATAGATTATTTGCAGATACTATAAATTGTATATTTACTACTTCCTGAAATTTAAGAATTAACGCTACAAACTGGTGCCGAAACGCGGAATTCAAGTTGAGAAGTCCTGTCTTGATATCCTGCAGGCAGAGTCAAGAGTTTATTCTCTGAAATTCTCTGAATTTCAGTTCTTTAGCATTAATCCCTTCGTTAGCAGGATGAGAGCTTAGTAAGGAGAGTAGCAGCGAGGATGCAACGCTTGCAGTAAACAAGATGTCGAGTTCCAAGACTTTCAGAATCGTAGTTTCCACGAAACTAGTGCAGAGGAATTGGTGAAGTAAACAGCCAATTTTGATGTTTCAATCAACAGTAACAAACTCAAAGAGGTTTGTTACCTTTCTCTCCAGTTTCTCTACTGTATCCTTAGGACTTTTTACTTGTTTAATGTAATGTAAAAGATGTTAAGCTTTTGTGCCTGATATCTTAGAATATATTATCCAGCTTGCATCCTACGTACCACATTTAACATTTTTCTAAAGCATTCAATCTTTATTCCAGATTTAGCCATAGTCTGCGACGTAGAATTTTCTTTCTGCCCCTGCTGGCTCATCGAAGATGTGCAAGGCAGATCGTGTCGTGACTCCCTCATTGGGTTCTTAGTACCATGTCTCGTGACATTGAGGGAGTCGGAGGAACTGCTGTTAATATGCTGACAAATGATGGACCTGATTCTTCAAGTATTATACATCTACGGCGATACATACAACAATAAGATCAGGTCATATACATATGTACACCTTTATCGTTACTGTTGGATAATAATACTATTACAGGAGAGGGCTGATTCTACATAGAAAGATAGTCGAAGACGTAGAATAAAATTTGTTTCCTGCGAGGCTTATTCTCAAGAAAATCAGGTTCCACTTCTTACAATTTTCAAAGTCGATTTTCTCAAAAACAGAGCTCTATATGAAAAAACTTTATTCGATATTTTTTATTTCTTTTTTCACGTAGAGTCACCCTCTTTCAGTTACTGATCACCCTGTATACGTGGCTTTACCGCTTGGCTTTCGCTGAAAGATTGTGGAAAACAGTGAAAACCGATTTCGTACATCGGCGCGCGTCCAAAGGACACAGACCATGTGCACTCATGAGGACGGCCCTCGTACACCGAGCCAGCTCCGTGGGATGGCGTTGTTGTTCCCATAACGCTACATCGTGCATCTTTTAAACGCAAGAAGTGGTCGACGTCGATTAACCGTTAGCGAGAACGGTGTAAAAGAAGAAGGGCGTGAACCGGCGTGAACTGCAGACACAGGTGAAGCAGGACAACCGACGAATCCACCCGTTACGGTACTACCGGTACTACTTGACTTAATGTTGGACGTCACGTCTTTTTTCTCTCCTCTCTTACTCTCTCTCTCTCTCTCTCTCTCTCTCTCTCTCTCTCTCTCTCTCTGCCTCTGCCTCTCCCTCTCCCTCTCCCTCTCCCTCGCGGCTCAAACACTTATTTCTGCGTAGACCTTTCTTTTCCTAGTTTGCCGACTTTCTTTATCCCGAGCCGGGGTTACCCGTCGGTGAAAACAAACCGAAACAGGTACACGCGTATACATATCGCAGGGAGATGCGTGTATCGAGAGCTACATCATTATCAGATAGGAGAGCACGACAAGGAAGCGACACGTATTTGTCGTGACATCGAGATGAGAAACGTGCCGAGCAAGATGGAGCGAACGGGGGATGGTGGGGGTCGGGAACGGACACATCTTTGCGCTCCCCTCTTGCGAAGGCGCTGGTGCGCTATGAAACGTAGCTGTTTCGAAAGTTCTAACTCGGAACAACCTATTTTAGATGCCTATAAACCGTTCCTCGACTTTGAAATTGTTTTGGGCGGCGGGTAGCGAGCCCTCTGTACCTGAACAATGGATATGCCCTGCCTCCTAGAGATTTTTCCTAGTGATTTACGATACGCTAAACAACGGAATCCCATCGTTCCCCGAAGTGTCCGATCCGTGGACACCGTAGATCTTCGTTACGGAATCGTTCCTCCCTCGGACGGCGACTCCTTTAACCGTCGCGTTGTACACGGGAGATCGGTGGCGATCGCGGTCGTAAAAATAATTTCGCCTGATCCATATTTCGTGTCAACAATGCAAAAGGCCCCGAGGAGGAGGAGGAGGAGTGGAGCGAGGTCCGACGCCGATAATCTTGTTACCCTCGAAACGCGTACAACATACATACATATACCCGGTGAAAGTCTCCACTGTACGGTAGACGGGAGTTCAGTGTTCTCGAGGGGAACGAAACGAGAACGTCGCGCAGGAGATCAGCTCTTTTGCTTCGTGGAGATCAGCTAGTCCATGGGGTGCGGTAAACCCTATTGGCCCCGGCGCGTGTGTGTACGTACACGCACAGAGGAGAGACACACGACCGACACGGTACACACATGTCCCCACGGCAGTGGATACACACGTGTACACATAGACACGGGACATGTGTGTCCCGTTGGTTTGGCATATGTGTGTGTGTGCCCTCCCCCCTCCCCTCCCATTGTCACACGCATACAGAAAACTCTTCCTCTCGATGAATCTCGACGACCCGAATCGCTCGACGGCGAGGCTGGTTTCGTGGATCTCTTCATGAGAGGCACGTCGTACGCGATTTGTCGGGGCACGGGGTGTGACGGGGACTCGAGGCATCGTAAAGGCAATGCACTGTAAGGAGCTCACGACGACTATACCCTCCTCCCATCCCCGCGCCGCTGTCCTCCCTCTCGATCTTTTGCCACCGTCCCTTTCTCTCCCTTCTTTCTTCGTCCCCTCTCTCCCTACCCCTCTCTCTTTCTTTCCCTCGTTCCGTCTCTTTCTCTCTGTCGCTCTTATCAGAGACTCGACTGCACGACCTCACTCATACTCTCTCATTCTATTGCTCGCTCGACTGATCTCTCGAGGAGGGCGCGTTAGGGCGCTCTCGGCCCGACTACTCCGCGCGCATCTTTAAACGTTTCTTGATCCGTGCGTACCCGAAATTTCATCGACACCGAACCGAACACGCTGCTTCACCTTATCCCCTCACCCCTCCACCCTCCCTCTCTCCGTCGTCTTTAACCGTTTCGTATCTCGCTTCACCAACCCCGTAATAAAACGGTGTCATCGACGATCGTCGAAGTAAAACAACGAGAGAGGGCAAAGGACTCGGAAGTTGCGACATCCGGTACACAATACTGCCGCTTCCTGTCTCCCGTGACCCTTGATCCCCGCTCTAACCCACGTGACCCCGCGCTTCACGTGCGTAATTTTCATTAAACACACGTGTACCGGGGAACCCCGGTATGCGGAGTATGTTAAACAGATTTTCATTCGGAACCCTTCAAACGAAAGACCCCCGTTCCATCGGTGACCGTGGAAGCAGCTATTTCTATGTACGTATCGATGGGGACGCTCGTGAATGAAGAGCGAGGTGGTTACGATTTTTAGCCGGTTGAACGGGAGCGACCGCTTTCGAAACTGGACTTCAACTTCATAACTCCGGTGATACGGATAAAGAGACTGATAACGGTAATATAGTACCGCGTCGGGTGCTAACAATCTCGAGTTTATTTGGTGTAGCGTTACAACGATGAGGTTCTTCTCGAGTTCTTTAGGTCCTTCTCGTTGGTTCTTTCTCTTTTTTTCTTCTTCTGTAGACGCCTTAAACCCCTTTGTATTATCGGAAGCGTGAGAATACTACTCGGTTCCATGCGTTAACCGGGAGTGTATCAGGCATCGTAACAGATTCTTTACAATAGGTGGTTGATTCCTTTCTAAATCAGCAGGTTTCCTTGCGCCGCCGTTGATGGACGAACCGCGGATACCTACATTCACCGGGCCGACGATTGTTCGGCGGTGAACACGTGGTGTACCGCGCCGTCGCGTCGTCCAGGAAAAGAGAGAGGGAAAAAAGAAGAAATTTGTTAGGATGAAAGAGGAGAAATCACTCCTGATTCCGTAGTTCTTTTTCGTTGTCACCGTCCTACGCTCCGTTCCCGCACCGAGAGCCTCCCGTCACGTGCATGCATGCGTGCATGCGTACACCGCGAGCGGAGAGTGCGTACATGCGGGGTCGTTGAACGAGCAGGGGGTACCGAGGACAACAGTAACGACTGCACCAACCCACTTACGTCGACCCTATACAAGTCACGTGCACGTACACTGCTCGGCAATAATGGTCTCCAGAGGGTGTGACCTATTCTATATGCTGGATTCTCTCGCGCGATCAGCCTACTTGCCGGTACCAACGTGCCTTGGTACCCGACCGTCTCCTCTGGAGAACTTCGGATCCGCCAACCACGCGGTTATTAATCTCAACATTTCAACATTGTTGCCGTTCCTCGCTTCCCCAGAATTTCCGACGCCGTTGCACTTTGGTAGCGGCCTGTCCGACCCGTCACCGTGCAATTCGAGTAGGGTAATTGTCCCAGTAGTCAGTTAAGGGGATCTTCTGGGTTAGAACGTTATTTCGCAGGCCGAAATTTTTATACAGATATACAGGATGATTCCGGAAACTCGGACAAGTTACTGCTCTTTTTCAAGTAAAAATAGAAAAAAATTATTGAGGGAAAAAGCATGTCGTAATACATTCTAACTTCCTATCACCTTATTTCTTACGCGGAGGCATCGATGCATCCGCCAGGTGCAATTGCAACTTTGATCTTTAACCCCTTGACATGCAATGACGTCTCTGAGACGTCATGTATTTCATGTGCCATGGTAGACTTTGACGTCTCCGAGACGTCAGAAATCTCTTCGGCGAATACCGGGCAGTATAATATTATTGGATCGAGCCAAATTAAATGGTATTCTACGGACGCGTTAACGCGCATTTTATTCGTATGCCAAGGGGTAAATGTAACCCAATTTTTCCAAGGTCATCGAAATGTCAATACTTCACGAGATATTTGGCATTTTCTTGTCAGAGTAAACACGGCATTCTAAATGTCTGATGGCGATCTAAAATCGATTTTCGCAACACTGTAAATTACAGAAACAAATTGATGTTGCTCGAGAGAGAATTATCCATTTTCTAATATTCTTGATTTCGGTTTCGTGAACATCGCAACTTCCACCAAGACGTCTTATGATTTCATAACTTCAAGTCAATTCATGGTTCTGAGAAATCTTACTTTGGAAGATGTAGTTTACATTAGGTACGTAAAGATTGGTATATACCACTTTCATAATTATGGGCACGTATAATTTTTTTAACCGAAATACCTGAAATTGTAGGAATTATAGGTCCTTGAAGAGGAACATAGTACAGTTACTAAAAAATTTGAGATGTCCTCCGATATTTTAAAAAATTTCAGTGGGTACATGGAGGTGGATCGAACCCCCATTTTCTTGTACAAGTATTAATGGGTGTAGTCACTCTTGCGACAGAAGAAACGACATGTTGAAATTCGTCGTATACTTTTTTATTAACTCAGGATCTCTTGTGGTTTTCTCAGGCTGATTCTGCAAGGAAGAAATTACTTCGAACGCTTCGCCTTTATTGATACGAACGTTTTCTTGTTATTTGACTTACGAGGAGATTAAAAAATCACGATAAACCGTTCTTTCGCAGATAGCGGCGCTGTGCAAATACCAGCTTATACATTGATAATTTGGTATAAATTATAGACAGCTAAATATTCAAAATACGTTATCCTAAACATAATCAATTCTTCAAGTAAAAGATAATTCTTTGTATTGATAGAGACAGTTTCATTCATCCTTGTACCATAATTATAAACATCAAGATTTCGATTAAACAATAAATTATAAAACTACAAGTGGAATAATTTCTTCGACATCTATAATTTTCCTTGTATAACAGTGCACAGAATATTTACTTAATTGAACACAAAAATGAACATTCTGCAAGTAATTTATTCATTACTTCCGTAACTACGTTTGTATGTAGACACATTAAAAATACCCTTATATAATAGTCATTTGCAGACACAAGTATCGGATTAGTGGAGCATGTGTTGCCCTCAGGTACCTACCCAATTAAAACCTCCGAAACCCATCGAGACGTCGGTAAATACGGGTGCTTAAATAAGGGAGACAATAGGAGATATTTACGAGGCAATTTGGCGTTGACGGTTCGTCGGTGACACGTCCCTCTATCCACCGAATGTTTTCTAGACGAATTTGGCGTGGCGTGCAGTCCCGCTCGTCCAAATATTTTGAGCCCCCGACACCGAGATATTCTCTCTCTTCGGGATTGCGAAATGCGCGGCTTGGACGGAGCCGGACGATGTACGAGGACGAAAGTAGGTAGGTAGGTAGGTAGGTGGGCAGACGGAAGTCAGTTTAACGGTATCACCCGAGAGCTCAGTCAGGCTTCGATCCTTACGCGTGGAATGGGGTTCAACGAAATTCGTAGCTTTCTTAAGCCGCTCTTCTTCGCGGCGTTCGGATTTTTTTTTACGATCGACGCCCACTGGCAAAAATCTTTGTCGAAACACCGTGGAATTTTCGAGTTGCTTCAGGAACACCACCACTGTTTTTTTCTTCTCCGCGTCGTCGCACGCCCACTATCGAAGTTAGAAAAAGGAACGTACAACGCGATTCTGAATTTTTAAAAGACAAGGACGTAATTATATTTCCCCTCCTGTTGCTCCCGCGAAAAAAAGAAGAGCTGAAAAGTTGAAGCTAATTTGCTCGGATAAAGCAAACGTTGCCAGTCATTGTTTTATAAAATAAAAACGCTTGTCAGTCGGTTAACTGACACGACGTAAAAATTGGATCGGCCCCACCGCCGCGCGGTGCCCGCTATCTGCATAGTTGCTATCCGCTCTTCAACTTCTCCGTCGCGCGGCGAAGTTGTTTAAAATTCGCGGATGTAATTAAACCTCCGCCGCGCGGCGAGAGCTTCGGGATCGGGAACCGAGGAGTTTATGGGGTGAAGCATTCCCAGGAATGGTAACCCTGGGTTCTACCACAGGGTTGCTGGGGAACGTTGGTCGTCGGGTACGAGGGCATTGACCCCCCTATCCAGTGCCATGCCGCTCCCACACTGCATTACGTCAGGCTACGTCCACTGCATCCTGCTCATCTTCTCGAGGTTTTATGGGAGGTTGGTTTGCTACCCGCGAGTATTCACGGCATGGGGTTGCGCTTCGTGTGATCCTTCCGTCTTCCCCGAAGTTATCATCCCGCTCGGTCTAATACGCGAGCAAATAAAAAATGTGGGTCGACAAGAGAGAGAGAGAAAGAGATGCTTCCTCGAAATGGTCATTGCGCTTGTTACCAGTTCACAGGGATCGGGCAGATCAAACAACGGTGCGAGACACCGGTATACACGTGTTTGGTGAAGACTAAGGCGATGCCCTTCCGAAAAACTGATAATACTAGATAGACAGATATGTATTACGTTATCATTGTACAGCTCGCGCGCCACGCGATTGCGAGAAGGAGCCACGGTCTTGGTATTTCCGATGTTCACACTCGATTCGGCGAGAGGAGTACAGGAATATATTAATTTCGAATGGTATGCGTGGTACACCTTGATCACCTTCGACTTCGGCACTCTAGAGAAAGTATCTGAATAATCATCACGCGGATCCTTCTGTCACGTCGTTCCTAAAGGATTCCCCGCTAGTCAGGTTATTTGGTGAACCAAAGGGAGCCGCGGTTACGGGTGATGGTGGCTGCTACAGCAACAACCTGTTGCAACCACCCCGACACGCCATAGCCAGCGGGAGACGTCCAACTGGTCCGAAGCAATCCCAGAAGCTGCATACCCACTGGCAGTCGAGTTTCTCGTTTACTTCGGTGAACCTGCTATGGCAAAGCGTAACGAACCCACACTTTTCAAAGAATATTATCAACGCATAACAGAACCAGAACAACCTCTCGCTGGCCCCAATCACGGATACTAGGACTGTTACCTTTCCGAAGCTTCGACTCTTCGAACATTCGAAGGAACCAAGGGAACTTCGAAGCGTACGAAGTTCCGAAGTCTTCTTTGTGTCGCGATTTTTGACGAATAAAAATGTAGATAAAAAATTTTACAGAATTTTCGCAGATTATAAATGAAAATACAAAATGCCCAACTTCGATCATTCAACTGTGGTGGTGTATTTTTTCGAAATGTAGAAGTGTCCAATCACTTTTTACACTCACCGCGATTATATCAAATATAACTTACAAGCGAAATGTCGAAGTTCAAAGCTTCGAAACTTCGTTTCTTTTAATCTTCTAATAATTTACCAGAGGTTCGAAATTCGAAGCTTCAAAATCTTCGATCTTCGAAGGAAAGTAACAGCCCTAATAAATAATCCTCCAGTGGTTGAGTCTGCGATGTGGACGAATCATCTTCGAATGCCTCAATAAATGTTTGCTTCGCTCGCGAAATCTTTGAAATTTTACAGAACATACTTACTGGAGGATTAAGATAGACCGCATGATCTGTTAAAATTCATTCACTATTCTTTTCTAGACGCTATTGACAAAAAAGAAAGGCGAGTCTTCCAGCGGGAAACAGGTGGAAAGGTATCACATTTGAGTGCCTCCGGAGATCCCGCTATACGAGTAATCCCCAACTCGGTCGGAGTACCCTTAGCGGTAACAATGCGGGTTTAGATCTTTTTGAATCGAATTGAAATTGACTTTGCTTCTGCTACCTGTCTACCTGCTTACCTGTCGGCTCTTAGGGTGCAGAGAGGGGCGGGAAATAAAGGGAGACGGAGAGCCCAGGCGGCGGACAAAGGGCGTATTCACGCGTCAGAAGTCACCACAGCGTAACGATAGGGTGGTCCATGAAGGGACCTGTAGGACCTACCTTGGTATTTCTGCGGCGTAACACTTGTCGCGCGTTTATTCATATAACGTGATGGTTTCCGTGCGGGTTATGTTACTCCCAAGGAAACCGCATTCTTTGGAAATTTAATGACGAATAATAATAACAATTATCAAGGCAGAATCATTTTTTTTAACGATGTATACAAGCGAATGTTGCGGTTTTTTGGAATTTTGTATGATCGCAGAACAAAATGATTAGCGTTATACATTAATTCACGATTAGCACGTTTCCTACAGCTGTAATAACTAGACTGCGAATGTTTATGCAATTTTCAAAATTTGTAGGCAAATTTTAAGAAAGTGGGACCAAATAAAATCCTATTTTCATTGGTAATAGCATTTGTAGATTCAAAATAAATAAAAATCGTACTAAATTCTGTCGAATTTAATACTCCAGCATTGTTTGAAAATTTTTATAAGCCATAAATGCATAAAGACCCGCAGTCTAGTAATAACTTAACGACAAAGCAGCGTTTTGTTGGTTCTCTTTATTTTTCGTTAATAGCCGTTCTTAACAAAAGCAGTCGTCAATTGTTATCTCACGTATTTGAATATCTAAATTCATACTTGATTTCACGGTACGATTACGTTCTGACGAATAAATTAGAATTCCATTTTCATGTTGATATTTCAATGTCGACACGCGACGTAACATCGAATCTTTTAGTAGCTAAATTATTTCAGTTCGACCGAAGAGAGATAACAGCACGTTAACACGTTCATGGCCAGAATGTCACAGAAAAAATCAAATTAATTCCGTGTATTTTGTTATTTATTATTCTAACGCGTAGCATGATATTCGGAGATCTTTTTCGTTTTTTAACTTCACGTCCTTATATAAAAAATTATGAAAATAGCATTTCAACCCTTTAAGGACGTATGTTGACATTAGCAATGTCGTGAGTACAATTCCTAAAGTTATAAACGTATACTTTAGTTATGCACACGCGCCCATAATTATGAAGTGGTCTAAGTCAAAATTGAAAAAAAAGAGTTTATCAGTTACTTCACGTCACATCATTATAAACTAAATTAATTCAATGTAATTTCTACGATATTGTCAAAAATGAATCGTTAGATAGTGCTTGTTATTTTAACATTATATAGGACTTCGTTCAGTGTTAATATCCTTTCCCTTTAAACATCTCGAAACAAGAAATATCTTCAAGAAACAAGAAACAAAAAATTGTTCGTTTGCCCGATTATTTGAAACCCCGATACGCGATCTAGTTCTTAAAAAAAATGTTCTTCGGTGTTCCAAAAAATCTTAAAAACTGACAACCTGTTCGGGGTAAGACTAAAATTAAAATAGAATTGAAATCACACGCAAGAGCGTTGCTTCATCGTGGACGCAACTTAAAGATTCGTTGAAATTTCGCGGTGAAAAATGTGCAACGAGTGGCCAGCGGACGTATACAAAGTATTCCGAGTAAATTTCGAGAAAATCGAAAAACTTTATGTCGGCTCGGTTTCTGGAGGAGCCACGTATCAGGAAGCCGAAAAGATAGGGCTAAGAAAGAACCGAAAGAAAAGTCGAGTCTTTAGTAGGTCAACGGCGATGTTGTTCCTTCCCTTCGAGGATTACGTCACCGCGGCTCCCAACTCGCGTCCGCACGGCCAACGCTGCACGTATCGCGGTCTCTCTTGTGTGCGTATGTGTACGTGTGAAGATATGCCATACATGTGTACCGGCTCTGTTCCTACGTGTGTACTTGGCCACCCACCCGTCCACCCACTTAAAGAACTATAGCTGTGTTTTAACATACCAGGTATCAGTCATGTTTGGATAAGAGTTCAAGCTCTACGGGTAAAGTAAACAACGCGTTTCTGTCGTGATTTTTCCGATCGGTCCGAGAACGGTTTCGCCACTTACACGCCGCGCCGTCCATTCAGAACTCTGCAAGTGTCCGCGCGTGTGTGCACACGAGGAGGATTTTTCTCGGTGGCGACTTTACGGTTACCTCGCACACGGTTTCCTTCTTTCCCGCGGTGTACACGGTTTTCTCTTTTTTTTTCTCTGCTTTTTATCTTTTTGTTCTTTTCGCTTCGAAGCTACACACACACACACACGCGCAAATACGTTTTTCCCGGCGGCGCGACGGCGCGCTCGCGTGTTCGAGATCGATGAGCCGCGTGGGCTTACGAACATTTCTATGCGCGTGACTACTGAAAAGGTACAACAGGGAAGAACGGAGGGAGAGGTATGCGGGTCGGGGTCGAGTCATGCATATCGATGACGGCTCTCGTATGAATTTTTCATACTCTCCTACAATTTGAAAAGCGGTTCGCCGCACCGCGCACCGTATCGTTTATGATTCTATAAACCCAGTGACCCCTGCGAAGGATTCGCTGTTCGTGCCCCACGGGGCATCCGGGGACCCGGGAGAGCCGCTAACTGTTCCCGACCACTTTGTCGCGGTTAGCGAGAGCGCGCGCGCGCGAGAGAGAGAGAGAGAGAGAGAGAGAGAGAGAGAGAGAGAGAGAAAGAACGATTGAGCGAGCGAGCGAGCGAGCGGACGAAATAGGATTTCACGGACACACCGCCACCGGTCGGACGCTTCCTCCGTCCTCGGTACGGATGTAACAAATCGCCATTGATGGTCGTGGATAGAGGATTACAAAAAGACGATCGGTCCGCCGCCGATAGAGTGAAAGAAAACGGAAAGGAAAATGAAAGGCGACGGCGACGGTTACGAGACGACGAACGGCGGTCGCGGAGGTGGCGAAGGGGGAACGATGGCGGGAGGGGAGGGGGGATATTGTGGCGGGGGTAAGGGAAGAAGGTTGGGGTGCAAGAAGAGTCGGGGGAAAAAGAGAAGCGAGGAGTGAAAGATATTGGTAATCGAGGAATCCGGGAACCCAGAACCGTTCGAACGGTTGGCTGCCGCAGACGCAAGGTCGTTGTCCTTGGGGGATCAACGACCCCTCGATGAGGGATGCCGTGGTGGGGATATATATACACCTCCCCATCCATGACGCCGCCGTCTGGGTATAAGGGCGCCTCCAGGTTGGGTTAGACCTAGGGTTAGATTTAGAAGTCAGGAATAGGGATGCGGATAGTCACGTAGGTACACGGATAGATAGCTGGGTAGGTGGGTAGAGTAGTGACGAGGAGGTGACGGGGGAAGGGGACCTGCAGAGGGAAAAAAGCTGAAAGGCAGCCCGGGGATAGTAAGAATCCGTGCTGGGTGGTAAGGCGGGAGGGCGACGCGAGAGAGGCGGGCAGGGATAGAAAACGTGAAGGCAGGTTCGTAACCGAAAACGACGCCGCTTCGACCCGCAGGTCCAATCGTAGGGGTAGAAAGTTTGATCTTCGAGTCGAAGTCCCCCGTAACCACCTGTTGGGGTGGCGGGTCTCTGCCGAAACCCAGTCAACATACTCCACGATGCCCTTATTTTCGGCGTCGAGTTAATTTCGAATATCCTGCGGCTCGATAGCGCGCTTCCCCAACGTCCCGAAAATAAAAAGAGAAAGATCAAGAGAGTCGAAAATACGTGTAGGGGGCGAAAGACAGGGAAGAGGGAGACTGTATTTTTAAGCGGTTGCGAGAAACTAAAAATTTTCAGTGATCCGAGTAAATCATGGTATTGGCGAGTTATTCCACTTGTCTGCTTTCGTTTTTTTTTATGCTTTCCACCTGCGGCAGCTAAACAGGAAGTCTTTCTTGCGAGGTACCTGTCGCCGGAAGGACCCAAACTCAAGGTGTCACGGTCCGTAAGGGCCGTGAGAGTGCAGGACGATAGGTGGATCCTTTCTGGACACAGCGGAGCAGAGCAGGGCAGGCAAGGCCAGGGAGCAATGTCCCTTCGAGTCATCCCCTTCCTAACGTATATGTAAGGTATGCACGCCGTTACTCGCCTCCACGGTTGTCGACTCTTTTTATCGAACGACGGAATCTTCTACGATTCCTTTCCAACTTCCCCCTCGGGAATGTTAACCCTCTTTTCTACGATTATCTCGTTTTTCCCTCCGGCCCGAAAACCCACCGTCGGTTTTTCGACGAATTCGCAGGACTGTGTTCTACCAGTGGCGAGCGAGAGAGAGAGTGAGAGAGAGAGAGAGAGAGAGAAAGCTCGGCGCAATAGTCTTCGGGCAACAATGGTACCGTTATTCATTAGTTACAGTTTAGGTACTCTGCTTGCTAATCGGACGGTTCCCGCGAGAGAGACCGAAGCGAAGACAGAGTCGAAGCAACGACTAAAACGGATAGGAAGGAACAACGGGCAGGCGGTTTCCTTCGGTCCGTGGTTTCTTGCGGTTGCCAATGGATAAGGATATCTACTTCGAACTCTAAACAGTCGTCCGTTTGAGTCAGACCACCGCCCCGGCCACAGTTCGATGAATCTCCGGCGGAAAGGACCGGCCCCCGATATCTCTCGCCCTTTCTATTTACGTTGACCTCAAAAACTAAACGTTGACCTTAGAAGGGTCGGTGCTCGATCAATATAGGGAACCACTGTACTTTCCGGAGCAAATAGGAAAAATATCGTGTACGCCTCTCTCAGGGTGTAGCTCGCTTGATAAGATAGCCACTGCTGTCGCACCGCGTATGTGTACATGCATGCGCACGGATGTGTACGTGATATTAAGGAAGGAGATAGAGAAAGGCATGATTTTGTTCACTGCTGTACCTATCGCGTAGTTTTTACACACCACTTTCGGTACATCGGGTTCCACCAGACCAGATCCGTCCACCAGAGTGTACAAACCCGATCGAAAAAGAGAGAAAAATATGTATGTGTATGTATATGATCCTCGAAGGTTGCTCGTCGTTATCGGATGACGAAATAAAAAGGGAACGGGGGACGCCCTATATACATCTCCGTCTGTGTTTCCTCCTCCTCAATGGTCCTAAGTTGGTACACACAGTGTGCACATAAGGCCGTATTGCGACATACCAGTACCGTTCCAACTGGAAACCTTACGCGACGGGGGGTTAAGTGTCGTTTTAACCTCCTATCGGTATTTGGATTCCTAAATCGACACTAATTTCCGTCAAAAGATTCGATGCTCGATCGTAAGCGAAGCGAATATTAATTTTCCGCTTCGGGAGCTTCGCGACACTCCGAAACGCGGACAAACGCTGTTTCGATCTCGCAAACAAAGATCGATAATAGTTGTTCGCAAAGCAGTCCGCGCAGGCCGGATCGCTATAAATCAGAATTTTTCTGGCGAAACTATTCGAAAGTGTTGCAACCGCGCTATAATTATGCCGTAACCTGTCACCCTTGACCATGTGACCAGCCGCACTCTACCTCTAACGCCATAAAAATAAACGCGTGTGGCATGCCTGCGTAAATTGTCATGCAAATTCCCGCCTGTGGTTGTCTCAACGTAAATAACGATGGCCGATCGTCAAATTTCCGTGTCCACGTGTTGCGCGACCCGCATATATATGAAAATGCTGCGATTGACAATTCTTGGCTCGGAAAAATGTCCGGACGTTGCGTATGTCCGCATTTATCATGAGCGTTGTTCGGTGCTGCCCGGTTCTCGGGCTGTCGTATGTATTTACGATGTATCAGATGAAATTTGTTCATGTATACGGGGACTAATAAACAATGCTACAATGTAAGATTACCGTATAATATGTGGGCCAGACTTTGAACGTTCTCGCGTACAATGTACCGCTCCACGAATAGTGTTGCTAATAAACTTGGTTCTCACTTATTAGTATAATTAACCCATATAAATGATACTCCGCCAATATTGCATTTTATTTGCATTCTAAACGGGGACCGTATTATCATAAATTTCTCTCATTTAATTCACGTTTAATCAATTACCGGTGTGATGCTCGTGCGATCGGTAGCTATGGTAAGGACAACGATTGCGACATTGTGTTTCGTTCTCTCTCTCTCTCTCTCTCTCTCTCTCTCTCTCTCTCTCTCTCTCTCTCTCTCTCTCTCTCTCTGTCTCGGCGACGACGTTACAAATTTATTGTGTCCGTTCAATGTACATTTGAGACAGTGCATCGTCGAGTCGTGGTATATGAGTACGCGACGTATAAAAATTGAGGGCATATCTCTGATCTTAATTATAACATTGTGGTCATAGTGGTGGCAGGCGAAGAACCGCACAAGTGGCTTTTCGAGTATGAAAGGATCGTTGTGCCACACATATAACAGGGAGCCACGAGGCTTAAAGGCAAGGCAAGGCAAGGCAAGGCAAGGCAAGGCAAGGCAAGGCAAAGCAAGGCAAGGCAAGGGCTTGGCTTTAGCTAAGAAGTCGGTTGGCCGTCGAACGACGTTGCTAGCCGTTTCTCAACCCTTTCGTGGTTACGTCACGTTAAAAAAGCTATTTGGGGTCAACACCCCGCTGCAGCGACACGTGTAGTACTCCTCGACTCTGTCTCTCCGTCCTCCCTCGACCCTCTCCGCCGTCCTCTTTTCCCTGGTATATGAGGCAGCCCTCTCCTCTCTGCCTACTCCTCGCGACTTGGAACGCCATTGCTGCCACCTCCTCCGATAGTATCCCTTCTACTCGCCTTAGTTTCCACTGGATTTCTAAGTTCACTAGATACTAGCCAGGGCCTGTTCTAGCCGCGATTGAGGGAACGACGTTCCAGAGGCGTTTCACAGATCGAACGTCTGCGGCTATCAACGGGCAGCGCGGGCTACCGTCTATTAAGCGGCAACATACTCGTCACCCTGCTATAAAGCAGTGTACCACTTTCCGATCATCCTACATTACATAATCACACCGGACAAAACACGGATCCAATATCGATTCAATCGTATCCCCATGAATTTGCATAGACACATATGTATGTACGTACGTCGCGTCGTTGGCGTTAGAAATTAAGAAAATCCTCCGATAAGATAACCGGTATCGGATCCGAGTTAGTCGCATACATGAAATGAAGAAAAAGAAACAATCGCGATAGATGTCATTCACGTATTACACGCGTCCCCATTGTGCAAGAAATAACCGAAGGCGACCGTGCGTCTGAATACATCTCTGGGAAGAAACATGCAGGCATGAATAGAGTAGGGAGGTCATGAGATTAGAATGAACGGCGCAGCCCCAAGCGATACAGCCCTGGCCGTGGGCGTGCAAGCGGGCAGGCAGGAAAGCCAGCCGAGTTTCTCCAAACGCGCAAGTCGACGTGGAACTAGCATGTTGGTCTTGCTAGAGCGAAACCAAGGACATTAGAACAGCCAGAAGCAAGCGAGCAGAAGCAAGCTAAGGCCAGCAGCAGCAGCAGCAGCAGCAGCAGCACCAGCAGAAGCGACGACGGTGACGGTGAACGGTGGTGGGTGACGACTTAGGTAGCTGGTGGCGGCATGGCAGCGGCAACGCGAGAGAGCAGAGGAATCGAATCATCGTGGCGTCGTCGGCGGTATCGAGCAGAGTCAAATCATCGTGGCAGAGCGTCGGCGACGGCGGCGATAGCTCCCCTTCACCCCGACCCACGTTTGTCTACGTGTATGTCTCTACCTCTTTACCCCGTCCCCGGCATCGTCCCCGCCGTGCCTACCACCCCCACCCCAGCTCCGCCACCGACAGACGATCCCTCCGTTCTCCCCTGCCCGACTCAGAGAGAGACTCTCCCGAGCTTCCCCTTCCAACGACTTTTTTTGTCCGTATACGCCTCGTCCATCGCGACAAGGCAGCTTCCAAGCCTTTTTATCAGTCGACCGAAAAGATCCGTGGGGATCCTTCCGCGACAGCGCCCCGCGCAACGTTTCAAACCTACCCTCGTGCTGAAATACCCGCGTCGCGACGGCTCGCGCAGACGATTCACGAATTCAACTACCAAACCGAATTCTCTTCATTCATGTTTCCATTTTAACGTATACGCGTAAACGTATACGGAACATCTATCCGCGTATACGTATATGTTTAAAGAACATTGTTCTCGTAAAGGGAATTCGAATAAAAAGCGCGGGAATCGGACGACACCGAGTATCTCTTTCTCTCTCCGTCTTGTTTCCAAATCGATCGGTATCGACAGATAATGATCGACGTGTAATAAGAGCGTCGATAATGAAGTCGTTTCGACATTGCTGCAATGGTGTAGAACACGCGTGTCGGGGTAAACGTGTCAAGGTGCCGTCAGCGTAGCGCAACGATTCCGGTGACGACACGCAACCAACACACTTTGATTCTCTCCAACAAGGAAATCAGACGAAGGTGCGTTTATTTCCATGGCAACGTGACGACGCACGGATACCACCTCGCCACGGATACGCAACAAGGCCCGAGGAACGAAGCGGAAGCTGAACCAGCGACAAACTACTACCAGGATACGCAAATGTGGTTGGTACTTGTACATTTGCAGCTCTCAGAAGTTGAGAAACGGCCTCGTGGCGGAGTGCGTGCTATCTCGCTCTAGCCCGCGCCGTCGCCGTTTGGCGAGCCGTGCGGGAAAAAGTGCGCAGACGCGAGTCGCGGTTGCGTGTACAACACACGCAACTCGCGCCTCCTCCACAGCCGTCTAAACACACGTTCGTGAATTTCGTCTCCTTTCTTTCTCACCCCCTACGAGACGTTTTTCGGGACCGGCCATCCCCCGAAAATCGTCTCTCGTATCGCTTCTTATCCCTTCTGCCCTCCACCCCCCTACCAGAGAGGAGTGTATCGTATTTCAACCCCTTTTTCTCGCTTCAATCTCAGCCCCCCGACGCGACGGTTTCATAAAACTGGCCGAAGCAGTCTCGAAAAGAATGCGATCGGTGAAACCGAGAAACCGAATAAACACAGGTCGTAAAAAAAAGGGGAACCCTGAAGGATAAACCGAGGAGGCGAGCTCCCTCGCGAGTAACGTAATCCCGCCAGGCTATGTTTTAAAAAAGTTTTTTTTTTCGAACCGGAGACTCCCGATTGCCCCTTTAACCCGCATTTTCCTTTATCAAAATAATACGAGAAGCGATAAGCGACCGTCGCGACCGCTGGAACCGCGCATGACGTCGTCGTCGTTGTCGTCGTTGTCGTTGTCGTCGTCGGCGGGTAACAACTTTACACGAGCTCGTGGCGACTTCGCCGGAACGAGTGCGCAGTAACGCTGACGTAAGAAGTAGCTAGGAGGTAGCAGGCAAGCGGGAGAGGGTGTGTTCGAGAAAGAAGCCCGAGGAACGAAGGCGTATCGGGCAGGGGGAGGTGGCAGGTTTAAGGAAAGGTCTCTTTAGAGGGAAGGAGAAGTTGGTCACAAGCGTGAGAACAAAGGGGCGAAAATAAGTGCCCTTTTTGAAGGGTGATCGAGGGTGAGGGAGCAAGAAAGAGGAAGACGAATCGAGTGAATGCATCTGTGTATGCGCGTGGTACGTGTGTCCGATGTGTATACGCGTGTATGCGTGTACGTGTGGGTAGGTTTCCGAAGGAGATAAAAAGAGACGACGTCGGTTGGTCGAATAGAGAAAGAAGTCGGGCGATTCGTTCCTTGCGGGGCTACGGAAAGAGTGGGAGAGTCAGCGGGATAGAGAAGGACAGGTGGCGAGAGACGAAGAAGGATGGAGCGACCGAGAGTCGCGAAGTGTGCGAGTGTGGTAGAGAGGGGAAACGAGAAGGACGAAACGCGCAGGATGGCGTGAGGGAGTACAGGGTGTTGCGGAGCAAGGGAGGGGGAGGTGTGCGTGACGAGAAGGGTGAGAAGGTGGGGGTTACAAGGAGATGGTGCAGGGTGTAGTGGGGGCTAGCGGGTAGGTGGCGGTGGTAGGATTGCGGGAGGTTGTGCGCCGCTTGGCTTCGGTGGTTCGGTTGAACGAGGGCGCGCAAACGGGCGGGTGTCGCGAGCGTTGCAAAGCGGTGAAGGGTACCACGAACGGAAAGCACGGTCGTGGCGCTAGGCGGGCGTAGGCGAGGTTCCGTGACGGCCGTTCGGTGGCGCAGCAGGAATTCCCAGCACGGCAGGCACCGGGTTGGTCAGCTACGTGGTGTTCGTGCGCCTCTCTCTCTATCGGTGTGTATATGCGCGATTTGCCCCGAGTCCGCGCCTCGACTTGATGACATGGCGTCCTAGCGCTGCACGGGCAAAGTCGCACGTCCTCGGTGGAGTGGTTCTCACCCCGTCGTCGAAACAGCCGCATCCCAGGATGCCAAGGTAAGTCGACATGGTGCATACTGTGAATATTCGAGCGAGCGGTGTGTCGGGTGCCGTCGGGTTCCGTCGAATTTCGGGTGTCATCGGGAAAAACCGGGCGGTGTCGATGAGCTGAAAAACGTACCCGTGCGCCTCGAGAGCTGGTTTCGTCGAACCAGGTAGGGTCGTTGCCATCGAGCCTACCCTACGAATCGATATTACCAGTGCGGCGGAGAGGACGCTTCTTTCTCTCTCCCACACTGTCTCTCGCCGAGCTTTCTCCCTCTTTATTTCTATATACCTATCTTTTACCTCCCGCTCGTACTCTTTCTTTCTCTTTCTCCATCTCCCCGTCTCTCTTTCTCTTTCTCTCCCGCACCACATTCGCCCCTTGTTATCTTAGTTTCACTATTCGTCGTTTCTGTTATACGCGCTCACCGTCGTCCGTCGTGGTTGCTGTGCGGTGTATATATACATTCGCGAGTGTTTGTATATTTATGCGCAAATGATTTTTCATGTGTGCGTGCGTCCGTTTGTGTGTGCGTGCGCGCTTACACGAATGCCACGATGGGAATACGGTACTTGTGTGCGTGTCCGTCGGGTGCGCGCGCGTGCGTCTGTGCGCGTGCCGTGTGCCTCTGTGTAGGAAGGGTTAACTCGCGGGAGTGGGAGAGGGGGATATTTCGCCAGGGTAAAAGGAGCGAGAGGTTAGTTTCACAGTTTCTTTGAAAAAGATGGAGAAAAGTGAGGCGCGTGCAAGGAGGATACTACGTGGCTTATCGGCGCATCGACGACAGCGTGCCTCTCGACGTGATTTTCGCTCGGCGAGAGAGGGTTGCGTAAATCTTCTTTCCCTCCTCTTTCCCTCGTCTCTTCGAATCGCTCTGTCTTCCTCGTGTACTCGCGTCTCGCTCCTCTCCCCACCCCTGTCTCTGTCCGTCGCTCCCTCTCTCGTGTACTCTTTCTCGCTCGCTCGTACGTGTGTCGCGGTCGGGTATGGCGCTGCCCATAGGCGCCGATACGCCCCGGGGTGTCGAGGCTGACTCGACTCGAGTCGAGTCGTTCGTTCGTCCATCCGCCGACCATCCTCCCCCTTGTTGTATTCATTGAGCCGCTTGTTCCCCAGTGTGCCTCCGCAGTTCCTTCCCTCGAGAGGGAGCGTCATTGTTGCTGCCGATCGTGCTCGCTTCCTCTTTGTGATTTTTCCCCTCGTCGTCGTCGTCGTCGTCGTCGCCGGTCGACTGTCGCATATTCGTATTCGGCTAATGTAGCCTTCGAGTCGTATTGCAATCGTTTACCACGTACCATAACAGGTGAGTTGTGTATACATACCTTACTCGTCTTTGCGAGCCGCGCGAGATCGGATCAGTGCCACAGCCTCGAGCCCGAGCACGTGTCAGAACGTGCCTTTCGGTCGCCCAGTGTCACCGCGCGCTCGCGTTAATTAGTCTCTCTTTGTTGTTGCATTATAGTGGACAAATTATGTAATCTGTGTGCACCGTGTCCGGATAAACAGACTTTCGGGAAAACAGTGCTCGGTATCGTGTTCGAAATTAAAACAAAAAAAAGAACTCATCGTCCACAAGGGGATTATACGTGAATAGTGATCGATTCACAGGAATGTAGGCAGTGATATACGTAAGCCGCGTGTACTACAGGTGCGACGTGTGTATGTTTATATTTTATATTATTCTACGTCTTTCCATTTTACAGTTTTTTACCTTATTCTTTCTCTTTTTTCCCCGGACGTGTTGCATACTATTGCATACATCCTTGTAACTCTGTTTTTATTGAAATCTTTCGTTTGTTTTTTTTTTCCTGTTTCGTGTTTCTTTTTCGAGAGATCGTTGAGTACACATTACGAGCCGAAAACTCAAAGTGCAGATTTACCGTTAGTCGACAGTTCCAGCTATCTCGAACGGAGATTCGTTGTTATCTTCGAGATATAGACACACTTGAACAGATATAGTCATACTTGTAACGTGTCGTAGAATTACTAGGCGGTTTTTCATCGCCGTCGTGTTCGCGTGTACAAACATCTTCTGTGACGCGTGATCCCAGGTGTGAAACATTTCGTATTCTTGTTTGACAAAAAAGAAAAACGCGTTCATCTATCGACCTCCCGCCAAGCGAAATAATCTAATAACCACGTGGCTTGGACACGTGGTGCCTTAGCTGGCTCTCACACTACTCCATTTTGAAAAGTGTTGTGTGCAACACGGTGTTGGTAAATTGTGATCTTCTTTTCTTATTTTTCTTCTTCTTTTTTTAGAGAAATCTATGCTCTTCGAATGTAATTGCGGAACAGTAATTTATGCACGTTACGTACATTACAACCCGGTATACCGTTACAACGGGTATCGATAATTCCCACGTGTTCCGTACGAGTAATCTGTTTACACTTACTCTTTATCGGTAGATAGAATTATGTTTCTCGAATGTATTTTACAGTTTCGAGTATCTATCGAAACATTGTAGCAGAGTCATCGCCGGAACCACGAGTATGAAAATTCGGAATGTTCATTTAATTTATGGAAATGTGACGCGTTACGAATGCGCTTGTAAAAAAAAGGGGTCTAACCTGCGTGTATGCGACAAGTGTTGGCCTGTGCACCGAAGCTCGACGCGTATCCGTACCCATGTGTATTTCGTTGAGAACTTACACGGCACTTCCTGCGGGTTCCTGATTAAAGTAGCGTGTCGATTTTATCATGGTACCCGCGAGGGGTTGAAGCGTCGATTATGGCGGTGATGATGGTGGTCGTCTACCCACGACACGGGGAGGGTTCTGCTAAATAGCTTTATTCGTAGGGTCTGTCCTTTATGATGGTAATAGCGCGCTAATTTATTAGTTCGACAGAGGCATCGTTCGTTGATTCGTCGTAGTCGACGCGTAAATCCGACGTTCGCCCCTTTTCAAATTTCCCGCGCTTTCAGATTGTGGTCGATAATGCAGTTCTCTGCTATTGTGATTCGCTATCTCGTGATAGCGGTCGCACACAGACACGCGCATTCGTAGGAGGGGCTCGGTCAGCATTCTTGTGCGAAGGAACGTGAAATAACAGTGCTTCCTGTTCGATGTTTTCGCTTCGAAAATTCATATAACACACGATAACATAAGACGTATCTCTCTATTTTTCTACGAAAACAGACACCGAGAAGATAAATGAAATCTCGTTATGACATGTGTGCGTTCTGTTCTCGTATCTCGTTACGTTTCGATAAATATAATATAAGAGTGCTCGCACTGGTCTGTTCACGTGATCCGTTAAGGGTAACTTTCCAAAGAGGTATCTTTACAACCGATTTCTATTTAACTAGCAAAAAAAGGCTGTATACGCGATCCTAAGTGCGTGCGCTCGCGCCTGCGCATTCGTGTAACGGTGATGACTGTGCAACGTGCTGCGGCCTCTCCCTGTACTCTCCATCCGTTGTTCCTTTTATTACGTGTGTGGATTACGACTGCGTGGTCGTCAGGATATATCCATTACAAGAATGTCGGGTTCTCGGACAGCAGTTTGCACTTTTGCCAGCTCTGTATAGTTTTGATTTTCAGATATAAACGTAACCGCGCGTACGACACGTTGTCTACGGGGATTCGTTCAAAAGGAGCTCTCCTAACGCCTTTTCCAGCAAATCATTTTTCCATCCGGATTACTCATCGCCGACGCGCGACAGTCATCCGATAAAGAGGACTGGTTAGAAGGCCGAAAAAGCGCAAAGGCTCTCTCGCCAGACGACAAAAATCCTCGTTCTTTGCATTGTTGCCGACGAATGGCGGGCGATGATGACATCATTTCTGTGCCGGGGCATGATTTCACTCGGCAATGACTACCTCACCCTCTCCCCCGTGTTCCCAATTATCAATCGTGTTACGCGTCACGGCGTTCCGAGGGGTGTCGATTACTCAACAATGCCCCGACAATGGGAACCCGAGGGTAATGTTTCCGAGGATTTATTCCGGTCGGTCATTTCCTTTGTCCCGAAACTCCTTCTATTCCCGAAATGAATCATCGGGGTTGGTCTTTGGGGGAATCGGTTAACCGTACACGCCAGGGGATCGGCTCTCGGCTCGGCTCCGGTCGGAAGAGGTCGTCGCGAAAACAACAATCGGTGCTATAACCTACACCTGTTTTCATAACACACACCGTGCGCGCAACTATATCGCGAAATGGGTGTTTCAGCTTCGCGCCCTAGTTACACCTGCGTCTAGTATCGTGGAGGCACGTAATACGTTTGCACGACAGTGCACGTCAACCGAGGTTGCCACGTTTCTCCCGGCTGCTGCCGGCTTGAAAAACTGAGGTCGTATTGAATAACGAGTTACCAGCAAATTATTAGTCAATCCTTTAAACTCGCCGGCGACTGATCGATTCAGGCGATTTTCCATTTCTCACGGTTATTAGGAGAACCGAGACGATACGCACACGCGAGCCCTGAATTGAACAATGTTATCTATCTTTAGATGGCCTTATTTAAATGATAAAGGAAAAAAGCGAGATCAATTATTTATTAATTTGCCGTGGCTCCTCGTTACAAGGATTCGACGTATAACTGTACGGTTCCATTTATTTCTTTTTTTTCGTTCGGCATTAACCCCTTGCCGTGTTTTAACGAGTCACGCTCGTGACGAAGATTTTAAACAAAGTCTAAAATATGATATTCAAGCATTAAAATGATAAATGTTCTTTTCTCTTCTACGACGTTTTTGGGGATAGAGAGGTTTTTAAACGGTATATCTGCAAAGAAAATGACACGGCAAGGGGTTAACACGATCTAGAGAAAAAATGATTGTTAACCGCTTAACCTTCGGAATCGCGTAAACGTTTGCAGAAGCAACCGGAGTGAGGGGGAGGGGAGGAAGAAATTTGCTGAAAACAGAGGGGTGATCATTGCAGCAATGCGCATCGTGGGGCGTTCATGTTTAACGGAGGGTCGGCAACGGTGCATAGATTTAATCGGTCTATGGGAACGGAACGTTGCGTAGGAAATCGCTGAAAAGCCACGCAGCACCGAGCCGGATCGACTGCTTTTGCCGGACGAAAAAAATCTTCTGTGTCGCGAGAGCGCACAGCCTCGTACATATTTATTATCAACAACGAAATAATGTCGAACGCGGCCGTTTAATGAGACTTCAGCCTTGTAAAGAATCCTGAATTCCGAGCCGCTTGTTTCCAACTGGGTCTCTCGCTTCTCTCTCTCTCTCCCTCCCCCTCTCTCTCTCTTCCTCTCTCTCTCTCTCTTCTCGGTTGTTCTAAACGGCCGGGCGTTGTTCTCCTTTGTCGCTCGTAAATTTTTATTTTTCCTGTCGTAAACCGTTCGGTAATTTTTGCGTCGTTTGCCGATTTATATATATTTTTTTTCGTTTACGAGATCTCCCACGAGAGGACCTTCGACACGATCGCGTGGTATCCGGTTAGGAAAGTTTTGAGAATCGAGAATGTTCGACTGTGAAAAAATGTAGGGTGGGCGCCAATGCGCGCAGCGAGGTCGGCCGTCGTCGGCGGAAGGGTGGTGGTCGTGAGGGCGAGGAGCGTCAGAGAGGGGTAGGTACGAGGTTGAGGAAGTGTAGGAGGGAGGGGTAGGGTGTAGGCTAACAGAAAGAAAGATGGCCGACCTGTCTGTGAGTGCATGCGTGAGTGCGGAGAGAGAGCCTCGGTCGAGTCTGTGTTCACGTAGGATCGTGTTGGTGGTGGTCACATGTCTGAGAGGGGCAAAAGAGCGAGCTCTTCAGAGCTGAGATTCAACGTCTCGGAATCCTGTGACGGTGCACGATATATTCTTTTAGGATTGTTGATATTTACCGACCACTCGAAACGCGAGACACCCGCTAATCTCATTAGCAAAATTATTTCACCCCTATCGTCTGCCGTTCAACTTTTTCCAGCTCGAATATATTCTTCGTCCTTCCTCTCGCCAATGGTTGCATCGAGTTTATCAATACAAAATTTTAACAATTTTTAGACAGGGTGTTTGTTTCGGCTGTGTAACCATCTAATGGCATTCCGGGGTCTCTCCTGACCCCATCGAGATTTCTGTACAATTATTTTCGTTACCGTAGTGCGCGACAATTGCATATATCGAGTCCCCTCAACTTTTTCAGAGCATTTGGATATACGTAAAAGTATATTGGTCAATTTTTACAGAATTTATGATATTTCGTAGTCTGACGAAACATGGTACCGTTCAAGGGTTAAGGCCAGTAGTCAGCCATCCGAATACATCACCTACGGGCGTTGTTACTGTCGATGTAATGTTTAAACAATTTTGGGATTGGGAATGTTTCAGTGAAAAATAGGCAGATATCATTATGCTGATTCGAATCTGTAGGAGTTATTTATTTTCAGGAAGACTAACGGCTGAGTAGTTAGCCCGAAGTTTATCGTTTCCAGTTACGAACGACTTTAGCTTCTTTTCTCACCGTATCTTGTTAATGATTTCGGCAATTGTTCGAGTTGCTAACGACTATTTAATAAATTCTCGATGATCGGAAGTTCATTACGACTCGGTGGAACAATACGCTCTCGCGTATCTGGCGTACTATCTGAAATACTAATCGGGGGATAACGAAGGGGTTAATTATAAATTTCGAAAGGCCCCCGACCGAAGTATTCTCCAAACGTTCGAGATTCCTGACGGTCGTTAATCAGCTCGCATTTATTCATTAGCCACATAATCACGAATTTCGAGTCGGGTTGGTCTACACAATGCCGGGAGAGCGTGACTTTCCATTCAGCCCGGGGAACAAACCGAAAACCCGTGTTATATCCACACAGAGTGGTGCGGCGGCGGCGGTGGTGGCGGCGCGGCGGCTCCGGTCGCCGAGTGAACGAATCAGAAATGCTGCGAGTATTTCTCCACGAAGGCTCTAAAATGTGGGACACGCTCCTCGGTAGCCAATCCCTCTTCCCCTTTGCCGCAAAATTCTCCGTTAACTTCTCGTACCTGGTGCCTTCCACTACAGCTAACGGAATGAGCCGTACCTGTGCCTCTCCGATGCCGACAGAAGAGAGTATCGGAGAGACGACTACGCGACGAGAACGCGTGTACGCGTCGCTCATGCACGAGCCTCGCACACACGCCTGCCAACCCCGGGAATGTGTGAACTGCGAGAGCGCGTTCATCGTTCCAAGCACATCCTGGCACTCCCCCAGTGGGAGGAGGTGCGACAAGGGACAGATATCCGAGTACGCCGCCTCGGCTCACTCGATTTGAAACACTCCCGAATTATATCACTACCACACATCGGGGCACACAGCCCGATGATGGCCCGAGAGTCTCGTGCCTAGGCGCGGAAGAGAGGCGGCTACCCCAAATCCCGGTGTTTCGAGCGGATCGGATCGGGTCGGATCGGGTCGGTTCATCGGAGAGAGAGAGAGACAGCGTTTATTTCGTGGGCAGCAGCAGCAACGATATTGATTATCGTGAACCCAACCTATCCTCCTCCATTCTTTCTCGGTCTTCCTCCTATTCCCGCTATCGATACCCGGTGTATGTGTGTGCGTATGTGTGTGGACACACACCGCCGCGGCAACAGATAGAGGAGGACACTTTTTCTACTGATCATTGGCATCATCGGATTCTATGTAACTCGAACACGGAGTCCTCGGTATTGGATTTCCCTTTTTTTCCTACTTCCCTTTCTCCCCCGCCCCCTCTCTCTCTCTGTCGCTCTCTATCTCCTTCTCTCTCTAGGCTAAATCTATCCTTTTATCCGTTTAAAGCCGCCTGGCTCGCTGGTTCGTTGCACACTCCGTTGCTTTCGACCTCGATCCACCGTTAAAATTCGGTCGATCGATTAAGCAACCCTTATTCTAGACTGCCCGATGCCCGCGGACGTTCTCTCCAACCGTCTCCTCCTCGCCGCTTCATTTTTCTCTCGTTCGTCCCGTTTCGCCCTCTCCTCGGGCTCTCCTCGCCCCGTCTACGAGACTTATTTCTCTACCGTAGCACCCTAGCCGCCCTTATCCGCCCCCCCCTCCCCCGGAAACACGGTGCGCAAAAATTTCTCAATGTCTTTCTCCTCGCGGTGCCCCGGCGGTGGATCGGTCGCGTGACGCGATTATCGCCGGTCCCCGTTGCTCCGCAGAAAAACGGAAAAATATCTGTCGCGGCGTGTCACGCTGGTGCACCGTGACGGGCTGTGCAGAATTCCTGCAGAAACGATTTTGTCGAGCGACACGTACATCCTTGAGCGATGACTCAGCGAAACGTTTCTCTGTCGATACGTATCTCTCGGCTCTACCGCGGCCGCGGCAAGAATAATCCTAGGATAAAAAACTAGCGTGTTGAGGGGCGCTATTAATGGATCCCGGAGAGTATACCTAGGCACCTTTAGATAGCCGTGCATGCGAGGTACGTACCCGTATCCTCTATACGCGGAAGCGTTGAAACAGTAAAAGGTAGGAGGAGGAGGAGAAGGAGGAGGTGGTGGCGGTGGTTGGTGGCGGTAGGAAGATGAGAGAGAGAGAGGAGGGAGGCGAAGGAGGAAAACAAGGAGAGAAACAAAACGAGGGAGAGTGAGAAAGAACGAGAGCGAGGGAGTGGGAGAGGGAGGGAGGGAGAGAGAGAGAGAGAGAACGAGAGTCCAAGAAACGAACTCTCTGGCAGAGGGAGGAGGACGAGCGAGGATTTCAGGCTCTCGAAACGCAGCGGTATTTGCCGCGCTTTGTCGTTCGTTTTGTACCTCGGCGTGACTCTGCCGCTGGTGCTGATTACGCAATGTGTGGCCATGAGAGGAGCGAGTCGCGTAGACGCACGTACGAACACGCACACACATATCCTCGCTTTAAGGACGTGTGCGTCACGACGAGAATTTAGCGCACGCGTGTGCGTGCCACGCATACGGAGACGCGGCACGCACGTGCGTGAGCAACAGGCGTATATCAGCGTAGCGTACTGTATTCTCTTATACAAGGTGTTCCGCAATCAAGCACCACGCCACCCAACACCCGAACGAAAACCAGATGATTATGAGACGCGGAGAACTGTAGATCGGCTTCTGCTACGTAGAAGATCGCGGTTTCCCGCGTGCCGATCCCGACAGTTCGCCAGAACATCAACGTCCAGATGACGTGCCACTGTCGGCCGCTTGTATTTTACCATTTGCGGACCTGGGTCGAGGTACACGCCATATCGGGTTTTGTTGCAAACCGTGTAGATTTTTATTAATCTATCGCGCTCGCTCGCCGCGATATCGCTACCGGCCCGAGATGTTTTCGCCACCGACCACGTTCCATTTTCGATATTCCGCTACACAGATACCGAGATTTTCGAGTGCTCTTCATTCTCGCGTCTTTATTTTCACGGCTCTCTCGAACTGTCGTCGAAATGTCCGGTTTTTCATCGTCGCTGAAAGCTGCTTCGTCGGTTAAGATTTTAGATTGATCCCAAAATTTTAACGTGCTTGAGATTTTATTTATTACCTCTCTTTGCCGACTACTGGGGAAAGCGGTTGAAATGTCTTATAGATTTAGAATTATTTATACTCGGAGAATACTTTTTTTTCAAGGTCGTACAAAGCTGCGAAGCTTTGCGAAACAAATCATTGTTTTACGAGACGTAACCCTTGATTTCAGTTCGGTTCTTCGCTGTAAACTGGAGAATTATAACAGTCGTACATATGAACTACGATCTATGAGTAATCGGTGTGTCACAGATGCGACGTTGCTAACGAACGTGTCACCAGGATTACTATATGAGTACATTGTTGCACATGAAACTGTAGCAAGTCCTTCGACGACTCGACACTCGACCAACCGATTTCGAACACTTACGAACATCTTGACAAATTATCAATTTTTAAATCTTAAAATATATTCTAGCTATTCTCGGTTTAGAACTCTCTACATACTTTGGGTGACGGATTAAAGCTTCTCTTCGTTCGAAACTTTCAAGAATCCAACAAAATTTTGTCACATCCATTTCAATGCGATTGAAATTTTTTTGCTTAAATTAATTTCGCCAAGAAACATTTATCCACAGGAAACTAAACTGCATCTTTACAAGTCGAGAGCGATAACTAGACTGCGTATCTTTATGCAAAATGAAAATGCTCTGCGTCGATTGTAGAAAGCAGTAGTTAAATAAAAATTCATTTTAGTCCTTAACAGTCTTTTCACGTTGAAAACAACATAACATTCTTAGATTTTTTATATCTTTCACCGTTTTATATTTCACCCAGTTAATTTCCTCGTAAATGCATCAAGATCAGCAGTTTGGCGATGACAAACCGGAAATACTATTTTTCTCAAAACATCTGCCCAGCTGTTTCGAAACCTCCAAACTCTTCGGATGTAATTGTTCCATCAGGTGAATTTCCGCACGGTACTTCTAAGTGCACGGTATAATGGGACACCCCGTACATAGGAGAGTACGAGCGAGTAAATCGCCCAATGTGCAGCACATCTCGGTGTCGTCGCCGATGGCCCATATCTCGTTATGTTTACAACACAAATTGCGATCGAGCACGCGCACCGAAGTGTCCCGTGCCTGATGCCACAGTCGGACCTTTCTATTCGTCCACGCGATTCTTTCTGTTCGTTGATGATCGCCAGCCCCCGAGATCATTCTCTATTCATCGGAGAAACCTCGTTGTTTTCGGGGTCAGTCGCGTTAAACGTGTGCACGTGAGCTGACAGCCGCTCGTTTTCGTGTGCATCCTAGGTCGCATTGTGGACGCGATGCGCATACAAGATGATTCAGAACAACCAGACATTAATTTAGGGTTTGTTTAATGACACCGGAGCTGTCAGGTCCTTTACCTTCGCGGACGAGGAATTTCTAAAATATCCAAAATGATTTCCTCAGGAACTAGATTTTATATCGAAATCTTAAATAGTGGGAATAATTGACATACTGATCTTTTCTAATGTACACGATTAATTGAAATTGAAATGTCGACATTCGTCCTCGGAGGGTTAACACTGTTTTCCTTGCCTTATCGCTTATTGTTAGAGAAACTAGTGGATGTTGATAGTTACGCCGCTTCTGGAGGCTGGAAGGTCGGCTGCCATTTGCTCGTTCCCTTGACTGTAATTTTATTGTTTGATAAAATGGAGCGTGGAACAGTCCTTTGAAAATTGAGATAATTGAGATGCAGGTATGAAATAATTCTTATCTCGTGCTCCACTTAAGGCGGTAGACTCGTTTCCAGGATTGCAAGGGTGCGGGATTCGCGTTCTCATTTCTGGATAATACAAAAATGGGGTATTTCATAGTAGCCAAAATCGCTAGATTAAAGATCGATCTAGGGCGGTATCGCCCTCAAAAGTCCTATTTTTTTGTTTACGAGGCGTAATTTGTATTATTTGGCAGCACGTAGCTATAAAACTAGCTGCATGCTTCCGAATAATGCAAATTAGGTAAACGAAAAAATAGGACTTTTGAGAAAAACCTCATTTTTATGTTATCGAGAAATGAGAACGAGAATCCCGCACCCTTGCAATCCTGGAAAAAGGAGTCTACGCCCTTAACGGCAACCAAAATGCCGGAAGAATTTCCTCCACTTGCAATACTCTGTACCTGAGAATTTAAAGGAAAGATCATCAACACATTTAAATAAATGTCCTCTACGTAGTTCCTTATTGGAATGATGTTCGACCAATTAGAACTCCCCGGTGCAAGTTTGATCGTTCATTGACAGCGGCATGCAGAGTCTCCTTTACAACAAAAAGATTGATGCAATGGCGATACTTGGAAGCAATAATGAGAACGCAAACGAACAAATGTTTGCAGGACCAATCCAAAGGCGTCTTTGTATCTAAAATTCAATTTATCTACTTGTTTTCAATTTTTCACGCAATATTGTAGACTCTCCTACTTAAGCAAGCGTATTTATCTTGTTCGTTTGCAGTTTTGTGCAAACGATGAATAAGCCAGAGAATTTTATTGCAATGATCCGCCGGTTACCGCGAATATTAGTGAACAATGCAAATAGTCTTACCTTCGAGATTACCTCGCAGATTTACATAGACAGCGCATTTCTTTTTCTAAGTGGTAGGTCTCGAATAGTCTAAGAGTTTCTAAAATTAACTTACATGTTATAGACGGCAGATGAAAAATAACTACCAGTTGCTAATATCGACAACATCGATTATACTTTGCAATTCAGTCGGAGTGGATGCAACACGTTATATAAAGTATAGTCACATAGTTAACACTTTCGTCACTACGGTCTATTGGAATTTTAAAAAGTCCAATAAAAAAATTTCATTATCTACGCGGATGTTACTCTGTGCGTTATGATGTTAAGTTGCTTTGGTTTTCTTCATGGAAAACGCCTAATCTTCCTCATTACACAATGTGTGACGTCAGTAATCGACGCGTGAAAATAGTACTGACATTTCCTTCGTACAAAATTCATAATCATTATCGTCACAAATACACAACATTGATAGTGCACTAGGTAGGTAGGATGCTGAAAGCTTCTTTACATAACGTACAAAATGGTGGTAACCACAAGTGATGGCGACGATGAACACCTTAATCCTCGTGAATGAAACCGAGCATTCAGGTGTGTCCATTTAACACGTTCGCCTTCTGTACGAAACAAGTTTCAATCAAGTTTGATTTACTCGAATATAGCGCAATAAAATTTAATTTATGAAACCTAGTCAAAGACTAGCGTCGCCCGTATATCACCAACGCGGCAATCAATGGTTCGAAAATACCAGCCGATCGTTTTGGTGTCCATTCTTTCAATATTTGTGTCGAGGATTATGAAAGTGGCCCAATTCAAAATTGAATTTTAAACTAAATCAATTCAATGTAATTTTTACGAATTTGTCAAAAAAGAACCGCTATACAGTGCTTGTTATTTCAATATTATATGGAATTCATTTAGCGTTAATATTCCTTTCCTTTAAATTACTCGAAACAAGAAATATGTGACTTGGAGCATTTTCAAAATTATGAGCACATTTATGGTTTCTGTTCGCGTGTTTACAAGTTCATGTATCTTAAATTCTGAAGCTGTAAAATGATTTATGAAATCGAAGAATACATTTCGTGTAAACGTAAGAGAGATTGTACTGTTAGGAGCATAACTGATCGCGCACACTTTCAATCAGAATAACTTTTTTTATGTGTGTGAATGAACCAAACGAATTCAATATCTGTGTAAGGCTAGAAGAATTAGTTAAGTAAATGATGTCGAAACAATATGTTGAAAAATGCATTCGGTCGGAATTGTGAAAAACAATAGTAAAAATTGATTTTTACAATTTTTTTAGCTGGGACAATAACGAAAATTTAAACGACGTGTTTGGTCAACTCGTATAAATTATATACGCTCTGAAAATTTCATTGAAATTGGTTAATTGGTTTACGAGTTGTCTTTCACAATTCCGACCAAACGCATTTTTACATCATATTTTTTGGACGTTATTCGCTAAACTAATTCTTCTAGCCTTACAGAGTAATTGAAATCGTTTGGTCCATTAAAAAGAAAGTTATTCCGATTTAAAGTGTGTGATCAGTTATTCTCCTAACTGTATACGTAGCACAGAAATTGCACTTGTACGGTCTTTGTAAACGATTTCTTAAGGTTATTTTTTGTCTCTACCAATAGTTTAAATGTTGAAATGGCCTGTAGATAGGCGAGCAACCAATGAACAATGGGGTCGGTTACGAGGACGACGATAATAATGTCGGCCGGAGAAGAGCCTCGATGGCGATGATGCCGATGGTAATGGTGGTGACCGTGATGGTTAAGGGAATGTAACGGGACGAAGTTCGTACGAGCGGTACATCGAAGAACCTAACCGAACGTCGGCTCTCTCGCCGACTGTTGCTCGCGTTTATCGCTCGCCATTCCGTTTGTTTCCGAATCGTTAACCGAATATCGTTATCTATTCAATTAAAAAAGTTTTCACGGGGTCTCGGTGTATATCTGGCTCGTTACAGCCCGTATAACTCGGTTCGGACGGGTAGAAGTCGTAAATATCGTTTAATCGAGTTTTATCGCTCCGGCTCTCTCGCGGTCGCACGCGTGATCGAACGGATCGTACGGATCGTACGGCTGTTAGATTCCCATCGATTCGCTTTCGTGCTTCTTTAACGAATTTCCCGTTATTAGAGCGAAACGATTCGTTAACGGAGCCTCCGCCTCGCGTTCGTAGCGCGCCGTGGTTAGGCTACCCTAATGAGAGGAACGATACACACAGGATCCTGGTGAATAATTCGACCCCTAATTATACCGGGCCCCTACCTCGCCGCTAATGCGAGGAGTGCTCGAAAATTGTTTAGTCAAACACGGCTAAAGTGTTCCGCTAATCACACTGACGAGCACCGTTTATTTTCGGACCCGCAGACACTGCCTCGATAATTCTCGCCGCTTACGCCTTAAACTGTCCGGCCATCACCGGCAAGAATCACTTCTCCCTGCAATACCAGAGGGATTGAAATTGTAAAGAATTGACGATTTAACAATATCTTAAAAGAATTTTATATTTATTCTAATTTCCGAACATTTTTGTGGAGATTTCAAGGAACAAACAAACAAACGATACACATAATTAATCGCATCTGGTACTTACAATCTCGAAACATTAAACGTTGTGTTTCAAGCATAAATAAAGGCGCCATCTACATTAGGAAATATTTATTTTGCAACGGGGTACAGTAGAACTTCGATTATCCGTGCTGGTTAGTGGGACACGATTATTCGGATAATACAACAATTACATGGTTTCAGAGCTGAACTTAATCCTTATTGAAGTGTGCGTTAAATCGTGTAGCGTATAGGTTGGTTTAACGCAAGCTAACTCTTTGCGGAAAGTATTCGGACGATAAAGAATTCGAACATCAGAGGCCCCGAAAATCAAGGTTCTACTGTAATTATTGCATAAATATTTATTTCTGTTGGAGTCATGAAGTTCCATGTAAACAGTTATGTAGAAAATGAAGTCCTTGTAACCGAAGGTTAACAATAAATTATACGTCACTGGACTGTGCATTTTATGCATCTACGTCAAGAATGGCCGAATACAAAATATTGTAATTATGGGCACATATTCTCAGCTTTTCCAAATCATTAAAAATGTATTTTCACCTAACTTCTGTTTCTCGTAGTTGACTTCTCGACAATATCGATATCGCATAAACATCCGCATCAGAAATTTCATGAAAATGACAAGCGTCGAAATACTTCGAAGCGAGGGGTGTTGGTAGCAAAATCGTGGATTTATGGTTTCTCGGCGAGGATAGGGGAACTCGGAGGACGTCTGTGCGCGAATTCGTAGCGAGGGTTTTGTTGATAACCTGAATGGTATCCGAGCCGGCGCGGCGGTGACGTTTCGCGTTCGACACCAGAAAACGGCTCTTATTTCACGCTCCGCGTCGTTACGGGCGTCGAGAGCGTTTTTTCCCGTTCGGTCGAAAACTGGTCGAACACGGTGCGACTAAACAAATATGCCTAAGAGGTGGCTCGATGCTGGTTATAACGTGCACCTTTCGAGGAACGCAATTGTGTACACAGTGCTCCAAATAATTCTCGCCGGCCGCGCGGTGTCCCAGCAGACGAGCGGTACCGGCAAGAATCATTCCGGCAGCGTTGTGTACACTGTCACGGTCCTCATTCGCGTCTGTCCGACCGTTGGCTCGTGTTTCCTCGACCAACTTTCCTGCCACGGTTCATTGGGTGTACGTTCGGCAATCCTTTACTGCCTTCTAGACTTCCAGAGACAGCTATCGCGAAAAGAAAGAAGGAGGAAGCGAAAACCACCTGAATTAATGGTTTTTCGATATGAGAAGGTTAATTACTTTTTATGGAGAACTAACTGTACCCGGCCACACGTTGCTGTGTGTCTTAGTCTGTAGATTATATAGATTAGGTATATAAAAACACGCGCGTAATCGAATGCAACGTTGCGTCACAATTTTAAAGCAATCGGTGAAGAACTTTCGGAGATTTAAGATTTCGAACAAACGAACATTCACATTTTTATTTATATAGATAATCGATTACATCGATTGGTCTGTTGAAAAGAAGACGATTCCATTAAAAAAATTCAGAGTGACCTTCATATGCCCTCTACTTCTCCACCTACAAAAATAATATTAACATATAATCACGCCCACTTCGGAACCATATAACTTTTGTTTGAAACGTTTCTCGATATCGTTCATAATTTCAGAGATATTCGACTAGCTCAGTTTTTCAATTGGCACACCCTGTACATTTATTCAATTTCGATCCGGCGTCAAGACATAGGACCCCGTTTACATTATTCATCTTACGTCAGTCAATCTTCCACGTTTCACACCATTTCTTGTCCCTTATCTCTTAATCCTTAGTAATCTAAACAGTTCGCGATACCACCAGCGACCCCAATCTTTAAAGCGAAGCTCTTCAGAATCAAACGTTTTATTGCGAGACGAGAAAATTGGAGATATTTCTGAGTGGTTTGCTTTATATTTATTCTCTTCACCTGTTCACAATCCTCCAGCAGGTGTTCAACCCTGGCACACTATATCCTCGGAGTAAGAAATACCACACTGGTCTCCTCCTAAAAATCCAGTGAAAATTTACTAGACCACTTGTGCATAGTTTCAGATTAAAAGAATTCAAATGTGATGAAGAAGTTAACATTGAACCTACCGAGCGCTAAGATCGATTAAAATGTTGTAGCTTACAAGAATGACAAGGCTCTATTCATTTCGATTTTGTGCAGTTTTTATCGCAACATGTGCTTGCGATAGCACTAGCAAATATACATTTTGCATTAAAGTAGTTACATCGTTGGATAAACATTTATTCATGTCGGAGCGATGTGAAGTCCCATGTAACCAGTTATGTGGAAAGTGGATCACGAGTGATTGAAGGTTAAAGAAATTTTGTATAATACATTTCACTGGGGTCACGAGAGACCCCAGGACACCACGGCAGGAATAATTTTCCCAATGCTTCCTCTCACAGATCGTACACCTTCTTTCCTCTTGCTCCGAAGACTGAGAGTATTGGCGAAACAGCCGACGACGTTGCCGGCTAGATAATAATGCGAACGCAAGGAGAAAAATTCCAGTTGATTCAACACGGTACCCTGACGTAACCGTGTCAAACGATATCGGCAAAGTAAACAGTACGCTCAATGGACAGTTTTTTCGTTTTTCTGTACGTTTTTCATATTCTCCCCGGGGTTCAAGCCGCGCGGATACTTTATCCGTCGAATATTCTAGTCGGAGAGGTCAGATTTTGTTTTTCAATGATCGCGTTCCCGCGGGGAAGGGAACGTGGTGTGCAGCGATTAACAGCGTCCTTTTAGATCAGCGGCGTTCGCGCGCGACCGCTCGTCTGTGTGCGCTCCGCGTCTCTCGATTACGCGAGACGACGACTTTTTTACACGGACACCAGCCGGAGAGGACACTGAAAACGTTCTCCCGGATCGATAGGCATCATCTGCTTCGCGGCACTGCCACGCCACGCCACGCCACATCGTTTTTCTCTCTCTCTCTCTCTCTCTCTCTCTCTCTCTCTTCTCCTCTTCTCTCCTCTCCTCTCCTCTCCTCTACACTTTTACACAGCCGATTTAATCGAGCCGACTGGACCGGGAGAGTTTGCACGATTTTATTACGTAATCCATTTATCAGGAGCGCTGCGGAGGTTGTGCGCTCGCCTCGGCGATGTCGAAAGAAGGAAGCTACGATCGAAACTCGCGGCACGACATTTCAGAAATCCTCGATCGCGAGCGAGAAGAACGCTCGCTCGCTTACTCGCTCGCCCGCTCTCGCCCGTTAATGCACACGGTGTACCGCATCACGATGACGTGCCATTCACCGTGAAAACCATTCACTCAGGCTACTAACAAGGTCGAGCAAGGTCGAGCACAGCCATCCTGTATTTATATCGAATATATACGAACGATATATGTTTATGGACGACCACCGCCGCGATCCACGTAATCCATAGGTGCAATCCCGTGTCTGTCTCTGTTTCCGTGTGTCTACGTGTATCGAGATTTGCGCGCGAAACCAACCAGGAACCCGCTATCGATCCGAATGCGTAGAAAATGCTATTGATTCTCCCGGCCGACCCGCCGACCTCTTCTCCACGTTTGTATAGTCGTCAGGATTGAGGAGGCGGCCGCCCGGATCCTCTTTCTCTCTCTCTTTCTCTTTCCCTCTTTCGGGATGCATCATCTGTTCGGACTCACTAGCTTGTTTCTCTTCTTTCGCTTCTTCAAAAGGTTCGAGAATATTCGAGAGTTTTTGGTTTTAAGAGAAATTCCTTTTGTCCTGGGATCGTGGCTATCGACGCAAATACTGCAGATACAGAGATCAAGAAAGATAAACAAGCGGTTGCTATCTCTACCAGATATGTTTTGGAGATTCAGTAGCTTGTTTATATATCGTCATCTACCAAATTGTTTACAATAACAGATCAATACAGTTTGTAGTTGCTCCCGGCAACTTGCTGGCTCTGCAATACACCTTCTCTCTTCGCAGTAGAAAGGGTCGAGGATATTCGAGAGATTTTGGTTTAAAGTGAAATTCCTTTTGTCCTGGGATCGTGGCTATCGACGCAAATACTGCAGATACAGAGATCAAGAAAGATAAACAGGCGGTTGCTATCCCTACCAGATATTTTTTGGAGATTCACTAGCTTGTTTATATATCGTCATCTACCAAATTGTTTACAACAACAGATCAATACAGTTTGTAGTCGCTACCGGCAACTTGCTGTCTCTGCAGTACACCTTCTCTCTTCGCAGTCGAAAGGTTCGAGGATATTCGAGAGATTTTGGTTTTAAGAGAAATTTCTTTTGTCCTGGGATCATGGCTAAAGACGTAAATACTGTAGATACAGAGATCAAGAAAGTTGCACAGGCGGTTGCTATCTCTACCAGATATTTTTTGGAGATTCACTAGCTTGTTTATATATCGTCATCTACCAAATTGTTTACAATAACAGATCAATACAGTTTGTAGTCGCTACCGGCAACTTGCTGTCTCTGCAGTACACCTTCTCTCTTCGCAGTCGAAAGGTTCGAGGATATTCGAGAGATTTTGGTTTTAAGAGAAATTTCTTTTGTCCTGGGATCATGGCTAAAGACGTAAATACTATAGGTACAGAGATCAAGCAAGTTGTCCAGGATCTATGAGCAAGAGATAGAGGGACTAGGCGGTTGTTATTTTTTTGGAGATCTACCAGCCTGTTTATATATCATCATCTACCAGATTGTTTACAATCACGCATTAATACAGTTTGTAGTTGCCGTATCTGCGCTATACCTGCTCCCCAGCCTTTTCCCCGGTCGCTAACCGATTCCGCCCTTTGCCCGGCCGAGGAAAGTCGTTCTGGCTACGTCTTCAGTGGTCTTGGTGGAACAAACGTTGCGTACGTGACCGTGATTGGTCCGGTGAAGGGGTGAGGAGAGAATTACATAAAAGGCACGAACCGAGCGAGTCGCCTATTCGCCCAACCTACGTCCTCCAGGGTCGTACACCCACGCTCATACCTCGTGCGTATCGTCTCGCGAGCTTATATGGATTATGTATGCAGTCGTTAGCGTGTATACGCGTGGAACGGTTTAGAGGGATCGCGCAGGATCCAAGGCGGCGAACGATATTTCGAATGGACTGCGGTCTCGGCTGTTACGCGGATACGAGAGTTGAAAGCGACCGAAAGGAACCGATGATGTCCGCGGATCGCTTATGCAACAGCCACTCGGAATTAATGGCCGCCTAGAGACTGTCTTTCCTTTTTTTTTTAAATGCCAAAATTAAGAAACTGGATGTAGCAGCGCGTTCCGAAATCGTGCGACCGTGTTGCATAAACATGACGCCGAAAATAGCGGTTTTTGTAGGAACCTGGTACACGCGTAGCCATAGCAATCTTGAGCAAGAATCGTTGGATAGAGTTTTGTACAATTAAACCTTGTGGCCGCGCTTGCGAGTTAATCAAATACGTTAGCTGCTCAGAGATCAGTTTACCGATTAATTTGTTAGATGTTTCCCGGGATTGCGCATTGACCATTGTTTCCGTTGTTTTTGCTACGCAGATCACGAGAGGGAAGGATATGATAAGCTGTGGCCGATGAAGACGAGAGCACGAGAAAGAGCAGGAGCACGAGCAAGAGCAAGCGGCTTCGTCGTAGAAGTCGAAACGAGGCGGCGGCAGCAATACCAATAAAAAGATCGACACTAGATCTGATGTTAGCGGACATTAACGGTAACTTGGCGGATCTGAGAAGCGAAGCGATGGCGTCGCAGAGGTTTTGTCTGCGTTGGAATAATCATCAAAGTAACCTACTCTCCGTTTTCGACCAACTGCTCCATGACGAGTCGTTCGTCGACGTTACGTTGGCCGTCGAGGGTCAGCTACTCAGGGCACATAAAATGGTGCTGTCGGCGTGTAGCCCCTACTTTCAGGTAAGAGCTCTGACCCTGCACTTGACGGGAGCCGAACGTAGTCTACGATCGATAGCGTAAAATCCTTTGAAAATATTCTATTAGAAGCATTTTAGCCCTAAAACTTGAAAAAGATCGATTACTTGGAGCGACGAAAGGATGCGCTCGGAGGGCAGGGTGAAAGAAATCAATTTCTTCCGAGAACTGGATGAGTCGGATTCTAGGACATGATTAATAATTCATAACGGCCGATTAATTCACGTCGCGTATTAATAATTCATCGCGGGGGGTTTGGTTTTACAGTCCGTCGAACTCGCTGAACGTTTTTCCTCTGGTGATTTTTGCAGGCCCTTTTCGTCGGCCACCCCGACAAGCACCCGATAGTCATTCTGAAAGACGTCCCGTACGTGGACATGCGAAGTCTCCTGGACTTCATGTACCGCGGCGAGGTCAGCGTCGACCAGGACAGGCTGACCGCCTTCCTGAGAGTCGCCGAGTCCCTCAGGATAAAGGGCCTGACCGAGGTAAACGAGGACAAGTGCGACTTGCCTAGCATTACCTCGTCGTTGCTTGGAAATCAAAACACAGTACCTCCGCCACCGCCGAGTCTACATAGAATAAACCAAATCGGGCCTCACCATCATGTCTCGCAGAAGAGGATGCACCACATGTCCAGCCATCCTCTTTTGGGCTCGGCGTTGTCCGCGCCGAAGAGGAAACGGGGCAGGCCGAGGAAGCTGAGCGGATCGTCGGACACGCCGATCGGCGAGATCTCGGGACAGGAGATGCAGTCCTGCTCGGGGGCCGATCTCGTGCAGGGCTCGCCGGAAATGATGGAAATGAAGATGAGTATCGACTTTCAGAGCGGCGAGGGTAGTAGTAACACCGGCAGAAGTGGGAACGCCGGGAACGCATCGGCGGGCAACAACAACGTCAGCAGCAACAACGTCGGGAACTCCGCGGCAACCAGCCTGGCATCCTCTTTGTCGTCGTCGAGAAAGGACGAACCAACGGAGAACGGCACCGACACACCGGAGTCCCTGACGCCACGCGTCAAACGGGAACCTGAACCAACTCCTAGCACCTCTGCCCAAGGTAACCGGCTTCTCTTCATTTCCTTTATCTCTCTTTCTTTTTCTTTCTTTCTTTCTTTCTCTCGTTCTGAACAATTTGCTCGGAAGTCCGTTAGGTGATCGACGATTTAACCGATTCGATTTGTACTTCAGCCTCTGACGAGACGTTCGCGCGGCCGCACAGTAGACAAGGGAGCGAAGGTTTCAAGCAAGGTAAGAGACACCACTTCAATCAGCTTTACTCTTGATTAATGGTTTGCGCCACCTTTAATCATTGTCTCTAACGCGTCATTTATCTGATCTATATTAGCTTGAGCAAGTTTGAGATCTCATTCTCGTCGGCAATAAACGACGTCATACATCTTGCAAGTTCAGACACGTGGACTAACAAGGATCCGGCAGGTTGCCCCTGTCGAATACCTGTAAACTGTCTTTGGAATCTAGATATTTCAGTGGTAGATGGCAAGGTATCCGTGTCACCGATGTAATTCAAATTATGCAGTAGTTAATAAAAAACTGTAGTAGCTGATAATGTATTAAATGCGTAAACAGTTTTTTGGAATTCGTATTAGAGTTATAGTTTTTGTTAATCGTTCGTTTTAATGTATAACATGTGCTTATAATATGTAGCAACGTGGAACAGTTTGTTTAATGATTGGTAAGTGACGATTATTTAAATGACCGTCTACCGCGTATATACCAATTGAATATTAATTCTTGAAAGTTGATATGCATTAGAAATGTGACAGCAATAAACGAGGAGAAGCTGTGCACACGTTTATTTGAAATATGCATTGAGTTGTATAATCTACTTTACATACCATTAGCATGGCGAGTACCAGTCCTCTCCCAGGCCATGTGTATCAATCGGATAAATTAGGGACCACGTGGCGGTGTGTTATAAATGTTCAAACGTAATTTATTTTAACAATTCATGACACCGATCTATTTTCGTATTTGATGCACTATTATATGCTCTTCGACTGACTGTACAATTTGAATTACATCCGTGACACTGCACCGATTTGGATACGAATTAAGAACACAGAATCGATCAGAATATTTGAATAGTACAAGAGAATGCAAATCTATTTCTGTCGAACTTTCTATAAATTTAGAAACGAAATTGTACCACTGCTTTTTCGAGAGATTTGTTCGATTTTTTTTTATACGATTCGTCGAGGTCGATCGACGTAACTGCAATCGAGTCTCCACTCAGTTTACAAGTATTCCTGAGCCGTTGTTTCGACACTTAACAAGCAATCTATATATCACTTGCTCCATCAAAGATTCTCTAATGAAAACGTTTAGGCATTTTAACGAGATCGATAGAAATCAATTAAACACTACTTTGTTACGATGTGCTAATGAATTTAATTTTTCAGAAATTGTCGTCAGTTAATTTTACCGTACGGTTCGGCCGTTGCGCGACTGCAAAACGAATGTTCACGAAACGCAGTATCGCGGCAACACATGTTTCCGGGGAGGCTATTTTTTGACCTTAGACTCAAGTACACTCAAAGCAAAAACCAAAAAAAAAAAAATAACAAAAAAATACACGTATATATTCGAACTCGATGAATTTGTTGACGAGCGCAATTCGTTAAGATGTTAACTCGAGGACGACGCCTCAGCTAGCATGCTTACATGAAATTAAGGTCAACAAATTTCGCAGAGAGTGTAACGAAAAAAAAAACAAACAAAAAAGCAGTATATATAGAGATGTTTATGCATATGTGTGATTTGCGTCTGGAGCAGGTGAATAGGCTCCCAGGACGTTAATTTACGTTGTCACGGGTTTCCAAAAAAATCGGTCTCTAAAAGAACCGTTTCCTTTTTTCTGTGCAACCCGAAACGAATCTTTCGGCACGGCCCCTAGAGCCGTAGCGAAACGTATCGGAAACACGATGCGCACCGTGTTTTCGTACGAGTTTTCGAGAACCATGCACGTGACCTACTTTGCGTCACGCGTGTTGACCTGTGACGGTTCACGAAAGTAAAAAACAAAAAAACAAAACAAAAAAAAAGTAAAAACAAAATCACACTATATATACGCTATTAAAAGTCAAATAACAAAACGTGTAATAATAATAATAATCGAACCAGAACAAAATATGTATACATATACAGATATTTATATATACATATGTATATATCTACACGAAAGAAAATCGAGCGTGTACGAGAGAGAAAGGAAGCCGTCGTCTCGTTGAAAAAAAACCCATGCTAAAACATAATATATATATATTACGCTCCTAGCGAAAAGCGACGAGACGTTCGAGCGGAAAACCAAACCAAAAAAAAAATTAAACCGTGCCAAAAACAAAAACACACAAAGATATATTTCCCTTTGAATGCTGTAGCCTCCAAAAATCTAACCTAACCACCCACCGATTCTTGTTTTTACGAGAAAGATAATGAAAAATATATATATATACATATATATATATATATATCTCGAAGCACATATGTATTTATATATACGTATATATATACATATATATACATACCCATGTAATTTATGCTCGGCCAATGCGCAGCGCCTCGTTCCTTTTCTTCTTTACGCTTTTTTATCTTGTTCCACCTGTATGTCTATATATAGATACACGTATGTATATATATATTTATATACATTCTCTATTTACTATATTCACCTGTTTTTACTTAACCCTTTCTCGATACCCTACTTTCATATATATCTGTACAACAATAATAAAAGAACACACTCCAACCCCCGAAATCCATACATACATGTTACGCACGTACAAAAACACAAAGACACTACACACGCATCACACATATATAAATATATATATATATATATATATACAAAAATTCATTCCCCCGCACGAATGAGAAACGCTTCGCTGCCATTGGCCACTTGGTAAAAGGAGGGGGTGGAGCCAGCTTTTAGCGGTGCTTACTTTTTTTCTGATTTTTATTTAAACGCTGGTTAACTTCTTTTTTTTTATCACGTTCGTTCGTTGTGTTAAGGAAAAAGTTGTTCAACTGTATCTATACAATAATATATATAATCTACACGCAACTTTTGTGATACATGCTATATAATTTTTTTACCATACATATATATATATATCTATATATATATATACAAAAAGCATATATATATATATTATATATATGTATGTATGTTTCCCGATCATATATGTGACCACGGACCCGCGGTGCAGTTTTCTCTGTGGATAGACGACGAATCAATCAATCAATCAATCAATCGATCAATCAGTTTTCTCACGAGGAAGTGCGCGCGTAATTCACGAAAATGTTTCACGGACAACGAACGTCGTCAGGTTATCGCTTCCGCCTTCTCTTCCGTTCTTCTCGTTGCCTAGAGTAATTCTCACGACAGAGGAATCAGAAACGGAGAAACGACACACAGAAAGCGAGAGAGAGAATATAACATACATATATAAATACACACACAACGACAAATAAATATGTATGTGTTTGACATTCTAAGGAAAAAAATAGGAGAAAAACGAAAAGAAACCGGAAAGGAAGAGAAAGGGCACAGGACGAATAAGAGAGAGAGAGAGAGGGAGAGAGAGATACGTTGAAACGAAAAGAGTGAGATCGAGGGAGAGAGAAAGAGAACGAGAGAAAGATTTCGAAAGACTGAGAGCGAGAGAAAGAGAGAGAGAAAGTGAGAGTAATATCAGAAAAACTATCGATACCGAGAGTGGGGGCAACGTACGTTTTTTTCTTTTTGTTTTTCAATATATATATATATACATATATATTCGCGGCAGAGAGTGAGAGAGAGTGAGCGAGATTGAGAGAAAAAGATAGACAGATAGTGATAATATAAAATCCAGAAAAAACGAGAGAAAAATAATGAAATTCGAAAGAATGGAAAGAGATACAGAAAAATTCAAAATGTCCACTGACGTACGTACGCACGCACACACGTATATACACACACGCGCGCGCGCACGTGACAGAGTGCTTCGAAGATGTCGAAGATGATCGTTCGGTAGTGACCGTGAAACGTGTTGCTTTGTTCTCTTTGCGCAGGTGAGTTGAGATTATCTGAATCACCATTCGATCTCTGAGAGATTACCTTTGCGCGGGGGAAGCGAGGGAACTAGGGGAGGCCAGCCGCTCAAAAATCTGAAACCGTTTCGAAATGCCAGAATATCTACATATAAATATATATATATATAAACATGTGTATATATATATATACATCTAATTATATATATAAATCTCATCTGAGAGACAAGTCGATGTATAACCGAAAAAAAGTAAACAAATACCAGTATATAACGAGTAAAGAATATCTGATGTTATAGAAAAGCCAAAAGCGGACCAATAGAAATAATGTTTAAACGTGTTGTGATATAATAATATCATGTTGCATCGAAGAAGAGAGAACGTTGCTTCTTCTCCGATCGTCCTCGATCTCGATGGATCGTCTTCCCGTAGTAAATCAATCGATATTATACATAACGAAAAAAAACACACAGTACATATAGTAATAATTTAATTTAAAAAAAAAAGTAAGATGGATGTTACAAACGATTCAGACTGACGGGACGTACGGACGGATCGAAGTAAAGGGGAGGGTGGGTGGTTTTTTTCCCCGGAGTGTTGTGGTACACGTGAATCTTTTCCGTTTGGAACAACGGTCGCGTATCGTTCGTGCGCCTCCGTCCGTTGGCCTGAGTGTGTGGTGTACGTGTGGCTGTGTGTATGTGCGTTTTTGCATACTTTCGAGATACATGTTCGGTTTGTTGTAGCGATAGATAAACGCGAGAACGAATCAGGGTGAACGTAGAGTTAGACACGGGATTAAAGAGAAACGAGCGAGTGAAAGATAGAAAAAAAAAAGAGTTTAGGGGTTGGCGGGCGGAGGGTGATTGGGGGTTCCGACGGGAGGACAGTTAAACGGTGTAAGTCTGCTAGCTAGGGTTGCGTGATAAATGGGAGAGAAAGGGGTTGAATGAAAGAGAGGGAGAGAAAGAGAGTACGAACGCGGAAGCGTCTGCGATCTGTATGGGTGAGAGAGGCATATATAGCATCCATTTGCAAGAAAGGCAGAAAGAGAGAGGGTTCGTGTTGAGTCGCTGAAATGCCCTTTTCGTGGTATGGCGACGCGAGACCGGTAACAGTCCTCTTGGCAGTCGTACGGCGATCGAGGCAAAGCCGCGATCAACGGCGAAAGCGTGCGTGAGAGAAAGAAAGAAAGAAAGAAAGAAAGAATCTGAAGAGGGAATGACGACGGGATCATATACACGGGGTCTGGGGACACGGAAAAAGCGGATTGCGGCATATAAAACACTTAACTTTGGGAGACAGAGTTGACGGACAGTCGGTTCGAATACGGTGACTCTTTTTTGCTGGCTCTACCCTTCCTCTTGCTTCCCCCCACAAATATTAGAAATACGTTATATATAATTATCAGTATACAATAAATTATACACTATATATTTATACATTACTGTTAATATACATAATGTATTTTTTTTTTTATTTTTACATAAGTCTACTACTAGATATTATTTTGTATACATATACGTATGTCTATACATATATGCATATATATACACTGCCGTTCGAAACTATGTGGACAGGAACAATTATTCGAGAAACTGCGACAAAAGTCTCATTTTATTATTATACGGTGTTCAATAGTACATTCTATTGATAGTATTAGCCTAGTTTGGATCAGCGTCTGGGTTGAACCACCTTGTACATTCTTAAAGAAGAACACTTACAGTGTTATTAATAGTGTTGATCCTTTGCAGACCAGTACGTCTTTTATTACATCGATGGGTTTAAATATGCTCATTTTTGTGTAAAACAAGATTGTGTACGGGTGAAATCACTGTAATTGTTAAAGTAGGATGAAGTTGGATGTCATTTCAGAATATTCTTTTTTTGACTAGCGCAAGGGTGACACTCACCCGCAAAGGTTTGATAGGATTATAAATTCTGGATCTAGTTCAGCTATATATTTTGAGAACACTTCTTAATATTTCAGAAAAATGTTCTGAATGCACACGGGGATGATTAAATCCTTCCTTAAATCAATGTCTAATTTGCTCGTTACGAAAAACAAACTTAGTCATTTTCATAATAATAGTTTCTCTAGATACGTCGAGCTTCATTCTCACACCTTTGTCGTTGGTGAAAATGTTTTCCACATTGAAAATATGAAGAACTACTCGTGAAGAACTAATTTGTTTGATCGAATAATTTTGACGTGAATTACAAGAAATTGATTGTCAGACAGAAATTTGTATCTTCTTCTAATAATTTCAACAAGGTGAAAATGTAAATTGTATCAATATGTTTAAAGAAATGTGAAAAGGTCAGTTCAAGCGACACCGTAATAATTTTGAGGTGACAAAGTGTCCTCGTAGCAAGAAAGTGTTCACATGGTTTTGAGGGCATGTGTTGCGTCTATATAAGTAGCGATTAGGTGTCGTCGAGAACTGTTTAAAGGATCGAGCTTTCTTCGTTTCAGACTCGGAGGAGACGTCGAGTGGCGGTGGCTCCCAGTCACCGACTCACATTCGCATCAATTTCGAGCGATGCTTTCGCAAGGAATACAGCGCGTCGTCGCTTCAGGGGAAAACGTCGTCGACGTCGTCGTCGGCCGCGGCGGCTGCCGCTGCCGCAGCGATGGAGGACTCGCAGCAATACTCCGACTCTGAGTCGGAGCAAAAGGTGTCGAAAGACAATCTGAGCAGTGCCATATTCAATCTGGTCGCCGGTGAGTCGGAGATCAGTCAGAGCGACTTCGAAGGATCGTTTAAGGTCGAGAACGAGAGAACGGAGGGCTCGGTGCGGGACTTCTGCGTGAAGGAGGGCGACGTATACCGGTGTACCGTATGCCATCGTACCTATACACACATCAGTAACTTCTGCCGGCACTACGTCACCTCACACAAGCCTAACGTCAAGTACTATCCTTGTCCGGTTTGCTTCAAGGAGTTCACGCGGAAAGACAACATGGTCGCCCACGTTAAGATCATACATAGCCTTAAGCCGCATATGAGTCTTAGCAGCAGCGGGAACAGTAGTATGGGCCAGCAACGGTAGGCCGTTGCTGACGCCGCTGCAGCAGCGTCTTCTCTTCTCAGGCTACGTTCCCTAGCTCTTCCCTATTCTGTCTCTTGAAACAAAACAGAAAAAAAGCGACGAAAATCGAAAGAAAGAGGAGCGAATCGCCCACACGATGATGCAACGCAAGCGGAACAAACCGACCGTGCAATCGTCGGTATCCAAAAAATATATAGTCGAAGACAAATCGCTGATCGATTTCTCCCCTGGTAAGAGGCGGGGAACGTTGCGCAACGAAGAAGCGAGAACCACGAGAAGCTCAAATGAGATACGGGCGTCTGTATCAGCTAGGGTGGACCTTAGCTATACTTGACGAAAAATTTTTGAATTGTGACAAATGTTAAGAAAATGATCTGGAAAAAATTTGGGACCCATTGGATCATGGGAAAAGGGTGCGCAGAAAGTTTGAAAATTTTGAATTTTTTAAAATCTTGACACAAGTAGACGTTATGAAATATCGTTGAATTTGTCTTTTTTTCTCTTTAAGAGTGCATATATAGCATAAACAGCTGTTAATAGAAAAAAACATCCGTGACCTTGAAAACTTTAAAAATTACCTAGAAAATTTTTTTCATACATATATAACTGACAGAGATATTAAATAAATTCATTAATACATAATAAAACAGTTCTAATATCGGAAAAAAAGTTATGAATATTATGTAAATTACGAAAAGAGGCGATATCAAGGTATTTCGTCCCGGATTTGCTGGCGGACTCGCCAGTAGGGCCCAGCCAATCCTGTCTAAATTCTTGATACAATCATGTAAGTTTTTAAATTATGTATACACATTTCGTAAGCGTTTCGTCCCAGATCTACTTGTGGACATTCGGTAAGACCAAGCAGCCGAAGGCACGACTGTGTTAACCCTTTCGAAGTAATTCCAAAAAAACTTCCTTGCATACATCAACAATAGTTTAAAAACAGAAGTGGGACATATACATCCCGCTGGTCACGAAAAGGTTAACGAGCAGTCTTCAATGCGTCTTAAAATGCAATTAATCATAGAGAGATTGATCAGGTGTTTCTCTCTATATTAAAAAATCTTTAAAAATCCTTTGACAAATTCTGTTTTGTGGCGTTAGGATACTGCTGTCGATATTCCATCACAGTTTGTAGTATATATTGTTTCTCTTCTTAGTTTCTTGAGAAAATTTTACTATTGCATAATCCTCCATTAGTTTTAACGCTCCGTTCAGCGGTATTATTGACCACTTTCAATCCTTGAACTATGTTCATCCCAATTTTGAAATCAGGGTTATTATTGCATGTACAAGGATCTTTTTTAAAAAATGTTGGTATTAAAAATTTTCAAACAATCGTCTATTTTTTTGTGCATATAATATTGTACATATATTTTTAAACAATATATTGCTTTGGCCATCCATCGAGCATGATGAAAAACTCTCGGAGCTCGAAAAACGTAATTTTTGGCACAATCCCGCCTAAGAAAATAATTACGAGTTTTATGAATTCTCGATAATCTTCCTGTGATTGCTATTCGTTTTTTAAACTTTGCATCGCAAACTCCATCACTTCTGCAACATTATTAATAGATCGATGAACGCACTCGCTCTTAATTCCTGCCAGAAAATTGGATTTATTGATTTGGGGCCAAACAGCTTTTGAAATTTTATAAAAATAAGTATATTTGGGCACGATGATTTTTCTAATTTCTCATCATCTACACTTTATAATATAATTTCGTATATATGATACCGACAAGGAAAATATATCAATTCTCTTTCAAATAGATGTTCAAGAAGAACACATGCACCTGTTTGTATCTGCTAACGTCGAATTTTAACGATTTCTGAGGAGTACGAACTCGTACACAATAGTACTTCAAGCACTGAACGCTCGGTAAATTATTCAGAATAGACTGACTACGTGACACGGATCAACATTTGTCAACATTCTCTTTGTCATTTCTCAACATTTGTCACAATTCTGGGGGGTGAGATTAAAAAAATTTTTTTGTAAAAAAATAAGGTCCACCTTAGTGTCTACTGGCTTTACTCGGTGAACGCTGTGAAACAGCAACGATCGCCTAAACGAACAAAGAGAGAACGAACAGAGAGTCATTTGGTATATACTATACAGGGTTGGTTTTCGACGGGGTAAAGAAATTGTACAAATTGCATAACGTTCCTTCCGCGATGGAAACCGAATCACGGCCTCGTGGCCACTCGCAGCTCAAAACGGTTTCCTCGCAGCTGAACGTTGTCTCAATGAAACGTTTTTTTTTTAACGAACTTATGATATTAAAAAGTAGCAGCTAACAGGGTGAACTGTGGAGCCCGACACCTTTCGCCATCTCTGATCAAGTCGTTTCTCGGCGTAGGCAATCGAAACGTTTCAAACGTCTGCCCGTTTTCTCTGGTTTCGTTTCGGGGGTTCTTTTATTGATCCTTGACAGCCAGAACGCTCCCTATCTCGAGGAACGAAATTGCGCGCGTGACACGCAAACGGGCATTAAAGTTACAAAACGAAAACGAGCTTTACCGCGTGCCTCCTCGGATCAGAGGAGCCGCGGACACATAGTAAAACAAATGGAGAGGGGAGGATAAACAAACAAAAAAGATGGAAGAATTAAGACAAAGAGTTTATATATGATCGAACCGAACCAGTGTACTCGTTTAATCGTCTCAACGTAGTTCTGCGACGACGGGGATCAGTTAAGCTAGAATTCTAAATACGAAGTATCGCGACGAAGGGAACGCGAGTCCAAATCAACAAAGAATATATTTGCTATTCTGTGACTGTTATATTACGGAGAGAATCAAACGTGTCGCATGTAGCTCGTTCAATATGCATACGTTTTATTGAGTAATAAGAAACGGAGGGCAGTACATGCACACACTAACACACAGGCACACACCGTACACGAATATACACGCGTACATGGAAACATGTTTACACACACGTACACATACACACGAACACACACGATATAAATAAGGGAACCACGTAGACTGAGTAAATGCAATATATATGTACGATGACCGTTCGCCATGTTGTTGAGCCGTTGAGCTGTTGTCAAGCTGTCGAGCCTGATTCGGAGCTATATAGTAGTTGTAATAGGGAGCTGTAAGGTGGCAAAGGAGTCCGTGGTTGGGGCCAGGGGAAGAGAGGGTAAATATGGGAAGAGTGAAGGAAGGTTAATAGGGAAATTAACGGAACGGGACATGCAATTCTTGAAAGACTGCAGAGGGACGGTTTTAACGACACCAAATACAAGATAGTACTGACATTGGATAGACTGAAGGCACTTTAGTAGTAACTTAACGCCGTATCGTACTGTACCGTACTCGATTGAACAAACAGTGCACGTGCTCGCTTGTTAATGCTTGAACAGTTTTTCCACTGTGTCTGCTGTATATTGTATAATATATAGATATATTCATCTGTTGATTTTATTATGATTGGGATCGAAGATCCTGCGGATCGGTTGTCGATCGACCATACACATTTTTTCAAATTCGATTTAGCTTTGTTTCTTGTAAATAACGACCGACCGACGCGAGGCAAGGACGTGTATATCCAGGGTCGTAGAAATTGTTATTGTTAAAAGTGTTTGTTCTTGCCTCGCATGTTGCGGATCGCGCGCGTCCGAATACAAATAAAAAAAAAACGGAACAAAACATATCTCCGAGTCGTAGCTCGGTTTACGTAGTTCGAATCGGAACGATTGATTACTCGCGACAGTTTCTCGGAAGAGAGACAGATGTGTTCCTTAGACGTTATATTGTATATCTGTTTCCTTTTTTTTCCGCGTCGGAGAGCTCTACGCGCCACGGAAACACAGTCGAGTGAAATCGATATATTGTTCAAGAGGGATACGGCTACAGTGATGGTATCTAGGCTTAGTCGTGAGAGACAGCACTAAAATATGATCGTAGCTTACTATATTTTGCACTTTTCACTTTGTCGAATCCTCTCTAGTCGAAACAAAACAAACCTTCGTTCATAGACCGTTGTTAGATATATGAACGGACCTTGCATGAATCGGGGGAGAGGACGCGAGAACGATTTATATACAAATTTTTTCATTAGTTGGGCATAGACATTTAGACGACTAGAGGCTATATAATAATAATTATAAATATTATTACAGCTACTATTAATTAATTAATTAATTAATTATCGTAAACGGAGACCTTCGTTGTTATTTTAATACGTGGGATTTAATATAAGACACAGGGGGTGAAGAGAGTAAATAAGTACAGAGACGCATGGGGATGAGATAAAGAGAGAGAGAGACAGAAAGAGAGAGAAAGGACACGCGATGATTTTAGCACGATGAGCGTGTACTGATCGCCCACGATTGACCAGTGTTGTTCGTTCGTTATTCAAAAGATATCTAGCGTTGCAAAGATATAAAAGGAAACTTTAGATGATAAGGGAGAAGGGGAAGAGGCGAGAAATCGCGTGTTTCCCGATCGCAATTACGCGTACTTTTAGGCAGATATAGAGGGATATATCATTTTTTAGTTAGGCAGGCAGCAAAGATAGTAGTGTTTAGGTAATAAAAAGAAAAAAGTAAAACGACATAGGAAATGAGAGGGATAACTAAAAGCATTATTTAGCGAGAAAGAGAGATAGAGGTAGAGAAAGAGATGAGGATGAACGGTGTTTTAGCGTTTCCGATGCGTGGACCGTGCCGCTGACTCGCAGATCAATAAGTACGCGCGTAATATGCTCTCAGGTCAATTATTTTCAAAATTGTTCACATATTCATGGACCAAAGAGTTGTCCGCCCGCGGACACGATCGCGGTGGCGGATTATTTTCGGCGGGCGAAAAGATGTTTTTCTTGGAGAGAAAAAACAACAACAAAAGAACGGAGTGCAAGGGTTGCGATAAATTTGTTCGACGGCGGGGATAGTGTCACGGGGTTCGGTCTTGGTGAAATCGTTGTGTTCAAAATGATGGGTTAACGTGAAAGCCCGTCCAAAGCGGAAAACATGAGTAGGAGGAGGTGGAGGAAGGGGTGGGTGGATAAACTGAGTATAATAGTTACGATAAAATAGAAATATAAAAGTGCAAAGAGGCAGCGGCTGAACAGCTTATATATCGATTTAAAGTAAAGATGAAACAAAATAATAATTAAAGTAATACACTCACATTTGATAATCACTGAGAGGCTAAGACTAACTCAATTTTAGATGTCGGGCAAAGGAGAATATACGATTCGTAGAGGCGAAGCAAAAGCGGTGTGTATGCGCGTGAGTTGATTATTATCGAAGGGGATGAGAGAAAGAGAAAGAGTACGGTGAGAGAAGGAGATACACGCAAGGGGAAGCTCTCGGATCGCCTAAGCGCAGACGAAAAATAAACAAAAATGTGTATTTGCCAAATCGATGAAAATCCCGTGAATATCTATCGAACCACTTGGTTAACGATTATCTTTTTATGAGAGGCCAGGGACACGATGGTTTCCGGCGTTTTTTAATCGGGGGCCTTCCGCAGTAGAGCGTTTTTAGGAAAAAATCCGGTTTTCTTCGTCCGCAAATGACCAAAATAAAAGAGTGTTAGTTTACCCTAGTCGACTTTTACGTGAGAAATCGCTCAAGAGTTCTTTGGAGAGACACTTCTGTTTCTAATGTTTGTTGAAGACGTGCTTGTCTTGTTTGAAATTTTATTCATCGCATAATATATATATATATAATTCCGTTGAATATTTTATTAGTCGTTGCACACGGGAGAACAAAAAAGAAAAAAAAGAGATGAAAATCGAAATACGCGCAAAAGCGAACTGGAGCAGCATAGATAGTTGCTCCACGCGTTGTTGATTGTATATCGAAGACAGTTGCAGAGAATTTTGGGTATTGAGAAAATTAAAACATGTGGCGTTCGGCGGGTTACGACGCGCGGAGGCACGATTCTCCCGTTTACATCGAATTCCTTACTGGTATCTTAAGGCTCGTGATATCAGGGTAAAAACTGATACCTACTAAAAGAAATTGTTGAAATTTAGCGATTGATCTTGAAGCTTGCTACGAAAATTTTTATCGTACAACATTCGCTCACGTTCGTTGCCTTTAAATGTTGTTAATCTTTAGAGTTAAGGTTGTAAAAAGAGAGAAATTCATGTTGCCAATCAGTAAATGCTTAGTGGTATTCGGGGCGGGGTTCGTCGGGAGGGGCGTGGTCTTGGGGGCCAAGGGTGCGGTCGTTCGGGACCCTTTGGCGTTCGTACAAAATTAGTGTTCAAATTGTAAAAAGTGTTCATAGCTAAAGGAAGAAGAAAAAAAAACGTTAAAATGTTATAAGGAATTGATTGTAGGGAGCGCGGCGCCCTCGTGCTCGTATTACGCGCTGTGCGTTTTCCAATCGAGTGGAGAATTCAATTAACAAAAAGGAGACAATCTGTTATATCGACAAAAAAATTGTTTGGAATTGGTCGGAATGAAATTTCGGACAAATCTGCAGCTGTCTTACAAAAAAGAAAATGAGAAGGAAAGAACAAAATGATCTTTGAGCTAATTACGTTTCAAACGCAAAGCGAATTTCTCACGCTAATCGAGGGTAGGATGATCGTTGAGGTCTCGTTGATGAGTTTCGTGTTGAACATATTTTAATTAATTTATAAGTCTACGGACATTGCGGGTGGATACGGGGGGATGGAAAATAAAAAAAAGCAAGCAAATTTTAAATAGGATATATTATATTTATGCGTGGCTCTTGCAACGGCGAACACACACGCAGCGCAAGTGCGCGGTTCTCGTCTTTTTATTCTCGTCCCTTTTTCGAGCGGGGCCACCAGTCAATAACCGATTATACTAAGTTTTTTTTTCACGATGTTGCATCGGCGACGAACGCTGTTGCAAGAGTCCATCGCGAGAGAGTAACCGAGGGGGGTGGGGGAGGGGGGAGAGAGAAAAAGAGAGAGACAGGTAAATTACGAGGCTTAAAAAGCAGACTGTACTATCGGATAGATTTTAATATATATATTAAATATAAATATATATATATATATATAAATATATAAAATATATATATACATAAACATATATATATTAAAGAAGAAAAGAATCATAGTTTATTATCGCAAAATGAATTACACGCATATGTACACAGAACACGTATACAAAGAGAGAGAGAGTGAGCGCGAGAGAGAGAGAGAGAGAGAGAGAGAGAGAGAGAGAGAGAGTGAAAGAATGATTAAGTGTGTGTGAGAAAGAGCGAGTGAGAATGAGAGAAGAATAATGTGAGATGCAAGAGAGAAAATGTATACAAAATACGCTAGAATGCGTAAAGATGGTACATATATATATGTATATATATACATATACAGATATATATGTATATGTACATATATATTAATATTATTGCGATGATTATTATTAATATTATTACGATTATTATCATTATTATTATTATATATTATATATATATAAACAAAAGTTATATCGAATATATTTTAGCGCTAGTTGATAATACCTATTAACGTCGTTGCAGTTTTTGAAATGATGCGTCAGAAAATGAGATGATGATGAAAAAAAAAGAGAGATGACGAGAAAGGCGATGAAAGGATAATGAAGAATACGTGGTTATGACTTTTAACTTTATATATAAATACGTTGAATTAACGTACTTCAGTGGGATCCAATAATATTGTAGCGGTGTAATCCCCGATTTGGTGCCTTTTTAAGCGACATAAATAATGACGATGAAAAAAAAATGGAAAAAAAGGGAGGAATGAATGACGGTTAACGACGATGCCGATTAAGAGAGACGAGTTAGAGAGGCAGAGAGATGAGTGGTAGAGAGTGAGATAGCGAGCGAGCGAGCGAGCGAGAGAGAGAGAGAGAGAGAGATGGTAAAATAAAATGAGTTGTTATCGAAGACGCGGTCGCAGGAGCGCGCGCGTGCGCGTGTATATCCCCTTTTTTTAAAAAGAAAAGTGACAAAAAAAAGAGGAGAAGAAGAAGAAGAATAATGAAAGCGCGCCCGACGATCGCAATCTTAGTGCCAAATAAGTGAGACCTTGTCGTAAAACGAGTGTTATAAGCAAACAAAAAAAAAAAGAAAACGGAATAATGAAAATGAAACAAAAGGTGAAATTTTATAGGGAACTTTTTAGAGAAGATGAAGTCTTTTCTGACGCTGGGTAGACTTAGTATATTTTATATGCACTGATTGTTTGATTATGACTATCGATAATAAAAAGAACGGTGTTCAATAGATTATAATCGAGGGGTTTTTAAGTCTCGCTGTGTACCGACTTGTCTCACACAAACACACACACACACGTAAATACACACGCATTCACGATTCTGTTTTTCGTTGTGCGCGCGAAGGCATGCTCACGTAGCCATACGCTGACCTGTGCGCGTGCTCGACTCGCCGAGATTCGCAAAATTTTCTTACTCAACCTGATCAAAAGTTGTGCTCATCGTATACCTAATTAAAAGGAACAATCATCGAATCTCGAGAAGTTGCGCATCGCGTGCGTCGTACCACGACCGTCTCCAATACAAGCCACGGTAAATTCGGCAAGACTGTATCAGTCTGATTCGAAGTGGGCATACACGGTAGCCTGATCGGACTGATGTTCCGTTCCGGCCTGTACCAGAGACGGCCGTGATCGTACACAACGCATCGAAGTGTCGCGGTAACAAGCGCATCCGATAGAAGCTCATTCTGTTTCGATCTCGTCGATACATATCTAGTGGCCAGTTTTGTTGTTTCACATAATTTTTAATCCGACAATTCGCTCTTGTGATACCGACTGTGTGGAACCGAGTTTCTTGTATCGAAGCTTCAATCCATTAACTGCAATAATACTTGAGTAAATTCCAGCTGCCACGCGTTACTTTAATTTCTCAACAATACAAACAGACCACCGTCACTTTCTTCTCATCGAATCCCAATTTTCTTTGTTTTTGTTACTGCGTCCCGACGATTTCTCCACGTTGTTTGTTTATCTCTTTCGACCGATCCTCGCGTCGAGGAAGATCGAGAGGATGCATAAACGCGAGAAAAGAAAACCAAAACATACAGTGGTGGAAACGAGGGATAAAGTGTTACGAAGCTGGATGCCGGCTGAGAAAGAGAACACAAGCGAGAGCGAGAGAGAGAGAGAGAAAGAGAGAGAGAGAGCAAACCGATTTGTGCGTTAAAGTTAAGTGGCCTCTTGGATTGTTGTTTGATTTGTACACGCTTGTCGAGGAAACTAAGCGGACTGATCGCATTGAACCGAAACGAAGGTAATTACCATCACGCCCGAGCAGAGTCGCCAGACGAGGAGAGCGAGCACGAATTCAGGGGATAAAGTTACCCTCTCTCTGCCGGTACACTGGACACGTGCCCAACGAAACGCGTCACGTGACCGGGTCGTCGTAGAAGGGGAAGGTAGAGTGGGGGGACTAGTCTCGATCTGGCGACTTTGCGCCCGAGCGGCACAGTAGATGTGCAGTAGATATTTTCACACTATTTGATTTCTTTTCATCACTTCCTTTCGTTGCGTTTCGTTGTCGTTTCCGTTGTTATGCGCTACAAACCGCATGCACGCGTATGCGGAACGCGAGGCAACCCGACTCGCGCAGAGACTCGTGGCCCCCTTCATTAAAATCGCAACTGGAATCCGTCGTTCCGAACTTTCGGAACAACGAGCCACGGTAAAAGTGCCATAAAATGACTTCGAATCGACAAACGTTCGCCACGAGTCCTGCCCGTCTCTCATCTCGGAAAAAGTCGCGTTCCGCAAACGCGTCCTTGTAGAGATTTCTCATTAGTCGTTGTGAAACGATCGATCACCCCTGTGTATATCTGTCTCGATATAGGTCCATGTAGACACACGTATACACGACATACACACAGACACAACAAACGTACAGACAGAATGCTGAGAAACACACCAATATAATTGAGAATTCCCGCACTCTCACCACGGAGCACCGTTACACTTAGCCAAAAATTACTTTTATTTAGTTTCGTTTTAGCGATTTTTCGTGGATGCGTCTCGTTGGCCGTAGCGCAGTCGCGGCAATCATTCGGAACGACTCTCATATTTAGTCCACTGGATTACCTTTGTAGAAAATGTCCGTCGTTGATCAGTACGCAGCGAACTTTGTCCGTGCCAACGCAGACGATCTTTAGATATTAAGATTCCCTCGCCGCGGTTGGCTCGAGCGAGGAAACTTTTTAGTTGAAAATCGAAATCTCCTAGGTCGATAAACGCACGAAGAGGAAAGAATCGGTAGCTCGGACAGCCAGCCGCGGCAGGGAAGTCAGCGATTATTATTTTTTATGGACTTTTGTTTTGCATGTTGCGTACGCGTATTGTTGATTTATTATTTTTACTGTCCGGACAATTCGAAGGAAAGTGAAACAATTTGGAGAACAACAGAAAGATAAATATATATATATGTACATGGTTTGTTCGTTGCATTTAACTTTTTGATCGTTCTTTTTTTTCTTTTTACGAGCCCGTCGGCCGTGAGACTTGTCACTTTTCACTTGTACGTTTTATTGCCACCGACGCTTCCGGTCGGTCCGAGACACGACTCGCTATGTCAAGAAAGTCTTATGCCTGTAAATTCTTTTCGTTTCCGCGAATTAGCGTCGTCTCTTGTATCGACCAGATTTTCAGTGAACAAAGTACAGCCTGTCGAGCTTGTCAGCTTTTTGGAACGGTTTCAAAACTTAAAAAGAAAAAACAAATGTCGGGCGAGTTTGTCTTTTAACTGGCCCACGTTTTAACTTCTTCTTTTCACCCTTTCTCTTTTTCTGTGAAAGTTGATAACGCTGCACGTTCGCTGAGAACGTTCGGCGCACAGTCGTCGGACCCCATGGGATCTATCGATGTATGTTACGTGTGCTCTTTTTTTGTAGTTACATCACTCGCGTTCGCGGAATGAAATGAACGCGAGAGAGGCACATTTTTTGTCGCGCAACTTGTTACAAAAAAAAAGAACAACTGGTATGATCACACTTTGTTTTCTTGTTTTATCGGCGTTACTTTTATTTTCGTTGACGTTCCACCAACTCCCACAGATTCCCGCCTCCAGTATTATCCCCCACACCACCGAACGCAGTAGTCTAGCAATGTTGTGTTAAGTTGTTTTATTTACAGGTATTATTATCGAATTTGATTGCCATCGTATACAGAGAAACATCCGCTTGATTTTGATAGCGTCGTAAATCTCGTTTATACCTTGGTTATGCACGTATTACAGTATACAAAAGTGTTTCACGTTGATACAGTATCATTCACCGTTCGATTTTGAATCAGCTTAAAGTTGCATGCAGCTGTACAGAGAGTTTCAGGATGGTACGAGCGAGCGTGAGGTCATTCTGTTTGCAAAAATAAAAGAAATGTCATTTTTTACTTACTTTTGCAAATAGAATCACTCCATGTCCGCTAATACCGAGACACCCTGTATATTATACATAGCCTTTACCAGTGCTGGATAATATTTGGTGAAATAAATGTTTCAAATTCTGTTCAGATCAAATATTTTTCTATATAAATACGGTATTATTGTCGAATACTATTTTATAAAAGCTTTCTCATCGGATAAAATATTTCGTTTTCAAAATTGGCGTCTAATTTGCCCTTTCAAAGAAAAAACATTCATTTTCACATAAAAATTTTGACCAAAGGTATTTGTGCCCGTAATTATGAAGTGGGGCTAAGTCAAAGTTAAAAAGAAAACGAGTTTATCAGTTACTTCAGAAATGAAATGAACCGTTAGATAGTGCTTGTTGTTTGAACATTATATGGAATTCATTCTATCCAGCGCTGGCGTTTATTTTGCGTAGCAGACGAGACCGATTGAGAACCTATCGTATATGATCGTTGTTTGTAATGATAGCACAAGAACGTTACGTCTGGCTGAATTGTGGCAGTTTTGATTGACTCCGATTTTTCCGCAGAGTACACATCGGGGAACGCGAAGTCGGACGGCGAGACGTGGAAGGAGAAGTCCCGGAACGCGGGCTCCTCGGGTAACCAGTCGACGGCGGAGACGTCGAGCACGCGAGCGACCTCGGCGTCGTCCTTGAACACGACCACGAGCTCGACGTCGACCACGGCGTCGAACTCCGGGACAACCACGACCACGTCCTCGACGAGAAGTTCGTCAGCGTCACCGGCTACCGGTAGGAACAACGCGCAGAACAGTGGTAGCAGTAGCAGCAGCTCGGCGCCAACGACGAACTCGTCGACGAGCGGCCACCAGATCGGCACAATGTCCGCGCCAGCAGGTCGCCAGATGCCCAAGAGACGTATGAGAAGACGCGGGACCTCGCACTCGCAGGACACCGCCGAACAACTGACAGAGATGTCTGTCCGCGGACTGAATCTCTTTCGCTACGCCTCGATCTCCGATGGCGTCTATCAGTGCACCGAGTGTGCCAAGGACGACATCCAGAAGACGTTCAAGAACAAGTACAGCTTCCAGCGACACGCGTTCCTCTTCCACGAGGGTCACCAGAGAAAAGTATTCCCCTGTCCGGTATGCGGCAAGGAGTTCTCCAGGCCCGACAAGATGAAGAACCACATGAAGACCGTTCACGACTGCTTCATGCCCAAGGATTGCGTGATGCCGTTTGGCTTTTTTCTCTCGCCTTAGCGGGCGACGCGAGGGCGAGGTGGGGCGGCGATCGGTCCAGCACGAAGAACCTCCAACAACGCGGATCACGACGATCAAGCCCGAGCGGACCCGACCGCCGGCCCTGGTCAAAGGACCGCGAGGAGCTCGATCCCGAGGCCGCCTGTCAAACGAGGCTCGCAGGCCTCCAGGATCCTGTCTGTCTTCAGACGGGGACGCCTCTGATAGAAACAGTACACTGTCTGTTCCGTCGTCCTAGTCTGATCGGTAGAGTTCTGTGATAACGTGTAGCCCAGATTCGATCGTTGATCTAGCGCAGGCATGTCCAACATTTGCTCGATCGGAGGCATATTCAAGGGAGACACCAACTTCTCTCGCCCGCGCGTCTCGCTCCCCGTAGCGACCGTAATCCGCGGAGCTGCTCAGGCCCGTACGTACCGTATGCCGTATGCACTGCGCGTGGCGAGTTGGGGCGACTCTTGTACCCATAAGTTTCCACATCACCTATGAAGTACTATGGTGAATGCGTCTTTTTTTGGTCAGTGGTAACCCCTATAAGCTTCCACTGCGTCGCACGATAATTTTGAAAAAATCAATTTGGAAAATAGTTTTTAGGAATCATTCAGCAGTGTAAAACCGGGTACTTCGCTTCATTTAAAATTTTGAAAAATTCGGCTCCTTTACCTTCCCTCGGTTTCAAAGAAATGTCATGCCGAAGATCGCACAGTTCTTGTTGATATTCGATGGGTTATTCTTCGATTCTAACGGATAACGGATTCTCAAAAATAAGTAGATCATTTATAATCGAATTGAAGTCAGTGAAACGATTTTCGAACTGATCTATCACCGATTGAAGAATATGCAAATGATTCTTAAAATCGCATTGAGTGCGAAATTCTTCAAAAATTAATTGGCAATAGGGAAAAAAGAAAAATATTATTTCTTTTGCATTACAATGATTTCGAAAAAGTTCCAGCTTCCTACGAAATGAATCTACATGGCTACACAATTCGGAAATAGATTGATTGGGCGTTTGTAATTTTAAATTTAATATGCTGAGGTGATTTATGAGGTCAACAATAAACGAGAGTTCGCACAGAATTCCACTACAATGAAAAATAATAGAGTGACTACGGTCGCTACGGGGGGCGAGACGCGCGGGCGGAAGAAGTGGGCGTCTCCCTTGAATATGTCTCCGATCGAGCAAATTTTGGACATGCCTGATCTAGCGTGTAAATTCGGAAGCAATGTAACGTAGTCCCTAGTAGTGAACCGCTTCAAGCGTGCCCGTCACCGGTTACGGATTCTCTCTGTGCTTTTCTGGACACTGGGATGCGGGACAATGCACAGTACACTCGAATGTCGGTGGTCTTATACCTTGGAATACGGTTCGTCGATCGAACCATGATTCCTCTGATATACCGACAATGATCTGCATGATTTTATCCAAATTTTCTGAAACTTTCAAGAGCTGGCAATGTTATTAGATCGCGCATTGCGAAGATATACACTGTTTTTAACGAATTTCATAGCCCTCCGCGAATTTTTATGACTCATGGTTCCTGGTATGTGTCTGTTGCTAGCAACTTTCAACAGGTTGGAAATATTGTATCTGCAAGTAAAATGTGCTAACGCCTGTTGTTTTTTGTATAAAAAATTTTTACACGGAACGTTATACTACGTAGAAAGTGCACCATCTTTACAAACAATCAGGCTATGGTTTTTAATACGAGTTTCCATATGTATAAATCGTTTTATCAGAAGTGGCAAAAGTTTTATCGAATTTTGTACGTTTTAAAAAGTTTTCTTTGTAGTCTTTCTTTTATATATTATAAATATAGCTAATAGTATACATACCAGATCTTCCAGATCATACAGTCGCTGCAATGTATGCCTGTGTGGTGTTGCACAGACCTGAGACGATTAATGATTGTGCGTAACGAGATAAGCTAGATTAGAGTTTGTCCATGCGATTAGCATTACAGATTTGTTTCAAAATCGAGTATATTTTTAAGAGTCGTATTCCAGGGTGTAGACCAGCCTTTTCACTTTGTAGGCGGGCAGTTCTGCATAGTGGGCGAATGAGATAGTAAAACACATTCCCAGAACTCTACTAACAACCCGCAGACGAGTCACGCACGATCCTTGAAAAGAGTCTCCCCGTTATGAGTTGCAGCCTGTTTCGGACCAATCGCGTGACCCATCTCACCCCCGCGATGATATCGATCTTCCCTCTGTATTAATCGCGATCCAAGTAGCACGCGCGATCGATTTAGTCGTTTTCGGAAAGGAGCCCGACGAATAGTGTTTCGTTTGGGGAAAAAAGAAGGAGCGAGAATACGCGTCGGCCAGTGAAGGAGATCAACGAAAAAAAAAACGACCGGATCGGTTGCAAACACTGCTGAGAGGGACGTCGTGCGATCGCGGGCAGCGACAGAGGTCTATCTATCATCGCAGCGAAAAGTCCCCTGTGTACATTAGTATTATATGATCCTCAAACTGTGCAATAGCGCGTAGTGCTTGTAGCCGATCCATTCACGGCTGTCTCCCTCACTCGCGTGAGCGTCTTACACGCATTAATTGCATTCTACCTGTGCAAACATGATTCAAACAAACGGATGAGAATGTAACTGTACGCTTTGCAAAGATATTGGTGTAAATGTTGCGCAGCGTAGTTCATTGGTAGGCCAGTCGGCGAAGAGGTGGTTCTTCGAGGGAAAGTAAATTCTTTATTCCGCTTGTTATTTGATAGGACCCTGCTAACTACCGCTTCTACTAAGTATAAATGCTTACTTAACACATCACCCTTCGACGCCAAACGTTTTGTTTTTGATATTTCTCTGCGAAGAACTACCCACTTGTCGGTTATGCTACCAAGATTGAACTGCTCCGACATTGCATGCCTTTCTGTAGAAATTTGTTGGCATTTTGACGTTGTACATTCATGTTTGCACACGCGGAAACGCATCTAAACCACGGCGTCAAACATTTTGTGTCGGGCCCCCGCGTAAGACACAGAAAAGAATGTTTTTTTTTTTTTTAGATGGTCGCAGTATTTTACGCGGGCGTAGTCTGCATAAATTCCAATTTATATCCTCGTTATCTTTTGACAGATAGAAATTCAACGATTTACCGACGAACAAAGAGAGAGAATATTTCTTCGGGAATCGACGAGCTTTCTCGTGCCTTAATCGATCGTTCGTTTCATATATTTTTTTTTAAATGTAAGAATTAAGAAGAGATGTATAAAGGAGAAAAAGAAAAAACAGTCGTGCACAAAGTACAGAGTAACGTAAGCAATACGAGTAATGGGACTGACGAGAGGACGTTATATAAGATTTTTTTTTCGTTTCTAGATCGTACCGCAACGATAGCTTTAAACAAAAAGCCACAATGTTTTAAATACGATCCCTCTTCTTCTCGGAGAATTTGAAATTTGACTCGAAATTTTCGCCATTTTGGAATTTCCTCGTTCCTCGACAGATACGTACACTCGTCTCCACCCGTAACTTTTTATTTTTCTGATTTTCGAATGGCAATGCACAGCAACAGACGTACATATCACTCGCATTGTACGACGGTATAACGAACGTTCTTTCAATTCCGTAGAACGAGGGGGTAGATACCCTTTAACGAAATGCGAAGAATTTCGCTGTCAGGATCCTTTTTCTTTTTTCTTTTTTTTAAATCTTTTTGTAAGCCTTCCAAACAGATTTGATTCCAATGGTGCGTAGCAAAGCATATTAGTAAAATATTAAAAGGAAAAAAAAAAGAAGAAAATGTATATTTATCAGAGAGTTTATAACGGTTCGCTACGAGCGCAGGAGACTCGTAGAGTTCAATTAGATAGTGCCTAAATAGAGAAAGAGCGAGAGAGAAAGAGATCGGGTGAGAATGTGAGGGAGAGAGTGAGCGAGAAAGAGAGGGAGAATGTGAATTCTACTGCATAGCAGCCTCGGTATATGTACAGGTTTCTCTGGGAAAGTGTATTATAGTTATTACCAATTGATTAATTATTACTATTATCATTATCAATTTACCATTACTCGCACTACTATTAATGCAGCAAACAATATTATTTTTATTATCACCGTTACGATTATATTGCTATTAATATTATATTGTTTGATAAGAATTATTAACTTTTAGCTATGGACAAGCACCGATAAAATTGGTTATTATTATTATTGCTAGGTATATAAGTTAAATGCACAGGCAAGCACGGACACGTTATAGAGAAAGTTATATATGTATACAAACATAGTATATATTAATGGGGGCCCTAGATAGTTCGGCTCCTGGACCGTTTGTTTTTTCTCTTTGATTTATTATTATTATTCTATTATTATTATAATATTATATTATACTTTTTTTTCGTTCATTCGTTCGGTTGAGAAGAGAAAAAAAACTATACACAAATACACACGCTATCTGAAAAGAAATCTGTTATGATATTTGATACACTGTTACGTTTCCTTTTATGTTTTCCCGGTGGTTGGGACACACCGTACAGTAGTAGACGCTAGCCAAATCGGGAGAAACGACACAGATTCTTTCGGGTTTGAACGCGAAAAAATAGAAAAATCACGGCTCGTTTCGTAGAGAGACGCGCAAACAAAATGATACACGTTGAACCATAAATGTTTCGTCCGTTCCTCTTCGTTATTATTCCTTCGCGACAGAAATTATTATCTCGTAATTATCTTTGTCACGAGCAACAAACGCATGCGATTTGTACAATAACTAGCAATAATCGAGCGCACCGTCAAGTACTTGCAAGAAAGAACGAAAGAAAGAGAGAATGGTGATACGCGTAGTCTGGTACTTGCACCGAGTAATATTTCTGCGAGGTCTGATATTACCCGGATCCCACAATCCTTGGCGCACCACGAATTTACTGGACTTAAAATAGTATTTTCACTTACACTCGTTCGACTATTTTTTTTTTCAACAGTGAAACTTTCTTTCCTCCACCCTTCACCCACCCTATGCTTCGACAATTTTTCCAGCCCCTTCCCCCCTTCTTCTTCTCTCTCTACGTATCCGTCGCGAGAGCTTTCGAACGAATGCCGAACGGAAAATAATAATGGAGTATTTTGGTCTTCCGCAACGGTGTTTACAGGCGCAAGTAAGCGAGCATTCGTGTGAGAACGAGAGCATGGATGTTTCCGGCGTGAGAGTGCGTGTGTGGCAGATTTATGATTGTCAGAGAGCTATTTAAAAAAGAACATATATATATATATATATACACATATATATTAAAGAAAAAAAAGAGATATATTATGTGAGAGGGAACGTGCACTTGCGTGTGATCTTTGTTTCTTATTCGGGCTGTTTCCCCTGTGGAACGGCTCGCGTCACGTGGCACCCGGATGGAAGTGTAAGCAATGAAGAAAAAAAGGACCCCGGCCCCTTCGCTTCCGTTTCGGCGCGGAAATTTGTATTTTTTTCTGATAGTCCTTCTTTTCTACGTCCAATCGATCGTTAACTATAAACAAAAAAAAAGGAAAAAAACGTGCGGAAACTTTGATATTATACATACGTGCGGAAGCGTACAGCGAATGTATAGGATGGTGTCGATTACTTTTGTGACTTAAAGGTGTCCAAATATGCTCGAAGAGAAAATATATTGTTATATATACATTTATATATATATATACATTTATATATATATATATAATATTGCGTGAACAATACGATATATCCGTGTAACAGCAATCTCGTTTGATCTTGTTCGGCGAGGAAATTCTATTTAAAAAGAAACTAAAAGAAAAGACAGGGTTGCGTTTAACACGAAGAAACAAGCGAAATGAGAATGTTGTTTCCTAATTGTATGAGATGTGCAAAAGCAATCGAGGACGGTCGTGTTACTCTTCTTTTTTTTTTCTTCACTTTCCATGCATTGTGACTACCTTACTTACGTTTTAGTTTTATACCACTATTGTAAGAGTTCTATTATTATTATTAATATTATTATTATTATACTATTACTATTGACATCGTCAAATAACGTTAATTATATTATTTTTAAATTAACTGTAACGTCGGGTAACTAGTTAACGCGGTAAGGTTCGTTAGGCTTTAAAATGAAACCACGGCGACACATTTAGAGGATGAAACGTGAGATAGCCAGACAAGATGCGAACGAAAAACGGTTATTACGATTACTATTACTATGATTATGATTATTAATATTATTATTCACGGTACAGATTATTTTATTTGAGCGTTAAACGATACAGCTTGCGACGAATCGCGGCGCCTTCTACGTTTCCACGTTTTACTCGTCGACGAGGCCCGGGTTTTTAGGAACCGTCACGACGTTTTGGCGAGTAGATTGCTATTTATATAAGACAGTTAACAACTGTAAATTTTATTCGTGTTGACCACCGACAAAATATCGCCAGAACCGCGACACACCGGGGATTTGCGTGCGAATATGATTCGCGTGGTTCTCCGAAGAAAAGGTGAAAATGCAAGCAAGGCGTTCGCAGAACGAAACAGAAAAACCGAAAAACAATTTTCCGGGACACCGTCTTATCGTATCTCCACCTGCATTGCTCTTCTTACGTGCGCGATGATTTTTATTTTCTATAAAGAATATTTGTAGGGGGTTTCTAGAAACATTCGCAGAACGACAGTGCGGGAGTGACTTTCTTTTTCCTGTAGTAAATTTCACTGATCGCACCGACTATTGTTAGATAGCGAGATACGTATTGTATATCCGAGTACTGGCACTCTTATCAATGCACTGAAAGCATCATTGAGAAGCATCGCACGGCACCCTGTTTCGGTAGAAGAAAGAAGCGGTACATAGAATATTAACTGGCACACACAACTACAGCAGGACGTTCGATATAGTGATTTTTTGTTTTATTTTCTTTTTTTCTTTTTTGCAATAGAAAATGAAATCGCGGGAAACTGTTCGGAGGAAAATATAAAACGTTGCGAATACAGAAAATCTATAATATATACATATTTATATAAAATATCTATTATATATATTATATACATATTATTATATATATACATAATAGATATTTTATTATAAATACATTATATATGAATATCATATTACGTTATATTATATATTGTATTGTTCATCCTGATTCAGGGTGAGTCACGTTTATATATATATATGTATATATAATATATATATATTTATATATATATATATAAAAGTTATATACGTATAACGAAGTAACTGAAATGGAAAAAAAAGAGGAAGAAAGCTGCGCACGTTCGCAAATTGATCGTCGGTCGTCGGCTGTACAGTTTGTTGTAATGTACGTGCGTATACCTATATATTGGTGTCTGGTGGCGATAAGAGCGATAACAATTTGATAATTATTATTACTTTTATTTTGTTTTTACCTAATTGTAGTTTCTTTGTAACTCTTTGTGATATACATTGCAATAGTCTATCCGACCGTTTATTTCTTGTATCGATTAGCGCAACCTTCATTAAAGCAAGACAAAGAAACATTAGATTGTAAAAGGTTCTGTTTCACACGATAGTCGCCCTTTTCTTTATCGAATTGACGGTGCTAACCGAAGTCAGCACTGGCTAAGTAGATGTATTATTTAAACATGAATGCAAATAAAATTCCAATACATAGAATGTAAGCATTTCATATCGGGAGAGCGTGATAAGACTATATGATACATATTTCTTCGGACCAGCTTTTCGAATTTCACGAGTACATGTGTACCCATAATTATGAAAATGGTCTAAGTCTAAGTCATATATTTCTTCTTTCGAGATATTTCGAGACAAAGGATATTCATTCTAAATGAATTCCATATATAATGTTGAAATAACAAGCATTATCTAACGGTTCATTTTTTACAATATCGTAAGAATTACATTAAATTAATTTCGATTAAATTAATAAATTAATTTTTTTTTTAATTTTGGACTTGGACCATCTTCATAATTATGGGCACATATGCTGCACCCGAGAAGTAGCTTCCAAATGGATGTATATCATCGCCAGTCTAAAGCAATCTTATGGAAAAGAATGCTCCTTTTTGTGGACCATTTCAATGAATGCAGAAATAAAAGTCACAATTTTATTGCACACTTAAAACTCACTGTTTTTCGATGTGTGATATTCTGAGTAACATTGTCAAACATCTATTCGATTCTATCTCGATGGGATTCTTGTTTAGAATATGGTGGATACAACTGAAGCTTGTAGCAACCCCTAATTCCACGATTCAACACCATCTGATTCTGTTTCTAGAAAATTTTAACTAAAGTGTTCACTGCAAGTGTTCACTACGTAATGTCTCTATGTGAAATGCACGATATTTGCGAAAAATCTATCCCCATTACCGCAAAGTGTTCCCCTTACGGTGAAACAAAACTAATCGAATGAGAAAAAACTGTTTTGTTTTCAAATTATAAACATCCGCAGTCTAGTCACCACAAATAAAGGAGATATGTAGGTGGCTACATTTAGGTGGACCACCCTGTATATCTGTTCTGATTGGAGCAGTTATGAAGAACCGAAGTAATGTACAACTGTTACGAAGATATTCTATAACTGTCATTTTTCGTTTCTGCGTTCCAGTTCCAGTTATAGAACATCATCGTACCAGCTATAACATTATCTTGGTTCTTCATAACTGTCTCGAGAACCGACATCGATATTGTAACTGCACATTTAACTTTTAATTACTCGCATGTAGTACTTGCAATCTGAAAACATTAAATTTAGTGTTTCAAGCATAAACAAAGGTGCCGTCTACACGAGCAAATATTTATTTTGCATCGAAGTGGTTATTTTACTGAATAAAAATTTGTTTATGCTGAAGTCATGTAAAGTTCTATGTAAACAGTTATGTAGAAAATGGAGTACGAGTAACTGAAGGTGAAGGAGTAGGGTCTTGAAGATCTGTTAACATTTGTTGCTTCTTCTCGTGGACCAGGGAATTCCAACTTATTCCCCTTTGACAACTGAGTTAGCGAGTGGGGCGGCAGTGGACAAATTTCGACGGTTACAATATATGCGTGTTCTACTATATATCAAGTCCGCTCACTAAAGTTTGGCCGACTGCCCACGTCCATAAACGCATTTAGGAATTTCTTCTCGTAAAATGTTTATTGTAATGTTTCTTCGAGAAACTCTCATTAGTAGACTGCGGATCTTTATGCAAAAGAGAAACTTTCTACCTGAATCGCAACAAGCTGAGACGAAATAAATAATTAATTTCTTGCTGAATATGTTCAACAGGTTGAAAATAATGTAGTAGTACATTGAAATTCTTCAAACTATTTTACTGTCAAAAATTAGACCTGCCCATTTTTATCATAAATGCATAAAATCCGCAGTCTACTCGTTAGTTATGTAGAAAGCTTACTAAGATTACTATGTAATAATATAAACTATCTTGAAACGAGCGAAACGTTTCAAATTGTTATATTTAAAATTTTCTTTCTTGGCCAAACTTCCGTGAGCGGTAGTGTATAACAGGGGTGGGAATTTTGCATCAATTGAGACAAGACCGCCCTCACCAAAGCGTCCATTGTCCCCCACCAACAACCGTCGGAGAAAGGAGTTTGCGGGGCCCCTACCGTGCCTACCCCTGAGTTATATCTGTGATTGTCAGGAAAAACGCCGCATGTCGCAATTTCAAAAAATTCGAGTTTATGCATTAATTGAACTTTGTAGTATAGGATTTACGTATTTACCAGAAAAAAGTCATGAAAATAAATTCGAAAGGCTTAAAAACATAATGCAATTTATCCGATGTCCTATGTCGAAGCATTGAGAAGCATGAAAACTTCAAATGGCAATATCTCGAAAGTGAAAAATATGTGACATGCGGCGTTCTTCCTGCCAACCACAGATATAACGAGTTTAATAATATAAAAGTCTAAGCGGTGGGAGAGTGCCGCGTATGACTCGCGAGCTAGAAGTTGGAACTCCCTGTCGTGGACGAAGAATCCTCTGTTCCCCTTCCGGTCCCCGCCATTAACAATAAAAGAAATCGTTGTCCAGCTCCGGAGGGCTCTAAATTCGCAAACTAACAATCCTGCGCCTGTTCTCTGTCCATGTCTAACCAGACCAGTTGCCGAGTCTGCCGACGGACATCACGTTCGAGATCTGCACGTCATCGTCCTCGTCGTCGCCGCCACCGTCGACGACGACGCCAGCTCGGGCCGGCGAGGACAGCTTCAACGAGGACAACGGGAGCAGCACGTTCATCAAGTCCGAGAGGGTGGTCAGCGGCATGCATTTCCTGACTGATCGCGAGGAGGATCGAGGCGATCTGTTGCTGCCGAAGTCCGAGTCCGGGGAGCCCGAGCCGGAGGTCAGGAAACAGGTTGGTTGGTCTGCTGCTTTTGGTACTGCTTCGGCAGGCAGTGCACCACCTGCCCCTGGCTTCGTTCGGAGGACGAACACGAGGAAGAGGCGCGGTTTACCGCGTCCTCGCGGAAATTGCACCAACAGAAACGGACAGACCACGAGGAGACCGCTTCGAAGGCCCATCCCGCCGCGGATTTGATAGGGTGCTTTCCATTCGCGTCACGGGCATTACCGTGCAGCCGCGGGCATTAGGAAATTTGTTAGATACTAGAGAATTCTTAGCGAGGATCGACAGGACCTTCTATCGTTGCAGCGCCGCCGGTGGAGCGTTGAACTTTCGCAAGGGGAGGTCACGATTATTCTTCATTCTTTTCAACCTTAGACTGCCGGCATTTTTCCAATAAAAACATAACACTCTTTTTCCCGGAATATTTGTACATAAATCGGCTTATTGCAATCCTGCGTGCGCGACGCCAGGTCGGCAGGAAACGGAAGCGAAAATTTTCAAATTCTCAAATAAATCGCATGAAATGTTAAAATGAATCAAATGAATTTTACTATATGGCAATGCAAATTATATTAGTCGCTCCATATAGCATCACGCCGGTAGTCTAAAAGTTAAGGGGTTACATGCCCTGCCGAACAATCTGCACGCAGATTCGCAGCAGATACCACAGAATCTATCGGAAAATCCATAGCCGTCTGGCTATGATTTTGGCAGCAGAACCTGCGGACAGAATCGAGCTCTAAGTTGACTGCAGATTGCCGACACAGATCTTGCTTATATACCCTGATTATTTTAACCCTCCGACAGCGGGATCCGGGTCTATTTTATCCCGAAACAGTTTACTAATTTCTGGCGATTCAATTAAATGAAGTTAAATAAAGCAGTGAATGGGCCTAGATAATAGTTTCAAGAATATTTTTGCAAAATTTTATCCCAATTGGTCCAGTAGTTTTTCAAGTACGGATTTGGAATATACAATATGAAAATCCAACATTTTATGAATTTCGAAATCAACCTTCGGGATAGTATTCCATTTTTGAAAAATAGATTTGTTTTTATTTTATCAAATGTATGTAACCCCTAAACGCGGCTGGGCTTGAAACGGACAGGATTGATGAGGGTAAACAAACCTTAAAACATTAGAGCTAAGTTATTATCCAAACAATTTCGTCCACTAATAACATGATCTTCTTAGGACCTCCTAGGGGATAAAACAAATGAGGGACGAAAAATATTAATTATATTCGCAGAGAGAAATTATATCCAACCGATCCTACAAATCTTTCGAAGAACAATAATTCACAAATCTTAGATGAGCATTAACAATACAATTTTTTTACTACAGGAGACCCTATAGCGATTGCTATAGCAAATGTCAGCAAATTATTTTGAAGTCACACGTGGAGAACGAATTCTGAAAATAATTTGAAAAATGGCTGCACGTTAGCGATAATATTTTAAGCTTCATTTACGCTCATTAACGTTTCAAGCACGTCGTAACCTCTCCTTACAGGTCAAAATATCATTTTGTTTAGTTATCTAATGCAGTGTTTTGTTACAGCCAGTAGTTTCTAGTCAGTTATCGCAATAGTGAAATGTTTGTTAAGTTATTTAACCAATATTTATTCGATCAATTGACAAACGGAGGTACTACTCGAAGTAGCGTATAGAAATGAGCCAGCACAAATGTTGTGAACACGTGAAACGACTTTATCCGAATCGGAGTTCTTTTTGTTGTTCGAATTTTTTACCGAAAGAAAATTAATAAAGAATCGCAACTCGTGAGTTCGATATTAACACTGACAAGACCGATAAGATCGACAACCATTTCTCGATAAAGATAAGCGTCGTTGTCCGATACAGTGTGTCGTAGTAAAATTTTATCGATGGTGAAAATTGGTATTAGAACCAAACAAAAAAAAAAAGTATTAGGTGTGTTGTATTTGAACTCGTTTAGTCCAAGTTTTTTCCTAGCTACAATTGTGAACTTTGCAGTCACGAGTTTTGTAAGGTCTTTCTTTCTGATGTCTGATTTATCGATTCGCAAAACGTTGATAAACGAACAAAAAACGAGAAAAGAGAACAGAAACGAGAGCGTGTACTGTGTTCAGAAAGTTTTTTCGTTATAGGCGTTGTATTACGATATACATATATATGAATGAACTGTTTGTAACACTTGTTTAATTAGCGTATAAGGAAGCGTGCTTCGCGGATATAGCAAACTATATTTTCCGTCGTTCTGTTTGTGAGTGCGTCTCTGACTATTCCCATGTATATTATACATCCTATGTTACCGCCAGCAAGATGAAACTATTACGGATCGGTTTTTTTTATAGATCGACAAGCACAGAAGAGACTTTTGATTGCCAATAAAACTGGAAACTGTAACGTTGAAGATTTCTATTTGTCACTTTTGTACCAGCCGAATGGAAAGCACCCGAGGAACGTTTTCAGTTGGAAAAGTAAATCCTACCATCCTTGCGTTCATTCTCTTATCTCGTTTGTCCCCGTATATCTTCTTCTCTTATTAAAACCGCCGTTTACTTTTCACTCGCCGCCGGAGGGGGTTCGTTGAACCGGCCTTTCTCTGCGTAACAGAGCTCCCGGCTGCAAGCGGATCTTATTTTTACGTCAATTTATCATGGGTGACACCTTTTCTGTCGGTGCATCCTCCGCCTGCTTCGCTGCGCCGCGGGACCCTCAATTTACATGGGGAGAGCAACCTCGAACACGTTCGGGAACGTTTCGATCCACATCAGAAACTTTTGTCAACACGTTCGCTACCGCCGCACAGTGGGCCGTTTCTAGAAAATCCAAAGTGGAATTAATTGAATAATTTTCATGTCACGCAATAGATTGAAAACTAGGTATCCTTGCACGCTAATACTTGAGATAGACTGAAAGGGAAACAGACTTATATTTGATCTCGTTTTTTAAATAAATAATAGCCAAGTTCAAGTCTCCTGAAGCAATGTATCAGTTTTCTTAACGTCTCCTTGCCAATTAACCTTTACTTACCACGCACCTCAATTTGTGCGAAATTGCTCCCATTTCAGTTCTAATTAATTATTTATTTACATTAGTTAGGTCGCTGTTAACAGTTTTTTGACAGGAAGTTCGACAGGAATTACGCATTTACGAAGACATCGAAATTACCATGACCCAATGCGAGTAACTAAAGGTTAAGAATAGCGGATTGCTCGTATAAAGCTGTATGTTGCGCTCTTAGTCTGTCACTGCTATACTTTTCTTTATAAATTAGATATGTTGGCATAAATAAGTACTGCGTGAAAATAATTTGATAACTGTGACTCAAAATGCAGCCTGAAAAGGGACATGTCCGGCATTGCATTTTGCTGGCCTTCGATGCGATTAAAACCGCGGCCATTAATTAAAGCAATTGATCGAGCAGGCTTATGATGACAATATTATATCTGGAGAGACATATAAACATTGGTATAAATTGTTTAAAAAGGGAGATTTTCACTTATCTGATAAGTAGACAGCGGACCTGTATGCAAAATAAGAATTTTCTATCTGAATCGCAACAAACTGGAGCGATAAAAAAATTTGGGGTCTCGGAGACAGCTTCAGATTTTTGAAAAGAATTTTTATAACAATACAATTAAATCTGTTTGTTTATTTTTTATCCTGTATTATTCTTTATCCCAAATTTATTAAAAACGAGGCTATTTATGAAATTCATTTGTCGGTGTCTAAGAGACCCCACCTTACTATTTATGTGTTATTACGTTATTAGACCTTACGTTAATATGTTTAATAAACGAATTACACGTACTCATTCTTGTCATAAATGCATAAAATCCGCTGTCTAGACAAACTTTTCTTTTCTTGGAGAGAGACCCTGCTAAATCAACAAATGAGTTTACAAAACAGTTGGAGACATGCAAAGTGTCTATTTGTAACCGATTAAAACAATCGGGCAAGATGCACAAATTTCTTCAACAAAAAATCCGTAGAACTTTCCGGCCTAATGCAATTAACAGAGACATGAATTTTGTCCAGCGTTTCGCGATTCTGGCCCACTGTGCGCTCACACACACGCGATGTCCGGTAGTTCACACACGAGAGCAGTTTATGTTCTCCATTTTCTTTTTACATTTCGTGAAACAAATTGGGCTCGGTAAGTTGCAGGAACAACCACGTTTGCGTTCAATCAAGCGAGCAGTACCGTAGTTATTTTCGAAATCAAATCATCCTATCACATTTCGCTTTAATTAAAGAAGCTACCATAACAGGTTACGTGACTGGTGTAAATGGTACTCAATTTATAAATGAAGTCATAGTCATGTGAACGTTGACGTAACAGTAGACGATTAACAATGGATGATGTAACACTACAGAAGCATTACCGTGCTCCACAATTCATTAAATCGTAAAACAACGAACCATTTCGACTCTTCGAAACAAGTCCCGCCGTAATATACTCGATACTTTGAACAATACGATATCACAAAATATTGTTGCAACCTGTGCAATATTATCTGAGCTCTTAAAATGTGACTATTAAACATCGAAAGATTACCCATGACCCACTAGCACAGTTTTATCGGAAGGTGCACGTGGAGATCGAAAATTAGATTTTCTAATTTTAATCACACTCAAACTTTGCACAGATTATTTTTGAATGATTTGGAACAACTCTGGGGGGAGGGAGGCCGTAAAAGAAATTCAAAAATCCAAAAATAAGAGCTACTCTAATCCACACATTTCCCGCGAATCAAATGGCATAATTTTATCGAAGGATGCACGTTGATTTCGAAATGGGGGTCGAACACCCCGGGAGGTTGTCCGAGAGGGTGAATCGCGTATCCCTGAATGGGGGCTGAGGCGCGAGAGCAACGAGAGTAATGGGGGCGAGGAACGATGATTAAACGAATGAGAGAGGGAGAGAAAAAACCAAATAAACGTTGTTTTACAAGCTGCTGGAATACCTCATTCAAAACGACGGTTCCGTAGTCTGCAAGTGGTGCGGCGAGGTCCTACCGTCTCGAACCCGTTGGTACAGGCACAAGTACAAACTCCACGTCTCCACCCAGGTCACCCAACCGGCGCCGCTCTTCAAGTGCCACAGCTGTAATGCTTACTTCAAGTCCCGTAAGGGTTACATTGGTCATCTGAGCTCCCGGCATTCCGACAACGAGAACGACGAGAACAGGGAAGAGCCGACCAACAAGAAAGCCCGGAAGACCTCCGACGTAAGTCTTACCCTCTATCACGCGATCGCTTCTCGCCACTAAGGTGGACCTTAGCTACAGTGTCGGCCACATACAGTGTGAGTCTCGTAACATCACCACTTCCAACTCCTAAGTTGTTTGTTGTGCGAAAACATTTTTCAAACAAATTTTACATGGTTTTCTAGGGGACTGCGGATTTTTATGCATTTATGAAGAAATTGGTTGGGTAAAATATGAAACAGTAAAAGATTAGAAAAATTTAAGAATATTGTAATGTTGTTTTTAATGGAACAAAGTCAATGAGGGATGAAATCAATTTTTATTTTATTCCTGCTTCCCACGATAAATGTAGAACATTTTTAATTTGCATAAAGATCCGCAGTCTAAAGGGGACATACAGTGCTGGAATATGTTTTTTCTTAATTTTGTAGTATTTTCATCAAAATGTGACGGTCACCGTCAGTCTTTTTAACCCCTTGCCGTAACAGTCTCTTTACAGTTACAGTGATTAAAGGAAAATTTATATTTTTATGCTTAAATATTGATTACAAACGAATGAATTTGTATCTGATTTAAACGGAAAGGCGTAACATTTATATTTGTTAGACTTTGTTTAAGACCTTCATCTGGAGTTTGACTCGTTAAAATACGGCAAGGGGTTAGTGAAATTCTGCGTACAAGAATGTTTTCGTACAACTAATAATTCAGGAGTTATTACAGTAGTGCACGCTTTAAGCGTCCGCTCCTATTCCCCGCAATTTCTAAAAATTGGGACCGTGGGCCGATTAAAACTTAACCCCTTGCCTTACAATTTAACTCTGTGGTTCCCGGCGAAAACGTGCTACGGTAAAACCTTTATAGTCGCAAGAGCCTCGGGGAGGTTCGTTTGCACAGTTCGTTGACAGACACTATTTTTTTATCTTCAAAGATCGAGCCGAACGTAGAAAAGGACGACGAGTGTAAAGAGAGCCTCTTTCTTTCCCATACGCTGTCCTTCAATTACATCGAATTACATCGTGTTTAGTGTCATTTTAGTCAGAAAAATTCCAGAAATAAGTTAATGAAAGTCCCATAAAAAAATAATGAAAAATAAAGCAGTTTTGTAATTGGATTGGTAGTGGTTCACGCAGATATACCCAAGCCGAGATCAGATTACTACAGTGGAGGGGATATTTTTTTGCCTTCAACGTGTACGACCTTTTTGGGACTATAAAAGAATTACTGTACTTAATATTGCTTAGCACTGTACATACGCCCCAGGCCTAACCCAGAACCATCTCAAATTACGTAGAAATACTATTAAATCCGACATCCATTAGTAAACGGCAGACACTGATTCAGCTACCTAGTGCAAGTACATGGAACAATTTCGACGGAGTGCAAAAGATTTCATGAAAAATAAGGTTCACCCTATTGGCCAGTCATACACACCTGCTCTGGCTCTTCCTATTCCCCATCGATTGACACTCGATCAGCGAAAGCCTTTCTTCTATCCACGTAGATTATCCGCGTGCTCGTGAAATTGAGCAGGTTTTGCTCGTCGGTAAAAATACGCAGGAAGCAAACGCGCTATGATCAACGGAAAGGAGTAATACGAGCACTCGATTACTTCATCGCAATTCCATAATAATCGTCGTTAACTGGATGGACTTCTGTTAATCTGAAGACTTGGAATGAAATGGTCAGGCAAGCGGTTAAACTGCATTTAAATAATGTGAAAAAATCGATGGCGGTTTGATGTCGTCCAGTAATTTGCGTTTTTAAATGACCGACGACCTTGATGAGATTTTTTGCATATCAGGCGGACATTCGCTGAACCGATTTCTCGGGTGTACCGAGTCATCGTCAAATGAGGTAGAAAATATCTGGTAGCTAATAGATTCTTTTTGTACATAGTCGATTAGTCGAGTCCGTGAAAAAAGGTTCAGGGCTAGATCATCAGGTGGTCGATCAGGGAAGAAAGGTTTTCGCGGCTCGCAACCCCCGTGTCCGCTTGCTTGCGCATCATTCGCGATCGTTCACGCTCTGGCGAAAGGATAAGGGCGAAAAAATATGAAACCGTGCCCTCCCACAGATCGGGAAAGGGCCGGACTGGGAGCAGCAGAGGGAAAAAGAAGAGAAGCTGGTGGCGGACATAATCGATCGTGTGAAGAGGGAGTGCGAGGCTCAGGGTGAGACGGTGACGAGACGGGGCTACTCCAGGCGATCCACCGTGATGAACAGCTAAGGGCGAGCCCTCGCTAAAGGAACAAAGGGGAATCTGACGCCATATCATCGTCGTACGATGCTCTCCTCGTGACTCGGCTCGAAGAACGTCAGGTGTGCGCATCGATCGATCCCTGCCGACGTTCGATCAACCCTTTCGTCTTTTGACCGATTACGAGCAGCTCTACGATAAAACACTAATTAAGGGGAATCTCGAGTTTTAGGGAGGCTAAGATCAAACTAGGATTAACTTAACTTCACCAGAAAAATCGGCGTTTCTGTGCTCAATCGTTCGCGTTTGCCGAACACACGGTAGATCCGGTCCACGTCGCGACGATGTCGAGAGTCCTAGGTGTGAGAGATCCCGAAAATATCGGGAGGTCTCGAATATCTTCTCGTTGGAGGTGTACGGGTACCAGGGCTTAGAAACAGTTATGATATCGGTGTCGGTCCTAGAAACAGTTATGAAGGACCGATACTCTAAATAACTGTTATGGAGGACCGATACTCTAAATAACTGTTACGGAGTACGGAGGACCGAAATTTTGGTTGATATCGGATATCGGTCCTCATATCGATTCTAGGGCCGTTACTTTACGGTCCTAGATATCAACCAAAATTCCGATCCTTCGTAACAGCTATTTACAGTATCGGTCCCTTCATAGCTGTTTCAATTAAGCCATATTATTTTCGGGCCCGTTTCAAACCCTGGCGAGTATCCGCGGGTCTGATCGAGTCGAGATCCCGAAAGTGTATGAAATTCGGATACCCGAGAAGTTAAAACGCAAAGTTAGAAGGTCACGACAAAGCGTCGTACTATGTGATTAGATTTTTTTGGGATCCCCAAGCTTGACTCCATCCGACTTCGGGTACTCGAACATTACAAACTATTGGGATTCCAAGCCTGACCAGAACCCGCGGGTACTCGCACACCCAAAAATCCTGATCGTCGAATCGTCGCGTTCGCGACCGTTTTTACGAGGTTGCCGTTCGCTCGGTCATCTGTTCTAGAAACGAAGTCGGCAGGGTGGTCTTCGATCGCCGATACGAGGGTCTACAAAACTATCTAGTCATAACGCACGCGCGGCTACGTATATTTTTTTCGCATCCTAATCGGCCGCGCGGGGCGGCACACACGACATGTAAGTATCTACTACGTATTTGCCGCGGTAACGATTTGCACGCGCTAACTGCGAAAATTCGAAATCAGGCCTGGGAGCTGCGCGTCCGCCTGGCTCCGCTCGTCGAAAATCGAAGATCGTTGGTTGATATCGTTCCTTTGATCTCTCGGTAGGTCTCCGCGGGTCTCTCGATCGCGATCAAACTCGGCGCGGATGTTGTAGATTGAAGAGTGGTATTTTTATCGCCGACCAATGGCGGCGGCATCACATTGTCGCTTCCGATTCCTTCTCGACTGGCGATGCCGATTCCAACTCGAAACGAACAGTTTTTCCTGTTGCTCCTCGGACTGAAGTATACCTACAGGCTGTTTCACAAGAGCGTGGCCACGGGACAAGGTTTCTACGAGATGTTTTATCCTGTTTGACAGCGAGCTGGTGCCAATATGGCGGCGCCCTTACCTGTAAAAACAATCGCTGCACTGTACACGCGTATAACTTTTGAACCAGTGGATGCCTAACATCGAAGCTTGTATTTGCGACATTTTCTCGTCGAAATCTACAGGATTACGTTTAAAAAAGTTTAAAATTTTTGGTTTCCTCAGATGAAGTTCAGTCTATTGTATTACTTTTTTCTTTTATTCCATGCAAACTTTTCGATGATCAAGTATCGATATCTATGCTCTCTGTGCCAAAAGGGTTTCATTATAAATTAAGATAATTTCGTATTGAATCTTTTTTAGAAAAAACTATACAGTGTGAACAACGAATCACCCTGTATAATCACTGTATCTTTCAGTCTCGCTGTAGCTTGCTTTAAATCTCGATCTGGAAGCTCCTTCAAGATGCGGTTTCAAAAGTTTGACGTTCGAGACGCTTGAGAATGTCTATTTATTAGTGAGAAAAATGATATCGAGAGATTCTAAGCGAATGCGTGTCGAAAGAGGTTGCACATGCTTGTTCCAACACAATCTCGCAGTTATGGGATATCCAGTTTCGCAGACATTGCGTCCACGCTATTGTGAAACGGACTGTAAGCTAGTAGAACAGAAGAGGATGCCATATATGTATGATGTGTTTCTAAATAACGAAAGTGATCTCGGGGAAAGTGTTCCATTTAATCCGAGTATGATCTGACCAGACAAATCGATTTTGTTGGTACACCTCTGGCGAAAGGAATTCGATCAAACGAATCAAGCGTCTACCATTCGGTACCACGGTATCACTGCTCGTACAATTGACATGAAAAATATTTTTATTAGCTGTACAAAGAGATGCAATTATAAAAGAGTCGTATTTGAAGAAGATATTTGTTTTTTCATAAGATACGGAATGTGAAAATTTGAAATCGATCTTAACCATTATTCAAAATATTCTTTACATTATTAAATATGTTGGTATTTAATCAATTACTAAACGTTTAAGTATTATATAGAATGAAAAAAATCATATAGAATGGAATTATTCGAGATCGGAAGAAATGTTTAATTTTCGAGTTAAAATAGCTCCGACTGCAAAGGGTTAAAGATTCAAAAACATTTCAATGCTTTGCAATGCTATTTGAAATTTGTATATAATTTTCAGTAAAGGAACGGAAGAGCGTCTCTCATTTAATCAATATTTTTCTACAATATTTATCCAATACATATGTATATAATACTAGTTATTATTTATAATATACGGCCAACAAATTCTTTGAACAATCACGATTTTGATCGAACACTTTCTGCCAGTAATAAAATCGATTAATAGGCTCGCACGTAGACTCGTTTCCAGAATTGCAAGAGTGCGGGATGCGCGTTCTCATTTCCCGATAAATACAAAGATGGGATTTTTTAGTAGTCAAAAGCGCTGGATAAAAGATCGATCTAGGCCGCGATCGCCCTCGGAAGTTCTATTTTTACGTTTATGAGACGTAATTTGCATTATTCACAGTCACAGCTTTATGAAAATGGTTAGATGCGCAGTTGTATACTTTCGAATAATGCAAATTACGCCTCGTAAACAAAAAAATAGGACTTTTAAGGGCGATAGCGGCCTAGATCGATCTTTTATCTACCGTTTTTGTCTACCGAAAACCCCCATTTTTGTATTATCGAGAAATAAGAACGCGCATCCAGCACCCTTCTAATTCAGGAAAAACGAGAGCCATGTAGAAACGAATTACAGGAAGAGTCGTGAACAGTTAGATGAAAAAATCTGTGATGAATTTTCAATGATTTCACGGTTGAAAGGTATTCAATACAGTTCCTGTTTCAGCAAATCAGGGCACAGCGTGTCCAAGAGATGATAAATCGGCATTGCCAATCTGGAATGTACAGAAACGCAGTTCATCGACGCGAATGGAGTTGCGATTCGAGCCTGAAAAACTCTCCCAATGGGGGAAACAGAGAATCCAGTGCCAAATATGTATCTTCCCAAGCGTAGGACATCTCGTTGCGTACAAAAAAGATAATGAAACACATGAAACGTTCACTATGATACGCGATGAGAGCGATCGTTTGCTCAAAAGTGCAACCGTACTACTTCCTTCGATTGTGTTGGTTCACTCTTTCGTTATATTCGACGGGTCAGGTGTCGCGTGTTCCATCGTGACTCGCATACTTGGGCAACAATCCCGACGCAACCGCCGAGGCGTCATTCAGCAGCTCGCAACCATGAACGTCGCGACGCGCGTGAAATTCATAGAACTTATATCGGTATACGGGTATTGATGCATTTAAATCGCGTGGGTGACGTTCATTGAATCTGTTCGAACGATTTTCACATAATCCGAACGAACGCTTTGGGTAAAACATGAAAATTGTTTTTTTTTCAAATCATCTTGAGCTCCTTTCAAAATAGTTTCTCCGAAAATTTAGTTAAATATGATAATTAATAGACTGCGGACCTTTACGTGACACACAAATTCTCTGCATCAATTGCAAGAAACGGGAGCAAAATAGATCTCTTTCTTCCTCTCAGAATTTTAACGACAAATCAATATAAATCAATCATAAATTCATGAACTCTACGTTATTGATTAGCGTCCAAAAAGTCGTCTAAGGCGTCGGCAAACTACGGGTACCCGTGAAGGTAATATTGTTCTTTACATGAAAAAAATAAAGATAAAACAAATTACACACTGCAATGCAACGGCCGATAGTCGATAAATATTGTGTAAAAATTAGGGGCGTGAGGGTACCCAGAAATTTGGGTTCGGTTTGGGTCGGGTATTTTCCCCGAAGTCGAAATCGAGTAGGGTACCCGAAAATTTATATTGTTCGGAGACCCGAATGTCATAGATTTTCAGGTTCCCGAATTGACATTGGACACACAGGGGTGTCGAAATTTTATCGGTACCCGCTCACTCCTAGTAAAAATATCACTTTCTAATAAAAAAATCTTGAATCAGTTTTTTTTTGTTGCTCTATGAGTAGAATTACCCATGTAGATACTTCGAGTTTGCTGTCTGGCCCGTCGAGCCTAAAAATTTTACGATCTGGCCCTTTCCAAAAGAAGTTTGCCGATCCCTGGTCTAAACCCTTAGATTTCATACGTGACAAATCTTTATTAACAGATATCCTGTTTCGTTAACAGAAGAAACTTAAATTATTTCGAATTGTATATGTATATAAAGTATATTATAAATATGAAGTAATTTATTCACTCTAAATATTTCTGTAGATCGCCACAGATATGTGGAAAGCGGTATGAATGACAAATTTCTTTAACTGGAAAAACTTTATCCAGGTTCAAATGCATGAGAAATCTCAGTATAGTTTGTTAAACTTTTCTATACACCAAAGTACCGACAATCGTGTTTGTTATAAATGCGTACAGTCCGCAGTCTACTAATTTCTCATGTCTTAATTACTCAATTTAATCAGTATTGTTGCTTTTTTTAACCCCTTGTACTCTACAACATCCAATTCTTATAAAAATTCCAAGCTTTTCATACATAATTCGATTGTTATTATGCTCTACAAAACTACTTCAAGTAAAGCTAAAACTCATTGAGGAATTCCAAGATAATTTAAAAAGGAGTACCCTTTTCTAAATAATTACCAAAATTTTTATTCAGGGACCTCGCAGACTCTGTCCATGCACTGGAGGGTTGGCTCCCTTTAAACCAAAATAAAATTCTATTTCATTTCTGCCGATATAATAATCAAAATATAAGTTTTCTTCGTCTTCTAAAAAATTATGAACGACACAGAAGTTTCAATCATTGTAACCGTGAAATAAGTCTTAGTGCAAGGGGTTAATATAATTATTCGCTCGAAGTTTTGTATGTTCAAAGCGACGAAATCTTCGATTATCCGGTTGGCTATGAAATTTGTATAACGGCATTTTGCAGTATGCGCAGGTATGCGAGAGAGGATGTTCGCACATCTGACACGCTCGAGCAGGTTAGTTGGGCACGAACTAGTGTCGCTAGAGAGAAAAAAACGGTAGATAGATCGATAAAATAGATAAAAAAATATATCTACGCGTACACGAGGTACGAATAAATCTAATTATATATATATATATAAATATATATATAAATATAATGCGCGTTTGTCGCGGTAATCGACGCGGCCCAGCATTATATTGTATTAATCTTGCTGAATATTCCAAGAAAGTCTGTCCATTTTTTCGAATGTCTCGAAAGTATTTTAATCTCTACTTTATTGTTGCGTGTCGTGCGGCGCAACGGCAGAAGAACGAATTGCATTTATCTCGGATTTTAAAACTCACGATCACAATTTGAGTAGACCGTGCGCGCACAGCTGTTATACAGATACGTCGCGCACGTAAACTGACTAGTCGTTAAGTTCGGTGCTAATCAAGAAAGGCGTATATCCTTTATGCCTTTTTATTACGAAATACGATTGCATCAATTATTTTTCGGAACGAGAGAGAGAGAGAGAGAGAGAGAGAGAGAGAGAGAGAGAGAGAGAGAGAAAGAGAGAGAGAAAGAGAAGGCTTAACCCTTTGGAGGGGGTTCGCGTTCCACAGGAATAGTCACGCGAACGTTGAATCGCCGTGAAACAAGGGTGGAGAGAGAGAGAAAGAGTGATTGAATCAAATTCGTTCGAGCGCGCGGTGTATTTTGTCTGTAATATTTTAAAGGGATCGAAGCGGAAAACGAAGTGGATTGGGGGTGCACACGCGACTATGATCTCCAAAGGGCTAATAAAAAGAGGGCAACTCTCTTCTGACATTGCGCGACGGATTTTACACGTAATCATGTACAGGCGCGTACTTGCAGGCGAACTCTGCGCGTATACTATTGTATTTCTAATCCTACGCGCGCGTAATGAGATTTGCGTGCACGATTACGTCGTGATTGTATACGAGCAGAGGATGTTAATCGACTATCGTCGGGGGAAGCACACGAGCCACTTTTCGTCTTCGTTACTCTCCCGTTCGGCACGACGAATACGGGTTCTTCCACATTCTTGAACGAGCGCCGGAGTGTCTCTTCAACGAAAACGTTGTAATTCGACCGTGCGACCGTTTAGAACTCATCCGGTAATGATAAGCGGGGAATAATCAATTCAGGTTTACAGCGAGATTGATGCGTCGCTTGTGCAACAGGCGAACGCGAACAGAAAATCGCGCGGCCACTCTAGAAGTGAGAGAGACACCGATAAAGTCTGACAGGAATAATTGTAGCGGTATCGCGGCCTTGGGACGTTCTCAAATGAAAAACGAGAGTAACAGCGCGCAGGTCGTGCCGTGGTTCGAGAAACATTTTTTTTGTAAGATTAACGCGTCCCACTAGGAGTAAGAAACGCGACGGAAACAATCATCTGGACGGCAAATGCGATTCACATGATTCGCGAAAGTCTCCTCGCGTGCTTTGTGCCAATCGAGCGTTCCAGGCCGCCCCGAGCTTCTTTGGATCCTTCCACTTCCGCAGTTGTTCCGTTCCGAACGAGAAAAAGGGTATCATCGATAGGTCCAAACTAGAGATCGCGGATTTGCACGTGTACCGAAATACACATGTACACGTGGTACGTGAACCTTGTAGTGCAAATTTAAGGATCCGTGAGTACGGATCCGTGTATGTACATGGATCTGCGAATACGGATCCGTGTACAAGTATCGAAAAAAATTCGATCGGAAAACAATAACGCATCAGTATTTACAGATCCTTAAGTTCTTACCACATGTATTTCCACGTGAAATAGTAATCTCTCGTCCAAACAACGTATACGATCCGTTCAAAAAAATCATTCGCAGCAACTAAATCTTGGCGAGAGGATAAGATGTGTGGACATTGGACATGCACGACGACGTTACGTAAACCCTGACTCGTGTGCGTGCTGTCCACGATTCACCTCCGTGGCAAAGGGAGATCAAAACGTTAACTCGTCGCTGTAAAGATAAACTTAATTTACAACCCTAATCTGTAGAGCGCGCGCGCGAGAATATGAGCTCTCCATCTCCCGTGTGTTTTGCCCTTTATCGAAAGAAAGTGTGAAGCTTGTGAGGAAGTTGATACCTGGACAGCAGAATCCCAGATGATCTCGATGAACCCGGTCTGCCTTCACTTTGTGACAGCTCCGAACCTTCCATTACCAATCGTCTTCCTCTTATTATGTTGTTTTGTACACGCCACGCCGCGACACGTTGATATTAGGTGTACAACAGCGATATAATGTAATTTGTATAAGTAACGAATAACGTATAAATAATTTGTAGTCCGTTCCCTTTAGCAGCGCGTATAAGTGATAAACGAAAGTGACCTTTTTCTTCTGGGAAATGAGGATGATGTGTATACCTTAGATCGGGAAGGGTCGGTAGAGAAGCTGCGGAACACCGAAGTTCATCCAATTATTCCGTCAGATAGCGGTTTCTATAATAACCGGCTACCCTCGTTTCTCTGCGACAGTCGAAAATTGTCGGTTAGTATACAATTTAGCCGTGGCAATTACATCGGAGGGACGGGAAGACGAAAGAGTGGTTCGCTCGACGTATTTCAATCTTCCGTATTGAATCTTAAGTGTTACTAATCGTAAGATCGTAAGGCTGACCTCCTACGTCTAATGAGACGATTCAAGTTGAGAGTATTCGAGGAGATAAATTATTTATTTGTTTACGATAAAAAAAAACCGAGGCCGTTTACGAATCGTATTTCGGGCGGCTCGCGCCGACTCAAGAAGAAGACTATCATTGTATATACAATGACACCGACCGCCCGAATGTGCGACCCCGTCTAAAAGTGCACGAATTCCACAAGCACGTACGTACTATACGATTGAAGAAAACAAAAGAGAGAGAGTGAGAGTGAGATGAGAAGAAATAATTACAAACAAAACCATAGTACTTACGATCACGCTAATCGTCACCGGTTAGCAAACATTACAACTAACGAAATCGAACATATTGTGCATTATATGTCGGGAAAGAAATAAAATCAAAATGAACCGATTAACTCTGTCTTTTCAATAATTCCGGTATAATAATCCTTATCGTTTAACCCTTAACTCCTTACAGATTCATCGATCATACCTCGTCCATTTACGTTTGGTTTCTTTTTACACTTTCATTCGACTTATGTTTTCTTCGCGCTCTTACATTTTCAATAAATACATCGGAAGACAATATAATGGCTGTGTTCGGTCTCTAATCAGACCGAACGTGAGATTTATAGATATTCATTTAGAAACGGTCGGCTCAAGAGCTGGAAACACTCGACGCGACGCGACGGCCCCAGAACAATTTGGATGTCATCGGACACCACTTCGAGACCTCATAAGCGAACCCATTGATAGGACAATCTTATCGAACCGGAAGTTACACCCCGCGAAGTTCGGTATACGAACTACGGTATTTGGACGCTTCAGGCTGAAAAAATGAAAGGTTTTATAACATTTCTTTTTATCATAAAAGGAAACCACTTGCAGAGAACATATGTCCCATAAGTATGTTTCTTGTTTCGAGATATTTCAAGGAAAAGGATTGAATTCCATATAATGTTGAAATAGCAAGCACTATCTAACGGTTAATTTTTGACAATATCGTAAAAATTACATTGTATTAATTTAGTTTAAATTTTGACTTAGATCACATTCATAATTATGGGCACATATTAGAAATCCTTATAGGTTAAATTTTACATTCGATGGCCAGAAATGGTTGCCTTTTTCTTATGCAATCCTGTAGAGTAGTCTAGACCCTGGCAAAAAAATGCTAAAAATCCAAGTTTCAATCCTAGGAGATCAATGGTTCAAATTTTTGTATTGCGACTTCTCAACATACTACAGTAAAGTCGAGATTACTGTCCAACAGCCGTATTTATGGTGGACAGTAAGGCTGGTGTTTGTGATCGTATTTTTGTTACTTCAAAGGAGAGTCCGAACATAGAGAAGGACAGAATGAAATTCAAAGGAGAGTCCGAACATAGAGAAGAACAGAACGAAATTCAAAGGAGAATCCGAACATAGAGAAGGACAGAATGAGTGTCTCTTTTTTCCCATACGCTGTCCTTCCTTGCGACCGAAACTTGAATTGTCGATTTAACCACTAAATACAATTGGAATTATATCGTGTTTGGTCTTATATTAATCAGAAAAATACCAGAAACACGATAGTGAAATTTTATTAAAAAAATAATGAAAATTAAGAAACTTGGAACATTTCGATTCATTCGAGCCAATGTGTGGTGTTTACAACGATATACCCGGGCTGAGATCAAGGTGAGTGAGTAGGCACTGGACTTAGAACCTGGTGTTTACTGAGGACAGTAATCTCGACTTTACTGTATAGCACTGTGCTCGCATCTATCATCTGGTAGATGAAGTAATCTTGGAACACGGCATGTTATCTGAAGCCGGGTCTATGAGTATATATATATGTATAGTCTAACCAAGAGCAGAAAAAGCCCTGGCTACTATTAACAGATATTTCTGCTAAAAAAAAGGTCCTTCATTGTGTTTTGTTTCATTATCATGCAAAACCTAGGGCCCCCAGGTAACATTTGCTACGGGTCCCGTGCTAGCTTAATCCGGCCCTGGTTTAACCTCGAAAGCGAGATATACAAGTAAGTACATTTATGCATTATATATATTACATAATATTTCGTAAACATTTGGAAAAATGGTGCAAACCTGTTCGATAAAGACTCGTAAGGAACGACAGAACCATGATACAAATATATCATTTCACAAATAAGTATTTTCTACTTAATATGCATATATATTGTACTTACTATTCTTTTTTTAAATAACGTAAGTTGTGAGGAAATAAATACGGATTTCATATTATCAACATCCACATTAAAATTGCACTTTTTTCCAAATTATAAATTTAAAATAATAAGAGTAAAGTAAAAAAGAACGACTGATAAAATATGTATATTACACTGCGACTTCTCAATAGACTATAGCACTTTGCCCGCATCTGTCATCTGGTGGATGAAGTAATCTTAGAACACGGCATATTATCTGAAGCCGGGTCTATAAGTGTATATAGTCTAAGCTCGAAAGTATGGAAGTACCTCGAGCGAGTCCTAGGGGGAAACGAGATTGGTCGATGGCGGACGAGTTTCCGTTCTAAAGAGACTCGCGCGCCATGTTCTGTTTACAGTGTTACTGTGGTCGCGTCCATCATCGTCGCTAGGTACGCTCGTTTCCCCGCTCCCTCGGTTCAAGATTATTATGTTCCGCACGATTCTTTGGTGATGTTCGAAGGCGTGGTGCGCCCGCGTGTTTTCGAAGGTTGGTTCGCGTGACGATTAATTTCGGAGGAAGTGGCTGGTGTCGGCGGTGTGCAACGATGATTCTGTGGTACACAACGATCTACGGGCTTTCGGTGGCCGTGCTCGGTGTCAATGCTCTGCACGCGAAGGATCCGTTGGCCCATCACGGTAGATGCGAGCCGATCACTATCGATCTGTGCATGAATATACCGTACAACGAGACGATCATGCCGAATCTGATGAACCACCAAAAGCAGGAGGACGCCGGCCAGGAGGTGCATCAATTCGCGCCCCTGGTCAAGATGAAGTGCAGCCCTGACCTTCGTTTCTTCCTGTGCACCGTGTACGCGCCCGTGTGCACCATTATCGACAGAGCCATACCCCCGTGTAGATCGTTGTGCGAAAGTGCTCGTGCGGGCTGCGAACGACTGATGAACAGCTTCGATTTCGACTGGCCGGACAATCTCGATTGTTCGAAGCTGCCTGAAAATGGTGGGCCGGAGCTGTGCGTCGGGCACAACGAAACCACACCGCCGGAACCGTCGGCTCCTGTCTATCCGCCGCCGAGAATGCCCGTCGCCGAATTTCAACCGTCCTGGACCGTCGGCGGACCAAGACCCTTTGGCAGCGGCTTCATGGTCGGCGCCAGGGACTTCGGATTCGTTTGTCCTTTACAATTTAAAGTGCCGCACGAACTCGGATACTCGCTGAAAGTCGGCAATCAAGTAGAACGCCACTGCGGCGCACCTTGCGACGGAATGTTCTTCTCCGAGAGGGAACGACGGTTCTCCAGGGCCTGGGTCGGCAGCTGGGCTTCCGTCTGTGCCGCTTCCTGCTTCTTCACCTTTTTGACGTTTCTCATTGACACTGATCGGTTCAGGTAAATAACACGATCGCTGTTGACTACACGCTCGTGTCATTTTCTGTGGTTGTAAAGCGAAACTATTACGAATCGATTACTAATCAATTACTACATATTTAACACAGAACTTTATTTCGCTTGGAATTATTCTGTGAAACATTTTTAACCCTTAGCAGTCGAGAGCTGACCTGAGTCACCTCCGAAGCCACCACTAAAAATTGCTGTACCATTATTCAATACATAGTTTACGTTATTAAAGATATTGGTATCTAATCACTTACTACCTATTTAACGCACAACTTCGTCGCCGTGATTGTCCCAACATTTTTTTGGATTCAACAACTCACCCCTCCATAATGTAATCTTTATCATTTTTTTGGGGGATTATTGTGGGAAAGATTTATAAACTGTAGCAGTTGAGAACTGACTCAGAGTCACCACTAAACATTGCTGTACCATTATTCACAATATGGTTTACATTATTAAAGATATTGATATCTAATCAATTACTACACATTCAACACACAACTTCACCATCACGATTATCCCACCATTTCTGGGATTACATGGCCTATGGACGTTTTAGTAGATCCTTTGAAAGAAACTTCAATCATAAACTAACAACTCACCCTTCGATAATGTAATCTAATCATTTCGTTTGGGACTATTCTACAAAAGATTTTTAACTCTTAGCAGTCGAGGGGTGACTCAGAGTTACCAGTAAACATTACTGTAAGTCACGTTTTTGAAATGATCGTACCCTGACCTAGCTCGGCAATTTTTCCTTTACAAAATGCATATCAGCAAAGCAAAGACACGAGTAAAAACTGCAGATAATTATCTGGGAAAGGGAGCCTTTACAGCAATGACCTTGACCTTGGGATACGTTGTAGAGGGGAGGGTCCTAAGTGACATGCTCTTTATTCAAGGTATGGGACAATTGTAGTGCAAAATGTATGGGAAAATTGTGCATTATATATTAGTGGAAGTATATACGCATTTAGTTACATTAACTTTCAACAGACTCATGTGTACAATTTTTATCCGATGATTACCAAACATTGTACTGTTACCTTAATAATATCGTATTAAGGATTTATGTTGGAAAGTTTAATTAGAAGACACATTGTATTTTAAGTATGTCCAAGTAAAATAGTGTAACTTCAAATCTTATTTGTCATTTAATTGAGAACATACATTTTTATTTCACTTGGACTAGTAGTAATAAATTGATGCTTAAACATGTATGTTGTTTTGCCTTACAACCACATAATTGTTCAAACTGTGAATGTTACATATATAAAAAAGAAAACAATTACACATTAGGAACTGATTCATTGTATGGTGTAGTTTAATGAAAAATTAAGTAAGGACATAATCTGTAAGGATGACCAGTTAGCCAGTTTCTAATTTTCTTATTTATGTACCTAGAAATTCTTGCATTCGATTATTATCGTAATATCCATACTAAAGTGGATTAAATTGTAATTCTATTCATTGTGGGATACTTCGTTTCAATTAATTATCATTCCCTATGTTCTTGTATCCGTACGAGCTTTTACGGTTGAGAAATCACCCAACTAACAGATTGAAATGGTTGTTTTATTGTTGTGATTCTGGATGTTGGTTAGAACTATAGTAATTATAATTGCTGGAACACAGATTATAGTTATCGTTGTCTGTTTTTATGAATTATAACGTTGAATATTCACGTTGTAAGAAAATATTAAATATTGTTTTGTCTATAGGTATCCGGAAAGACCAATCATCTTCTTATCAGTCTGCTACCTTATGGTTGCACTGGTATATGTAACTGGTTGGGCAGCTGGTAACTCGATCGCGTGCAGAGAACCTTTCCCACCTCTTTTAGAAACAATGCAAATGGCGTCAACAATAACGCAAGGTACCAAGCATAAATTGTGCACGGTACTGTTTATGGTGCTTTACTTCTTTGGGATGGCGTCCAGTATATGGTGGGTCATCCTAACATTGACATGGTTCCTAGCTGCTGGTTTAAAATGGGGCCACGAAGCGATAGAAGCTAATTCACAATATTTTCATTTAGCTGCTTGGGCAGCACCAGCAATAAAAACAGTTACCATTCTCGCAATGGGAGAGGTAGAAGGTAAGTCATTTAATGAGATGAGTCTGTTTCTTCGAAAGAAATAATCCATGGTCTACAATCAATTGTTATATTATCTAATCAACATGTTTATTCTTGTAGGGGATATACTGTCTGGCGTTTGTTACGTGGGACTTTGGAATGTGGAGGCTTTACGCGGATTCGTTTTAGCACCGTTGTGCGTCTATCTGATCCTTGGAACTGCCTTCTTATTAGCTGGATTTGTTTCTTTGTTCCGTATCCGTACGGTAATGAAGCACGATGGCACAAAGACTGACAAATTAGAAAAATTAATGATACGTATCGGCATATTTTCTGTATTATACATAGTTCCTGCACTGATTGTCATAGCTTGTTTATTTTACGAGCAAGCGTACTTCGATCAATGGATGTTGACATGGAATATGGAGATGTGTTCCAGACCAGGACCACAATCTCTCTATTCCATACCATGTCCCGTTGGTGAGCGTACCCGCGATGTTGGAAGGCGACCAGAGTTTGAAGTTTTCATGATAAAATATCTAATGGCTATGATCGTCGGCATAACAAGCAGCTTCTGGGTATGGTCGAGTAAAACGCTGACTAGCTGGCGACAGTTTTTCAATCATATAAATGGTCGTCGCGCGGAAGCGTATGTGTAAAGACTCATATTTCCATTGTAGCAAAGCTTCTAAAGTTTTGTTCTTCTCAATCATCACATCTGTTCATTGATATCACTCTTGGAAGATAATTAACCAAACTAACTCATAACGATATACATTTCATCCCAGTTGATAATATTTAAACAATTTTTACGCTAAGTTTTGACTTACCGGAAACAGATTTAAACACGAGGATATGAATTTTTATACTATTTCTTTTTTATATTTTATCAATGCATGACTAATAACAATGAGATTATAGATAGGATGCCGTGCCAAAATACTCCTTTTCTCTTTTTTTTTTCTTTTTTATCGAGGCGGTTCTGTTTCGTTGAGCAAGTATGCGAACTTTTCCATTGTACAGTAATGCCGACATTACTGTCAAACAGCCGTATTTTTGGTGGACAGTAAGGTTCGTATGTTTGATCGTATTTTTGTTACTTCAAAAGAGAGTCCGAACATAGAGAAGGACAATGAAATTCAAAGAAGAAGCCGAACATAGAGAAGGACAGAATGGAATTCAAAGGAGAAGCCGAACATAGAGAAGGATAGAATGAAATTCAAAGGAGAAGCCGAACATAGAGAAGGACAGAATGAGTGTTTCTTTCTTTCCAATACGCTGTCCTTCCTTGCGACCAAAACTTGAATCGTCGATTTAACCACTAAATACAATTGGAATTATATCGTGTTTGGTCTTATATGAATCAGAAAAATGCTAGAAATACGATAGTGAAATTTCATAAAAAAATAATGAAAATTAAGAAAGTTGAACATTTCGATTCATTCGAGTCAATGTGTGGTGTTTACACCGATATACTCGAGCCGAGATCAATCATCGCCGCCATCGGCGCGGCGTCTGCCGCCAGTGGAGTGGGTAGGCACTCGTCTGAGGACGTAATATAAACAAACGACAGTAATCTCGGCATTACTGTATTTTTATAGAAGTTAGATAGGGACTGTATAAAATGTTAAAACTAATCGTTGATGATTAGTTTCCAAGTATTATTAGACAAAGTTTGCATTATATTTTAAGTAATATACTCTTCCCTCGTAACTTCGCAGAATTCATGTCTAATATTGTATCGTTTTATGTTAAGTTAAAAATACTCAAACTGTTTGCAGACGAAGTGTTCAAAGTTTATAAGTGTACTTTTCTACTATGCACAAAGCAAATGGTTGATATACTGTAGCATGTCGTGTCTTCAGACCCTCCATTTTAGGTTTGATCGATAAGATCATGAATGATTACGCTTACTAATCTCTCGAATGGTTTTTATAATTCTACGAAACTGTTTGTTTTTTTTAGAGATATTTTATAATATTTACTATGACTCGAACGGACATCTGAAGCTTCTACTTGTCTAATTATTAGATCATTTTTTCCATATTTTTCGATTCGAAACAGAGTTTTAGAAATTTTATATTTATAAGCTACAATCGAGGCAACCACGTCTTTGAAAAGTGTAAAATTAACTTTTAAGACATACTCTACACTAGATTAACTAAACTGTATATACTTATATGCATTACTTTTAGCATGTACTATAATATATTTTTAAAAAGTTATGTACATATATATGTCTGTCAAGGAATTGGCGTTTTTGTATGTTTCCTATACGTAATCAAAATACTCGAAACACCCGTCGATGTAAGTACACAATCGAGATTACTCGGTGACGACTCGCAAACCGGGTGTAATTATTGTTCCAACATAACTGATCAATTCGTCCATTGAAACTGTCGAGCTTTTGTGTATGTAATGTATTTACGGCGTATTAATTTAAAAAAAAACTATAAAAATGCTGTAACTAAAATGGCCGTACGTACAACACTGTAGTTGCGCAAACTATCATACATGAAATATACGTGACGTTGTGTAAAGTAATTATATAACTATTATATTCTTTATATAATAAACCGGAATATATACATAAAACAGTTCATTTATAGTATGTTTATTTAATCAATTTATATTCGCTTACAGACATGTAATTATCTATAATTAAAAATGCATGTACATACTATGAATAGTATAAAAGATATTAATAATAATTATTACGATGAACTAGGTTGCGTTTCTTTTGGTTTTGCTTTTGGTGCTTTATAAATTCCAAGTTTTCGTAATTTTCGTACAATTATCGGCGTTATTGTGAATGTCATCGCTAATCGTACAGGCGCGAACAATTTGTGAACGCTGTACGCCAACAAAAATGATGACGAGGTATTTAATACCTTCTCTAATGCAACATTTTCCTGGCAGATAGTTTTAACAAGAGGTGTTAGATCTAGTCCACTGAAATCAGTAAATCATTTTATGTGCATCTAACGGTTGCGTAAGTAACTACTAATAATATCGAAGTTTCAACAATTATTGTTTGATCACTGTTCACCATTTTCGTAATTGTAGAAAAAGTAAAAAATGGTATCTTTAGAGATTCGATACATCCGGAATGACGATGTTCGCCTAGTGCATTATTAATTTCGAAAATTAAGAGGGTAACCTCGTGTCTAAGGTTGTAAGGGTGTGGGATGCGTCTTCTCATTACTCGATAATGCAAAGATGGGGGTTTTCAGTAGTGAAAAGCGCTAGATAAAAGATCACTCTAGGCCGCAGTTGCCCTCAAAAGTCCTATTTTTACGTTCAAGAGGCATGATTTGCATTATTCGGGAGAATGTAGCTGTCGCAGCTTTATACTTCCGAATAATACAAACCCTTGGTAGTTGAGGGGTGACTCAGAGTCACCACTAAAAATTGCTGTACCATTATTTACAATACTGTTTACATTATTAAAGATATTGATGTCTAGTCAATTACTACACATTCAAGATGGTGTTCTAGGTAGGTGTTCCAATCCTGGAAACGAGACTACCCCCTTACTTTAATGGCGAAGATAAAGAAACTTGACAGTTTGTCATTCCGAGTGTATTCTGTTCAATTTCCAACGAGATTTAACGCAGAAACTAACCTAATTACAGCTGTATAACATGCTCCGAGAGATATTAAGGAGATTCCTATGTGAAACACTGCAACAGTTTTTCCATAATCCCTCGCCAACAATCTTAATTTTTCCTTCATGGACATTTCTGGTGCGCCCTGTTGTTGGGCTTTGGTCTGTACAGGTGTATTTGTCGAATATCTCATGCTGAAGATACAATTCGGCTGATAAATTTTTCGTAAAATAATGCTCGTTGCGACGACGTGACTTGCGGTACCTGAGCGACAGATTACAATTTCCACACTGTTTACCTTAGTTGGTAGCAAGGGGAGTGTGTCTTCAGCATGCTCTGATAATTTGTTGCAATAATTATAATACATTACTACAAAGACCCAGCTAACTACGTTTCTCTCATGAATTAGAGCGTCTAGCGTTGATAATTATACACGAACCCCGTAACATCGAAAATCTACAGTTAGAATGAATTTATTGAACTGAATAAAGACAAATTTTAATTGATTCGTTAATTTCCTCAACCGTTAGTACGAGTATTGTAATGTTCTTTTTCGAAACTGCGATGTAGTAAAAGTTATAGAAAATTCCAGGTGGCAATATCCCTTGTAATGTTTACTGACCACTCGTTTCCAAGTTCAATTTCGGTAAACGAACGCTTCGGTAATGCGATTTCTGCATGTCCTCGGCTATGTATTTTCCATCTCTGGCCCACTGGCCGCCTGGCATGTTCAAATGCGTTGATTTGCCGCTAGAGCAGAACGGTTTCGGTACGTTGGTCTGCATAGTACCGCATAAATTCACCGCGCCGAAGCAATCGTACGAGTCCACGTGCGAGTCGCCGCAGGTGGCCGGGATGCTGGCAAATTCCGATGATTTCGACGACTGCTCATTGCAGAACGACGCACGATCAACACACTTGCCATAGATCAACATTGGCGCCGCGATGTCCCGCGATCTCTCGGGCGTAAAGCGACCGGTTTCGTTTGCAAATATTTCGGAGACATTCGTGGGAAGCGGTAGAGTAGGAGGATCCGGATAACGTCGGACGCTCGTCACGTGAAGAGCTTTTATTCGATTTTGATGCACCGCTGCGTACCGCGTGCATTGCATTTCGCCCAGAGACGTACTCGCTGGAAAAATTGAAAGTTCTTCTGTTCAGATAAGCGTTGAAACAGAGGTGGGCTGTATATTTCATATATTTAATATTTTAGATTTTAGGAGGGAGGGGTATCGCAATGAAGGGAGCAAGAGAATAGGAGAAACAAAGAATAAAGAGGTGCAATAAGAGTTATGTAGATACTTAGTATACTCTTAGTTAGTAGAAAGAGATAATAAACAATCGGAAGGAGAGTGATGAGTAGACCGAGGATGTTCATGTAATTTTCAATTTTTGTAGATCGATTTTAACCAAGTGGAATCATGTAAAATATTATTTTCAATGGTAGTAGTCTTCGTACTTCTGAAATAAGTAAAAATCGTACTTTTTCTGTGGAATTTTATATTTTAACAATTTTTGAAAATTTTGAGAAGCCAAATTTTGAGTATATACATAAAAATCCGCAGTCTAGCGATGAGTGAAATTTATTAAAAATAAAGACAAAATATAAATATTCCCAATATTCTTAAAATAAATTACTATTTTCAAAAATTACTGCATCAAATAAAATATTTTATTTTCACGAATTACTGCATGAAATAAAGTATTTTATTTTTAAAGTTGTATGCATACTTTAAAATAAATAGCGTTATTTACTATTAATAATACTATTTTACAAAATCAGGCGTTATTTTATTTTACGCTAGTACCATAATTAGTAGACAGCAGATTCTATGCATTTACGAAAAAAATGAGTAGCTATAATTTAATCTTTTTTTGAAAAAACAAACCATAACGTATTTTTTCTTAAAATAAAATATTATCAACTATATTATTCTTGTAACAATCTTGAGCGAATCTAATCGTTCGAAACAAAGAAATATACTGTCATGTCATCTTGGTTTATGTTACATAATTATTGCATGTACCATTACAATTCGTTTCATGATAACATCAATCGTAATATTGAGAAAAGAATTGTATTTTTCTCTGAATAGATGCTAGGTACGTTACACTTGTAGAACAACCGGTTGTATATTTAACGAAAGTAAGAAACGATGAAAAGACAATAAAATAAATGCATTGTGATATAGTCAATAATGCTTTAATATATTTTGACTTGTCATCGAACAATGAGAATTACAACTTCTTGAAAAATGGGATTGATTGAATGAATACAGTTTCGTGATGATTGATGAACATCACCGCAGACGTCAACTGTTATTTAAATGTGTATTGTAAATTTCATACCTGCTGCATGTGAAATACGTGAAAGACTTGTCATTAAATCGGAGGAACTACTGATACGTGATAACGCCATCGTAGAACTGTTAAGACATTACGAACACAGTTGTTTCGCTGTCACGACACTCGTCGACTGTTTAATAGAAATTCTCTAGACACATATGAAATTTGATAAATATATATCAAGGTGAATCAAAAAAATTAATAAGAACAAACCGGATATTCAAAACAGCCTTACACCGTAGTCTCGGCGAGACTACCTAACCTAGCCACACTGCCAACACATTCACATCCTTCGCAAACATACAAACTATGCAGGCATAGTTCTCGAACATTCACGCAACTCATAGAAAGTTATTGTAATTTAAGAAACGTCATTCAAACCGGTTAATTTGTGCATGTGGCAACAGAATTGTACATGCATGTATAATCGTATGCTGGAGAGCTTGTTTCGACAGGAGGGGAAACCGTAACAGAAGCTGAAGAAAACTCCAAAGCGATGCCAACATTGCCAACGTGTATTCTACTCTTAGACCATATATACCTATAGACCCGGCATAGGTATAGTATGTGCATACGATGCAGTGGGACGAGATCCAAAATTATCTGGTGCCCACAAGCCTCGATTCGAGATAATTCAAAATGGTGGATAGTGTATGAGACGAATATATTATATATAATATATGTATTGTATTCGACATATACATGTATATTGTTTTTACTGTTCTTTTTTTAAATAAATTAAGTTGTGAAGAAATAAATACAGATTTCATATTATCAACTCCTACATTAAAATTTAACTTCCAAATTATAATCGACAAAATGAGTTAACCATACTTAAAATAATAAGAGTAAAGTAAAAATAAACGAGTAATAAAATAAAATACATGCATGTATATTACACAGTTACAGTTTCCATAAATATTTATACAGAATAACATGTGACGACGATTCCCCTTTCCCCTCTGCCACTTTAGCATCACGGTACTGTGATTTCTCAACATACTATAGCTCTGTGCCCACAAGAGTCGTCTGCTAGGCGGTTTAATCTTGTAACGAGGCAGTTTTATCTCGCCGCGTCTATAGGTATATATGGTCTAAGATTCTACTACCTCTGCTACTACCAACTATAAGTAGAAATCTGTAACTAAAAATTTGTACCGCATATCGCCACAGATAAGAAAATAACACAGAGGATACCTCTCTGCACAGAGCTTAGACCATATACATTATAGACCCGGCTTCAGATAACATGCCGTGTTCCAAGATTACTTCAACTCATCATGAACAGATGACGGATGTGGGCAAAGTGCTATAGTCTGTTGAGAAGTCGCAGTACCAAGAAGCTAAAATGTTAGAGGGGAAAGGGGAATCGTCGCCGTATCTCATTCTGTATAAATATTTATGAAAACTGTGACTGCAATATATATTTTATCTTCTTACTCATTCATTTTTACTTCACTCTTATTATTTTACATATGGCTAACTCATTTTGTCAATTATAATTAGGAAAAAGTTAAATTTTAATGTAGACGTTGATAATATGAAATCTGTATTTATTTCCCCACAACTTACTTTATTTAAAAGAAAGAATAGTAAGAACAATATACAAAACACTTACTTGTGAAAAGATATATTTGTATCACGGTTTCGTCGTTCCTTAAAATTCTTCATGCAACAAGTATGCACCATTTTTCGAAATGTTTACGAAATAATGCACAAATATACTTATATACCTTGCTTTTATATCGTTATCTATCTATTTGAATTATCTTGTGACGTGACTTGTGGGCATCAGACACTCCGTTATTTTGGCAGTCAACAACTCGATTTCTTATGCCTCCTGCGACGACATTTATCGTTATAAATGTTGGAACTAGATCCACGAGTTGATAGCAACGTCATCGTTAAAATAGAAAATTACGTTATCGACACCCGCCACGTTTAAAAATTTACATCCATCTGGTGACGACACATGCTGATTAAAACAGTACCTGTGCGTTTGCAACCAGAATTGTTTCGTGTCAAGGGGGTCATTAAATAGTCTGGGGTAGTTTTCGTTAGTATGCGTCACCTCGTAAATGCGGTTGAACATCATCCCCCATGTTATAACAATTTGAACAGAGCTGCACCGTACAAAATTCAAATCTGCTAATCCATCCATTCAGTTTAATCGTGACATTATTATACCAACTGTATTGTGTCCCCAATTGATTTCAATCGCTTTAACGACAACCCATTACGTTCTATACATATATTACAAGCAAGAATAATTTTATGATCACGACGGGCTTGTAAATTACAATAACGTCCGTTCAGTAACTGTAATTCGATAGCATGCATTTCAGATTTGTCTGGTTCGAATACAATCGGCGTGAAACGAACGTGCCACTGTTCATGAATCACATCAATTTCTATCCGGTTTGGAAAACGCACAATCTTATTTGTCAGATAGTAGATTATTCCGATTTGTGTCAGGCAAGGGTAAATGACACACGTAGGGGTTTCTGTAATATTAAAATAATTTAATTGTATAATTCGATAGACAGTAACATGGTTTACACGAATGACGTAATGCCACATCGAAGTTGTTGCACCTGTCGTGGTCACCCTTCGGACAAGGGTCTACCAACAATGGGGGACATTTATCGTTACAATAATATTTGATGCGACAACAATCGCTGCGTACTATAATCGACCATCGACAACGAAAGTACGCGTCTAAATTATAATATAAATCGAGGGAACGGTTAAACAATTCGCCTGCGCGTCCACGTGTTTTAGGCGGCTTACAAATAGTAATACGATTGAGACAACAAGAAACTTACGACAGTTTCGCGTTCCTAGAACTCAAGAACCATTGTACACGAGACAATCAGTGTCCGGAGATTCATTCACGGGTCATATTTTGCAATAAGCTGCCGAACACCGTGTATTTTGTTAACAGGGAGGCGCTAACACGTTCGCTGCCGAATTTACATAATGTATTATTTACACACACACACAGAACATTACACACTCAAGAACTATCCAGATCTTTTACCGATCTTTGCTTTATAAGATGGAGCAAAAATCCTTAAAACGGGCAGCGAACGCGTTCACTTAATATTTGCTATTGTTCTTAATCTACTTGATAATTATTCACATTGGCGATACCGAAACAATTTTGATTAGTTTGGAATGCCTTATCAGTAGACTGGCAATCTTTATGCAAAATAGAACGTTTAAGAGTCATTTACAAGAATAAGGGAGTTGAATACAAAATTTATTCTTTCCGTTAATGATTTTGATTACTCGAAAGTAACGTGTCCATATTGTCATCACTGAAATATTTTTGTCAAGTGTCAGAAACATAAATGAAACGAAAACAAATCTGTTCTTTGAAACAGGAAAATAGAGCTTCTTTAAAGTTCAGAGTACGTCAAGGATAGTGAAAGAATATTCTGAAGATCGTACAATGTCTTTGCAGTCTGTAAACGCATAGAATCCACAGTCTACAGTTAACATGTATCAAGCTCATCCTAACTGGTGCGGAATCGCTGATGGATATAATCACCGCCTACTCCGTAAACATAGATAATAAGAGAAGGAAGGAAGTATCAAAAGAAGGAACGCAAGAGCTTGAAACGTTGTATCATTTGGATTTTGTTCGGACGACGATCGATAAGTACTGTTCATTATTAAGGGAAAATTTATTCCTCGTTACGCAATACAAGAATGTGAAAAAATATGAAAAGAATAGAAGATTTCATCGTTTCCGCTTTCTTCCGTTCGTTCGAGAAAAATCAACCTTGCTCCACGAGCTCCGCGGTGTTGGCTTCAGACCTCCGCGGTCTACGTGTTCCAGTCACTGGCCGTTGGTCAAGACTATACAGAAATTGTTTAGCGGGTCTCCGACGGTTCCGGTTGGTCGCGTCAACGAAAAAGAGAAACTAGATAAACGAAACAAGAGCAATCGGCGACCAGTTGCACGGCATTTCGTTCACGGGAGGATGCGAGTTCGGTGATGATCGCGCCAACCCTTTTGTTGCCAGAATAGGTGGGATATGCAAAAACTGGCGGACCGATTTATCGGTAACCCTTTGCACTCGGAGCTATTTTAACTCGAAAATTAATCTGTTCGACCTAGAATATTTCTATTCTCTATAATTTTTTAAATTTTATGGATACGAAACTGATATAATAACTCGTACAATACTTAAATGTTCAGCAATTGATTTAATTTGAATAATGGTACGGCAATTTTTCGTGGCGCCTCAGAGTCACCACTCGAGTGCTAAGGGTTAACATTTTCATGGAACAATCAAATCGGCCCGTGGTAGTTTTGCGCATAAACATCCGACTATCAGCGAAAGGGTCGAACCGTCCGTTAACGTCGGATCGCTCCGACTTCGCTGCATCATGCGAAGCAATCGTTTACGAATGCAAGTGCCGTCTCGCAGTTTAAACATCTACCGGTTAAAATATACAGAGAGAATAACCATCGTCGCGTAGTCGTGTGAACTGCAATCGTTCGCATGCGAATACGGGAGTTCAGCGTGTACATTCGGAGACAACGACAAAGCAAGAACAACGTGGACCCAGGTGGATCATTAACAGGGTTTGGCCAAGGAAGGGTTCCGTGACCATTGCCGTGCAAAGCAGGCCCTATCTAAATTAGTTCCCCTTGTAGACCGGTTCTGAAGATGTTCGAAGAAGAACGGTCCTCGTCTCGAGGATCTTCTTCAGAGTTCTTCTTCTTAAGGTCTTCTTCAGCTTCTCCTCGAGGTTTTGCTGGATTCGCCGACTCGCTGTACCGTTGCCTCCGAGTGTACACGCTCAATCTTACAATTAAAGTAGTCCAGAGCTCGCGTGCTTATTTCCCGCTCGGTCACGGTCCGCTGTCTCCGAATCCTACCGAGAAGAGCCAAACGACGAGAAGGAATTCGCTCTTTCAACGACACTCGGTTAGAACTGGCTGTGCCGTGAGCTTTTACCAGCTTGTTAAACGTTGCAGAAATTGTACAGGTTCAAGGTCCGCGCGCCTAGGGTAGCGTGTAACCGAGGTCACGCGTTTGCAGCGTTGGTGGTCTCCTCCTCTTTGCTCAACTCTATCAGCTTCTCCAGGGAAAATTGCCGCGCCCTCGCCGCCCACACTTCCCCGTTTGCTAGCACCCTGCAAGAATAAACATAGTATCGTCACGACGACACGAAGTCACATTGAAGTTATTCTTATTATTAATCTGCTATTCTTAGCTCTTATTGTTAGTCGGTATCGTTAGGTCTCTGACGACCCATAAAATAGTTTAAATTGTTGATTTTGTCATTTTGTCATAGTTCAATTGTTCGTTGTACCGCCCCAGAGTGCGGACAAACCTGGCATGTCTCAATACTCGTTTATATTACGATATACGATAAATTTCTTTGGTCAAAACTGCATATTAGGAGGAAGCTGTTATTATTAATCATATAACAATAATTTGCATGCATAAATATTGTTAATTTTCTTTTTAAATTATTAATTTTATTGTTAAATTTCATTTTTTGCAAATAATTACCATTGCATATATATTGGTAACTTTGTCCACATTGTGCGCCCCTTAGAGATTTTAGCGCCCTCCAGAGGCCATTTCGCGGGGTTCTGGAGCAGGCATGGGCAAATTTTTGCTCAAACCTGTTCTAGAGAATGCCTTCTTGGATGCTCGATCGAAGGAACGATTCCGGGTCCGCAGAAGTATCATTCGAAACCGAATACGTACCGTCTGGTGTTTTCGCTGACCAGCCTATCCGGCGCTCCGTAAACCGGCGAATTAGCATAAGGATCATAGCCGAGCACAGAAAGCATCGGCGCGATGTCAGGCATTTCTCTGACTACGTCATCCGGAATGTGGCCGACCCACTTGGTCAGTGCTTCCAAGTTGACTGGCTTTATGATCTGATCCGACGACCTCTCCACCCTGCATACCGAAAATACAGAATTTAACGTTCGATCGTTTCAACAGACCAGGACGCGAGTCGATCGTCCTTTTCCGCAGAACGATCCTCATTCTCTCGGAATGACATCATTCTCGAACACGAAAATTGTTGCTTCGTCAGCTAGCTCTCTTACTTGCTCAGAGGCACGCCGCCCGGCTTATTAATGAACTCCTCGTGATGCATCACGGACTCGTTCCACGGAACGTCCAGGAAGTTTAGAATCTTCTTCATCCATTGACGCGGATGCAGCACCAGCTGCTCGTACGGGACCATCAGACACTTATCCGATCCTATTTCCTTGCACTGTCCGTACATGATCGAGATCGCGTGGTTCCACTTGATCAACGATTGCCTGTAGGAGGATAGATCGAAGCCAGTGATGGTGACCTGGAAGATGCGCGATTATCATTCAGTACTCATCATCCACTATCGTACAGTGGGGGTCAGTTACTTATGTACAAGTCATTTGTTAACCATCAAACTGTAAAGGGACATTATTCGCATCCGGACAATTTCGAACAGTATGCAAAGTCCACGTATTTTCCTTCATACTATTCGGTTGCCGCATACAGGACATTTCATACGCGACAATCTAATGGTTTAAAACTGAAGGTAGGACTACTTGCACGCAAGTATATGGCCGCCATTGACTCTGAACAACTCTGAACGACGGAATTGCAAATGATTTACGTCAGCCCGTGCTTCGACGAGCAGCTAAAATAGCCATTTGCAAAACAAGTAATTTGCGAATCAGCACCGTGTCAGAAGCAGTTTCGCTGGTCGCGAAGAGAAGTCGGAATAATTTTTCTTTGCATCAGAAACACTACCGTGTCAGAAACATACTTTACACACTTTACTACACGAACAATTAACATTAATGTATTCTTGATTCTAAATTTCGTCGCGATATCTCTTCCTTCTTCTCGAATTTATGTTTTACGTATTCCATAAAGCGTTACATGTATCAAACATAAATATAAAATACATATTTCGACAATAAAAAATATCAATGAAAATTAATTAAAAATGCAAAAGATATTTAATTAGCTAAAGATAAAAATGGCTGTTTTAAAAAAGTTCTATTTAAAATATTACTGCAACATCTCTAATGGTTAAAAAAAAGGTTATAACAAAATGTCACTAAATTTCTCGATTTCGACCACTATGCGGCGGTTCGTTTCACAGAGATTTATATTTCGCGTCTGGGTTTTCGATCGGCCCGTACGCGCTCGAAATATCGCCGGTGGATTCCTCGGCCGCGCGTGAATTCTCCTTCCTGTTCTCCTTTTATTTTCCATCCTACGGGCACTGCCAGGTAGACGGCGTTTTAATATTCGCGAATCAAGTGGGATAGATTTGCATAAATGAACCAGCGGCGTATAGAGGCAGCTGAGCGCGCGCGCGGGCGAGCGTTTCGATCGGGTCTCCTACCTTTCTCGAGATAATGGAATGCACGGTGGCACGACCGTCGCGGATCATGAAGATAAACTTGGCATTTGGAAAGAGATCGAGAATGTACGAGCCCATCTTCAGAGTGAGGGGATCCTTGTTGCACAAGCGCGGCGCTGGCTCCGCGTGTCGCGCTATGATCTCCAGACAGAACGCCGCTATCGCGCTGTCCATCACCTGCGGCAAATGATTATTTCGTAATTAATATACTCCTATCTCGAAACGGGCTCGTATTACACGCCGGAATGGTCCACATTCAACACTGATAACGAGACGAGGCTCCTCCTGCCTGGCCCAGAGGATATTTCGATCAGCAATTCAGAATGACCAAGAAAATTTACATTATCGATCAACAACTCTAAATGAACACGAACATTTTCTATCTCCATCAGCAATTATGAATGACCAAGAAAATTTACATTATCGATCAACGATTCTAAATGAACACGAACATTTTCTATTTCCATCGGCAATTTTGAATGACAAAGAAAATTTACGTGAGCTGTCAGCAATTCTGAATAAACATGAAAATATCCATTGTCGATCAGCAATTCTGAATGACCAAGAACATTTACATTATCGACCAACGATTCTAAATGAACACGAACGTTTTCTATTTCGATCAGCAATTCTGAATGATAATGAAAATTTACATGATCTGTCAACAATTCTGAATAAACTTGAAAATCTCCATTGTCGATCAGCAATTCTGAATGACCAAGAAAATTTACATGATCTGTCAGCAATTCTGAATAAACATGAAAATATCCATTGTCGATCAGCAATTTTGAATGACCAAGAAAATTTACATTATCGATCAACGATTCTAAATGAACACGAACGTTTTCTATTTCCATCGGCAATTCTGAATGACAAAGAAAATTTACATGATTTGTCAGCAATTCTGAATAAACATGAAAATATCAGTTACCGATCAGCAATTCTGAATGACCAAGAAAATTTACATTATCGATCAACGATTCTAAATGAACACAAACATTTTCTATTTCGATCGGCAATTCTAAATGACAAAGAAAATTTACATGATCTGTAAGCAATTCTGAATAAACATGAAAATATCGGTTACCGATCAGCAATTCTGAATGACCAAGAAAATTTACATTATCGATCAACGATTCTAAATGAACACGAACGTTTTCTATTTCGATCAGCAATTCTGAATGACAAAGAAAATTTACATGATCTGTCAACAATTCTGAATAAACTTGAAGATCTCCATTGTCGATCAGCAATTCTGAATGACCAAGAAAATTTACATGATCTGTCAGCAATTCTGAATAAACATGAAAATATCCATTGCCGATCAGCAATTCTGAATGACCAAGAAAATTTACATTACCGATCAACGATTCTAAATGAACACGAACATTTTCTATTTCCATCAGCAATTTTGAATGACCAAGAAAATTTACATGAACTGTCAGCAATTCTGAATAAACATGAAAATATCCATTGCCGATCAGCAATTCTGAATGACCAAGAACATTTACATTATCGACCAACGATTCTAAATGAACACGAACATTTTCTATTTCGATCAGCAATTCTGAATGACAAAGAAAATTTACATTATCTGTCAGCAATTCTGGATAAACATGAAAATATCCATTGTCGCTCAGCAATTCTGAATGACCAAGAAAATTTACATTATCGATCAACGATTCTAAATGAACACATACGTTTTCTATTTCGATCGGCAATTCTGAATGGCAAAGAAAATTTACATGAGCTGTCAGCAATTCTAAATTAACATGTTAATATCCATTGCCGATCAGCAATTCTGAATGACCAAGAACATTTACATTATCGATCAACGATTCTAAATGAACACGAACGTTTTCTATTTCGATCAGCAATTCTGAATGACAAAGAAAATTTACATTATCTGTCAGCAATTCTGGATAAACATGAAAATATCCATTGTCGCTCAGCAATTCTGAATGACCAAGAAAATTTACATTATCGATCAACGATTCTAAATGAACACATACGTTTTCTATTTCGATCGGCAATTCTGAATGGCAAAGAAAATTTACATGAGCTGTCAGCAATTCTAAATTAACATGTTAATATCCATTGCCGATCAGCAATTCTGAATGACCAAGAACATTTACATTATCGATCAACGATTCTAAATGAACACGAACGTTTTCTATTTCGATCGGCAATTCTGAATGACCAAGAAAATTTACATGATCTGCCAGCAATTCTGAATAAATATGAAAATATCCATTGCCGATCTGCAATTCTGAATGAACAAGAGAATTCTCATTATCTGTCAGCAACTCTGAAGAAACATGAAAATACCCTTCGTCGATGAGCAATTTTGAATGATCTCGAAAATGTCCATGACCGACCAGCAATTCTGAATGGTCAACAGAATACAGATTATCGATGTGCAAGTCTGAACGTACATGACAAATTTTCATTATTCTTAAGTGATTCTGAATGAACATGAAAATGTCCATTATAAATCAACAATTCTGAAGGAACATTAAAATGTCCATTTTCGATCAACAATTCTGAATGAGCAACAGAATTCTCATTATCGTTGATGATGAGTGGAAGCCCTGTTTTCCGACGGCACTCACTTCTTTCGAGATTCCTGCTTCGGACAGCCGTAGGTTCTCCCTTTCGGATTTGAGCCAGTGCATTCTCATCTGCAGGATCCTCGGTATCACCCTGGTCTCTTGGCCGCACCTGTCACGCAAAAACGATTCGCGAGTCAGCATCCGGCTATTCGTCGGCCGGTCTTTGACGCGGGCATTGATCAAGAGCACTCGACGCCAATCGTATCGGGCGTTAATTGGCAATTTGTCCCATGAATGGGGACTCACCTGACATCGGGATGTGCATCGAGCATGGCGCGAACGAGGGTGGTGCCCGAGCGTGGCACACCGCCTATGAAAATTAACGGCATATAGCGATCGTACGTGTACCTCTTGTGATCGAACGGGCCCATCACGTATTTCTGAAACGAGAAAAAGACAAAACGTTTATAATGACCACGTTCAATGAGAAACCTGACAATAACGCGGCGACAGAAATCACTCGAAAAACACGTGATTAACGTTCTGATCATTTACGATGTGCCAATACGTGCCAACACAGAAAGATTGTACAGTAAAGTCGCGTTATTTCTCAGGGACCGCCTACCCAGAATTTGTCAAGTGCCTACCCCTCCACTGAGGGGCAACGCCGCATGGTCCGCGAAGCTCGTGCTGCCTCGGTCTCTGAGCAGTGTAAACATGCCGCGTAATCTGATCTCGGCTCGAGTATATCGGTGTGAACCATTAATAATCCAATTACAAAACTTCTTTATTTTTCATTATTTTTTTATGGGAGTTTCACCAACTTATTTGTGGCATTATTCTGATTAAAATAACACTAAACGCGATATAATTTCGACTGTATTTAATGGTTTAATTGACGATGAAAGTTTTGGGCGCAAGGAAGGACAGCGCTATCCGTGTTTACATGTTGTCCTTTTCTACGTTCGGCTTCCTTTGTACTTTTGGCGCGGTCGGCGCGGTAGATACAGTTATAAAGAAATAGTATCACTACACAATATTTCTGTACATTTCTCTAACACAGAGTAAGTTCCTAAGTTAATCGGTGTACTCTGTTAAATTCTCAAAAATTGTTCCACTAAAAAATTACTGAATACTAGATCCTTTAGTCTCACCACTGTGTGCTATCAAAATTGATTGTGTGACTTTTTATATAGTTTTATCACCATATTGCAGTTCTATGCATTAATATGTGCAGATTTGTAAAAAGCTGTACCCGGGTTTGGTGGTGAAATTTGCCCCCAGCCCGATTTTAATGGAGCTCGGGCCATTTGATAGCCACCCAAAAATACCCCTCTCTGCCAAGTTACAGCCCTAAATCTCATCTGTAAGGGTAGTTATAAAGGAAAATCGAAAAATCAGTTTTTGGCCCATTTTCCCCATTTATTGACAATTGAAAATTCTGAAAAAAATCTGACACATTTCGGATACTAAGCCACATATTAGGTAACGTTTTCAGATTTTTCCGTTCTGGTTGTGAAAAATGAAAAACACGAAAAAATCGAGAAAATACAGATTTCATTTTGAAATTGAAAGAGCACACCTACGGTATTATGCTAAATTTTTTCAGATTCCAATTACATTGCTAAATAGTTTTGATATTTCCTAAAGGTTGTACGTTGCATTTAATGAAATATTTGAACGCTTGATATTGTCAACCTTTATCGTGTCAGCAGAGATTGATATCAACCAATATCAACCAAAATCAACATGTGGGAGAACTTTCGGGACCGGACCGCAAGCGTCTCGTTTACGCAGCTCGGCTCCCGAGCGGATAGATAAATCGATCGCGGAACGGTAACTAAATCACGAAAGAAACTCGAGTCTGAGAGCGCGGCCGCGTTTGAAACGGAACTTTGTAATTGCTCGAAAGTTGTTTAAACTTCGGCCTCGTTCGAATCCGCGAAACGATTCCTCGCGTACAAAAAGGCGCATCGATCCCGTTTTGGTCCAAGTGTATCCTAAACGAGGTTGGTTAGCCCGATGTTGCAGGACAGATGTTGCGAGCACGGCCTCGTAATCGAAGTTTAATCAACCGGCGAAGCGCGGCGAAAGTTTCGCGACTCGTAATTTTGTAAGAATCGTTTAACAAGTTGCACTGTTGCTCGCCGCCGTTACCGGAAGTTCGAACCCTCGTTAATATGTAATCCGTTCGATACCGCGCGGTTATCGTTATTATTAAAACTGACCGGGGATGAAATTTGTATGGAGGCTTCGTTTCTCTGCGCTTCGCGGAACGGACTTTCTCTACTGGCGCAATTACTGCCAATATTAGTTTACTACAATTATCGGAATTTCTATGATAAAGCTCGATCGGCACCAGAGGGGGAAAATAATCGTGGCTCGGGAAATAATACGCTTATAATCGTGGATCGGCCATTGTGGAAGAGTCTAGTAATAAAGGCAATAATAATACACGTACTTGCATGCAACATCACCAGAGCATAATGGCTTTTCATCTGATAATACTATGTCTGCGACAATGAACAAATTGCCGATTTATATTATACTACAGTAAAGTCGCATTTTCTGTCAGCGACCGCGTACGCGATAGTAGTCAGGCGCCTACGCATCTCGGCTCGGGTATATCGGTGTGAACCACTACTAATCCAATTACAAAACTTCTTTATTTTTCATTATTTTTTTATGGGACTTTCGCCAACTTATTTCTGACATTTTTCGGATTAAAATGACACCAAACACGATGTAATTTCAACTGTATATAACGGTTTAATCGACGATGAAAGTTCCGGGCGCAAGGAAGGGCAGCGTATTGGAAAGAAAGAGACGCTGATCCGTACTTTCATGCTGTTCTTTTCTACGTTCGGCTTTCGTTTGTACTCTCGGCGCGGTAGACGCAGTCATAAAAAAATAATGTCGGCATGGGATCCTTGTCCGTGTAGAACACAGCTGTTTGCCAAGAATCGCGACTTTACTGTATCTGCACAGGCAGAGTTGTCAGATCAGGGGAAGGAGCACGAATTAAGGGGAAAACGTTATCCTCTCTCTGTCAGTACAGAAACGCGCCACGTAACTGGGCCGCGGCGGAAGGGGAAGATAGAGTGGTGATGGCGTGAATTGCTACTTTTGGACAGTGTGGCCAGATCGAGAAAATCGAGGGGAATACAGGTACTCTCTCTTTCTTCACGTTGCGCGACTGCGCGACCAGTTTACGGTCTTAGTGGGGGACGCTGGAGTGTGCTCATGGTAGTGGAATGTGATAGTGGAAGGGGAAAAGGAGGAGAGTCTTGCAATCCGTTTGGATTGCAACCTGGCTTTACTGTTTTTGGATCACTCATGGTTACTGATTTTGCACGCCGTCAATAGTGCGGACGCAAGTCTTAATCTGGCGACTCTGCGCGCAGGTATCTTCCTAAAGATTCCGTGACAATTCACTGAGGCACTTCGAAGTATAGTTTAAGATTACAAAGTCCAATGGAGAATATACAAAATTCATAGACTATAAAAAAATATAGAAAATGTTGCTTGAATCACGAAAGACCCCAGGGTACCATTCGAGGGTTAACGATGATTCAAAATAAAATAAACTGACGAATTATTAAAATGTCGAACAGAATCTACCACGCGTGAATATTATTTTTATTTCGTTTAAATCCAAATGAAATGTTTATCAGCATGTTCGAACGTTGTAAATTGAATCTAAAATTTCGACGAATTTAATTTGATATTACGAGGCCGATAATTATATAGAGAATTGCAGGCTTGAAATGAAATTGCAATTCAGCGTAAATGAACTGCATCGATTAATAACGTTTCCAACCGGTTCGGGCACAACTGCCATTTCCATCGAAGATCTTAAAGAGACATTTTTGTTGGGTTCGCTGCTGCACTCGGCCGAGTTTATCAAAGCTACTTGTGTCCCAAGTATCATATACGTTCATCTGGGAGTATAAGCGAGAAGTTTCCGTGCCCATTGAAAACTACAAGCCTGTTGTGCTTCAAGTATGTGAAGCAGAACGTTCAACTGGCGGTTTTTGTGATTCTATGAGCTTTAAGATGTGAATCCAAGCTTCTCGCACGAACCTCTAGGTGTTGCGAGCAAAGAACCGAATGTATTAAAGGGCCTGAATACTCGAGAAGTCTGATTTTCCTGAGCACGAGGAATTTTCGCATCGCTATTTTATCGACATTGGAGCCATGGTATAACCATTGCATTTTTGTAAAGATCGTATAGAGGAAGAAGCATCCTCGTAAAAGCTACGCGTGCAATTATTAGCGAAAATATCACGAGAGTATGCAATTTGTATCTTCAGCTGCAGGAGCAGTTTCAACCTGTTCTGAAACTGCATCGCACTTCATCATCGACTGAGAGCTTCTCCTGAGCAAATCCCCAGCTACATTATGCCCTGGGTTAATCGAGAGACCGACTAAATGCAACCTATACGTCAGAGCTGCATCTTCTGACGTAGATGCACGATGCTCAAGAGAAAAAATATCTGAGCCATTTAATGCAAAAGTGGTGTGATCCTGTAATAATGTTATTCCGTAAATAACCAAATTTTTCTACGACGGTCGATGATGTATAAATATGTTCAAAAAACATCTAGTGGAAAAATATTTCAAATTGGAAACGGTGTCATAATCGATTCAATGAAAAAGCACCGAATTACTTTACGAAAAATATCGATACCCGTGGATCAATAATCGCAACGCCATGCGAATGTTAACGTGTCGTTCGAACTTTACGGCTAGTTTATCAAGCGGCAAGTTCGAAATCCGCCAAACTACCGGAATGAAAAAATATTGGCGAAACTCCACCGATGCAAACACGCGTTTATGTCTGTGGATTTCGTCGGCGCAGCCTGGGAGCGAGATTTCCTTCGTTTCTCGGGTCATAAATACGCAGCATGTGCCTTCGATTTATCCTCTACCTTCTTCCCGCTTCTTCCCACACCTCTTTTTTCTCCTTTGGAAGCGATGTAAAGTAAATATTCCTTGCTGCGAGATAAAACGAAAGCTCCGCCGAGTATTCTCAGCCAGTAACCCGTGCTTCGTTTCATTCTTTTCCCTTTACAACGAACGATAGCATTATGTACGGACAGTATAGTAAACGATTTTATTATCGGTCGATCTCAGTTTGCTCCAACAAATGAGCCGTTTAACGCAAAAATGGTAGGAGTCGGAACAGTTAATCATTGGATAATGAGGAATTAGAGGATATTCTAGTTTTAAAAATTCTTAACTTTTTTCTAGAATCCTCTAGATTTCGGTGAGAAAATGCCGAAAATCCTAGTTTCAATCTTAAGAGATCAGTGGTTCAAAAGTTGTGCGTGTTTAAAGTTCAGCGATTTTCGTCGGTGTTGACCGATATGGGCGTCGTCATGTTGGTATGGGCGTCGCCATGTTGGTATCTACTCAGTGTCGCGTGTCGACTAACGAGCGGAGTCGATAAGTGTCACCACAAGCACGCGGTAATGTTGGTAAGGTAGATTTGCACGCAGTGATGGCAATAACGTAGTGGCGGTGTCCATACCGATCAAAAACGCTGGAAATCGCTGAATTTTAAACATTCATAACTTTTGAACCAGCGGATTTCTAACATTAAGATTAATTGGATTTTCAACATTTATGCACTAAGATCTACAGGATCCATCTAATGAAGTTAAAAATTTTCAGATCAGATTTTCAGATCAGATTTTCAGATCAGCACTTCAGATACGTGCTCCTATCCTCGCTCGATAAACGGATTACGGTTTTCTATTACAGTCCACCATTATTTCAGAAGGTATTCCTAAGCTTATGTTTTCTCGAACATTTTTTCGTTCGTACACTTTGTGGGATTTGGAACATGGTGCTTGATGGGTTAGCAGTAGAAGGTGAAAGACCGCGCTAGAATCGTTTAATTAACCGCAGCGATCCCATGGTAGGGCGATATTCACACTGAGCGTAGACTCGATCGTGCCGCCGATGCAGTTTGCATGATTATTAATAAACGTCCACGGTTACGATTCATTAGCGCGACGCATAAATTGCGGGTGAATTACGGTCATATAATTTTCACGACGCAAGGGCCAGCGTGCCGGTGCATCCTATCTGCTCGCTATCTGCTCGCTATCTGCTCGCTATCTGCTCGCGTGTAACAACGATCGGAGAGTCTCCATGGCAACGAAATTTTTCGTTTGCTCGGTGGTTTTTGCGCGTGAAGGCCGCGACGAGGGAAATACGTTTTGTAATTAGCATTTTTACGGTGAAAATAATGCGTACTTTCGCGCGTCCACCCCGCTTTTCATTCTTTTGCCACCGGTTTTCTGCGGGTAGTGTAAATCCACCGGCCGAAAATTCTAACGCTGCCGGAATACCTCTAATAAAAACTGGTAATTAACCCACTAATTAGCTGGTTGTGTCGGTTTAACCCTTTCGTTGTGAAAAGCCCGCGCAAAAGTCTGTTTCTGAAATCGCGGCACAACCGGGAACGATGGAGACTCCTCGAGCGGAAATAAGTCGAATATTTACAGGAAGCGCGAATATTTTCGGATTTTATGGCCGTGTGGGAGAAATGCTTGTTGTGCTATTTTTACCCCTTATCCTGGTTAATCCTTTGGCTCAGTTCGTCCTGGAGGTCTACGAAAATGTAGATTATAAGTATAAGTCCACTGTTGGAAAAAATGAGTTAATGGTAATTTTAAATAATAAGGTATAGATATCCTCTTTTTATATTTATAATCACACATTCAATGTAGCACGATTTCTTGATAAAGTAATCAAAAGAATTTTAAAATAAAATTATCTCTATAAATCTATAAAATGTTATCGCAAAAATATTTTGATTGAAAGTGGAATAAGTTCATTTCTAATAATCATAGTTAAAACAATTATTATAATACAATAAAGAATTGCCGAAGAAATAGCTTCATTTTGTATGAAATGAAACGAGAAGATTTTGTCTCACCCAAATCTCTAGAAGAGGCAATGTCAAACGGGAAAACAAAATACGGACGGAGAAATTATAAAATGGCTGAACATATGCTGGACGAGGTTTAGAATGTATGAACCGCACAACACTTTTTACAAAACTAGTATGGAAGAAAATGCTTCATTTAAAGTGATTTTTTTAATGTGGAAAAGAAGGAAGATCCAAAGATCTCAGCAAAATTACTATGTTGCCACTGTATAAAACGTCAAGACCTATAACAAGAGAGAAATACAGCTATCTGATGAGTTTACTGCCTTACATGCCACCTATTTACCATGAATACTTCACTATGCTAACTGTAAAGGAGAAATAAGTTTGAAATATAAATTTCTCTTTTATTTTTAGTTATCTTAACGAAGTAATTACATTTTACACTTGTTTATTTATATCTTCATTTCTAATACAACTGAAATTAATTCTTAATTAACTTGATTATTCGTGTATTTACATGTCTTCATTTTAATTATCATTTTTTATGGACTTAAATTTCCTCACGTATTTATTTCTTATAATATGTTATTATTAAAAGCGGTATAAGTCCATTCGGAGCTAAAAAATCGTTTGTTTCCTTTAACAATTTTAATAATTATTATTGCATAATAAAATTTAACAGGTTTGTAGTGTTAAAAACATCACCCGAATTCATTAACGTTTGCCAATATTTTTTAATTAATTCAAACGCAAACCCTTCAATATCTCGATGTATGAAAAAATGGACTTATACCACTTTCAAAAATAACGGATCATATGTCACGACCACTATAGCGTAATAGTTCTGCAGTCCATTTTACTAACAGATCTCCACCGATCCAGAGGTGCAGAATCAAGCTACAGTGGACACGACATATAATTTTCAAACACCCTATACGCACCAAATTATTTAGGATATTTGACACTAAATTCGAATGAATCGGCAGCATGGACGCTGTAAGACAACTATGTACAGCAATGTCTTGATATATGTAAAAAGTTCAATCGACAATAATAAAATTGTTTGGTTATTAAAAGTTTGTCACGTTACAACATCCTCATGTTACTGCACCTTTTTACGATACAAACTTTGCGAAAATGTAAAGTTACGCGTTACACGAGTACTTTTAACATGTTACATGGACAGTGTCCCTATTTTCTCGACACGTTACACGAACTTACGGCATACAGGGATGTTCCCGTTTAATTATAATTTATGAATAGAACAGTTTGCTGCGGGACAAAGTTTTCTCATATATCCATAGATACCAGTGACATTTACATGACGTCACCGCGTCACCCACCACGTAGAATATGAAACGATCACGATATTAATTAATTGTAGTTTAATTAACCCCTTTCAATATTATTTTGCAACGTGAACACGAGACTGTAGGAAATCGAGATTCCAGTGAAATTAATGAATATATCAAATTTAACTGTTAAAATACTAATATGTTATGGTAACTGGCTCTGTTCACATAAAAGCATACGCAGTTCTCGCGCGTACATAACGAGCTTCATCATCGGTAACGATCCAGCTTCGTCTTTTATTCGAACGTCTGACACTCCGACCTCTGACGGTTAATTAGTGGTTAATTGATCGCTCTCACAGGGCAAGCCGGGTCGCTGGAAATTGAAACGGAAACGTACAAGCGCGAATCCGCGTGCTCGAGACAGCACCGTGTTCCTCGCGAAGATGAAAAAAACATTTTCCCCGGCGGCATTTAATACATGTTTCCATCCCCATTTCATGGTACAGTAAAGTCGCGATATTTTGTCAACGGCTGTGTTCTGCACGGAGAAATATCGTGTAGTGACACTATTTTTTCTTGACTGCGTCTACCGCGCCGACCGCGTCGAGAGTACAAGCGAAGCCGAACGTAGAAAAGGACAGCATGTAAATACGGATCGCGCAGCCGTAGCGTATCGATGTGAACCGCTACTAATCCAATTACAAAACTTCTTTATTATTCATTATTTCTTTATGGGACTTTCACAAACTTATTTCTACAACTTTTCTGATTTAAACGACACGGTTAGTGGTTTAACCGAGATGAGAGTTTCGCGTAGTAGCGTCTCTTTCTTTCCAATACGCTGTCCTCCTTGCGCCCGAAACTTTCATCGTCGATTGAACCACTAAATACAGTTGAAATTATATCGTGTTTGGTGTTATTTTAATCAGAAAATTGCCAGAAATAAGATGTTAAAAGTCTCATAAAAAATAATTAAAAATAAAAAAGTTTTGTAATTAGATTAGTAGTTCACATCGATATACCCGAGCCGAGATCAATCATCGCTGCCCTGCAGCGTTGACCGGCAGTGGAGGGGATAGGCACTAGACAAATTCTGAGTAGAAGGTCTGAGTAGAATGTCGCGACTTTACTGTAGATTTCGCTGCACCACAGTGTTCCAGGAGCCCGCTTTTGGTGATCAAATTTCAATTTTTCGATTTTCAAATTTCAACAAAATGTTTATGGCGGTTATTTATTTTTATGGCGTTTCTTCATGAATAAATGCTGTTTTTTAAATAAGTTCATGTAAACAGATATACGTTTACAAAAAATTGATTTTTTTATTGTTGCCCTCTTGGCCGACGCACTGTGAGCCGCCTCGTTTTAACCATCTTTTATTACCGACACGTGCCACACGACGCCGACGCGCGACAAACAATAAAGTTCGACGAGGAACAGTTTCATTAGTAGCGCGATTAAAATTCCAGTGACGCGGGCGTTAACAATCACCAGAACAATTGACGTTTACGATCGACGAGCGTAATTGCTACGAGATGCGCGATAAATTAGCAAAATAGCATTTGTTAATAATCTCCTGTGCGATGAGCGAAGGACACCAATACACCGGCGACATTGGTTATAGTGTGTTCTCTATTCAATTAACTCGCATTCAGGGGAAAAAGTTACCCTCTCTCTCTCTGCCAGTATCGGATTAGTGACGTGACATTCTGACGCATAAACGACAGAGAAATGCGTCACATGACCGGGCCGTGGCGGAAGCGTAGGAGAATCGCGTCGTAAAAGAGGAAGAGTAAAGTGGGAAAAACGAGTTCTTAACACATCACCGACCGGTGATTATTGCATAATTTTTAAATATCTATGGTACACGGTTAACCACTTTTTAATGGAATCTTCAACAGCAACAGCAATTTTGATTGTAATTTTGTTAGTTGTAGACTTGTTAATCACCCTCAATAACGTCATCTAATAGTTTAATTTAAGATTGCAATGTAAAAGAAAATTTCTATGCTTTTTTCTTTTGGTACAGTACAATTATTGAAAATCTTATTAACAGTACCGAGCCTCAAAAGAAACTGGAATATGCTACCTTAGAAAAATGACACGATTAATTTGATTTAGACTTTGTGCGGCTCCTATTTGTAATATATGCCCCACTAAAGATATTTCATATACAATCATTTCTTATGGAATTATTTTTACTAATGAGTGATGGTAGGTTTAGTGTTAATAGGCTTTCGGTAGGTAAAGTGTTCACTTGGCGACTCTGGTCAGAGTTATGAAGATTGTCGACAATGTAGACGTCAACATGTTAATTTGTAAGTTAAGGAGATAGACTCGTTTCTCGATAATGCAAAGATGGGGTTCTTCAGTAGTCAAAAGCGCTATACACGGTGTCTCAAAATTCCTTCAACATCCGGAAAAGGGAGGTTCCTGAGATTATTTGAAGCGATATTTTCCTTCGCAAGAATGGCGTCCACGGCTTTGTTTAGAAGTTATTAACGAAAAACACGGACCAATTAGAGCGCGGCTACAGCGGATTGATTCTGGCTCGGCCAACGGCGACGCCACGCTAAGCGGGACCTTCCGCCGAGTCGGACTCCGTTCGCTGTAGCCGCGCTCTGATTGGTCCGTGTTTTTTGTTAATAACTCCTTAACAAAAAGCCGCGGACACCATTTTTGCAAAAGAAAATGTCGCTTCGATTGATCTCAGGAACCTCCCATTCCCGGATGTTGAAGGAATTTTGAGACACCCTGTACAAAAGATCAATCTAGACCGCAATCTCCCTCAAAAGTCCAATTTTCACGTTTACGAGGTGTAATTTGCATTATTCGGCAGCATGTAGCTGTCGCAGTAAATATTTCGTCAATATTGTACTGTAGTAGTTTTTTATTCGCAACAGCTCGGTTCATGCAAAAATAGACTCTAACACTAAGGGTTGGTCCGTTTTATCGTCGTTGATTGCAACAATCGCGAGGAGAAAGGGGTTGAAAGTCGTGCTTTCAATGATTCTCTAGAAACCAACCCCGCCATTTGCACTCGTTTTCCGAGGCCCGAGGGCCCGGGGTGGGGGTAGGGGCAAAAATGGGGGACAAGAAGAAGCAACACGCCTGAATATGTGCACGCTCGAGTCCGTATCCGTGGGCGGAAGGGAAAAAACGAGTTTATGCTGAACCCTTCGCACGACATAAATCGCGCCGGTTGAGTTTCGCCCGGTCCTTTTCACCCTGCATGCTTCGGGCTACAAGCGGAAGTGAATAGGCGAGCTCAGGGGGTGAGAATCGCGGTGATGAGCAGAGGGTTGCACTCCCGAATTACGAAGCCATCCCGGTTACACGTTGGAATGCTAATTGCGACCATGTCCCTGGCGCCGCGCAAAAAATCGCGAAACGCGAAAGCGGTTTTATCCACTTCGAACCGGAGCTTATTTTAGGGGACGGACGCGTGATAGAGAGGCCGCAAGGTTTAGCCCTTCGTGATCCACGTGCTCGATCGACCGAGGTTGCATCGGATGCATCGGATGCATTGGATGCACTGGATGCAAGTTGTCGAGCAAAATGAAAGGGGTGGTTTTTAAGAAAATTGGATAAAATTATTTGGAGCAGATGCCCAAGACGTTTTTCATTGACCCTTAGCACTACGAATTATTTTTCAAATTTGTTGCCAACAAACTTATTTTAAACAATTTTGTTCACTAATTATCTATATAAATAAAAATGTAAATGTTCGTTTGTTCAAAATCTTAAATCTCCGAAAGTTCTTCACCGATTGCTTTGAAATTTTTACACAACGTTTTTTTATATACCTAATCTATATGCAATCTCTATGTATATCTGCACAGACAATGGAATAACAAAAAATATTGTATACCCACAGGAATTGTGAAATTAAACATATTAGAAACGTGCGCTTTCTCTTTTCTTTCTTTTCCACTTAACCAGGCTGAGCCACAGCAACGCGTGGCCGGGTACAGCTAGTATTAAATATAACTCTCAAACTTTGTTGTAACGTTTATTGGTGGAACTCTCTTATATTTGTTTTTAACTAAAACATATAAATAAAGGAAGAACCAAATACATATAAAAACCCGTTTTGTTTACTTTTTTCTTTCTCCGATGTCGAGTCACACTCGACACAGGAGTGCAAAGGGTTAACACTTGATCTACCGAATACAGAAAGTGATTATTTATTAATATCTGCTTATAAACATACCAAAAGGTAGTCAAGTATTCCGAAGGGGTTGAAGAAGACGTTAAAAATAATGTTCTTCAAGGTTCTCATTTACTGTCCATCATTATTCATGAGCTTCACCCAACTACCCTTGCTGCAGAAATTTTAAAATTCTATTGGGTTGCTGCGCGAGTCTGTAGCACCTTTTTTCAGAAAACAAATTTTATACGGCGCCTCTGGCAGCGTATCAAATGTTGCACGTTCGGAAGGGGCTGTGAATGATGAAGAAAAATACGCTGGACATTGATTTAATGTTCCCATGTACAATAATATATTTGAAGATAAATATTGATAACGGCAAGTTAGTTCCATTTACGAGTTTACATTATCAGAATAAACAGCATTTGAATCGAGATTCATCGAGTCCGAGATTCTCATCGCGAGTTGACACGACACGTCGCGTTAATTAATTACAACCACGTGAAATTATTAATACGAAATGCCGGACAGTGGGGTATTTGTCCCAAAAATCCGATGAAAAGTCAATTTTAAAAATTGTATATAAATTGTAAAACTTTTGTTTCTCGAGTTAGTTGAATATCTCTGAGGAGCAATCGATCACTATTCATTTTCTCATTAATGTATCAATAAAGCACTGTGGTTAACACGCTTCATTTTATCTATTTATCACGCTTTATAAATGTGGATAAATTTTAGCAAAGTTACAGCGGTTTAAATATGTTGAGCGAATATTGAAATAGCTTTGACCGAATTTTCGGGGCAAATATTCCACTGTGTGCCGCTGTCATCTGTGGAGGAGACATTGTTCAGTTTTCCAATTTTGCAATTTCTATTTCGATCAATTTTGTGAAAAAAACGGTAGGCGAAAATATTGTTTGAACCTCTGCATATTGTAAAGAAGGAAAAAAGGAAAATACGCTATAAAATTGATCGATGTTTGCATATGCTTTGGCGTATCAACTTGCTCTCCGCCGACGAATTCAACGCTCGGTTTTATTCGTCGGGCGCGCGGCGAGCGTTCACCGCAAAGCTTTTATTGTTGCTAATGCAGAACGTAAACGGTCGGGTCAATTCGGGTTCCCGGACTCGGTATTGCGACCGAACGGTATCGTGAAACGTCCCTGACGGACAGTTGTTATTGGGAAGCAAAATTCATTACAGAACGAAAACCGCAGGAACGTGTACATCGAACGGGCAACTTAATACTTTGCAGCATCGTTTCCAGGGCAAGGCAGAAACACTGGCAACGCCCCGCAGAATATTATCGTTCCGGAAAACGCGCAGGTTTTCCCGGTTGCATTTTCATAAAACCATTCTGTTTGCACTTTGGATCGGGCAAGAGCAGTCGGTGCTCTTCCCTTTAAAGTTGCGACCCGGGTTCATGATCCATAGGACTTACGTCGAGCTTGGAAATGCCCTCGAGGCTTTTAATATGAACTACCCCTTTGATTCTAATCTCTTTGTTCGTTCTCTTTACACCGGTTTCCGGTTGTGAATCAGGCGTGTTCGCGAGAAGAATAGTCGTCGCCTTGGTTTCGGGAAAACAGTCTTCCCTGTAACTGGATAATTTTTGATCGATGGATCAGCAACGAGCTTGCACTCCTCGCGTTTGTCACGCGAGCGTATTGCAAACCTGCCGCGTTTCTCACACACTATCGCGATCCTTTGTAATTTTAGCGGACGCGCCTGTCACTGAGCCTGCACCGTGACGGACGCATTTGACACGAATTGACAGGCTGACTACTGCAACAAACAGCGGTTCTCACGGCCGATAGATCCTCTACCGTGATAGTGCTTTTGATAAGTCTGGCGGACTCGGAACGAAATTCTTCTGTTCCTTTTTCTGCTCTTCTTGCTCGACTGAATTGTGCATGATCAAACTGTAGTCTTGTCTCCCTGAGTGTGACTTTCGTCTCTACGGCTGAGACAGCGAGTGAATACAAACACAGTTTTTTCAACTCTTATCCGTTCCTCAACCTAAGTTATACTGTTCTATTATTTCTACGTAAATTTGTCCGAAACTTCGTGACTTTTATTTTCTAATGCGAAAGACACGCTCATACGCGAAAGTATTCGAACGCTTCCAATTCTGACATTCAACTAATGAGATACGTATGTTAGATTAAAGCATTTGATGTAATATCCAACATATGGCAAGGGATGGGTCTCAAGACTACATACACCAAGTTAGAAAATAATTTAACAATATATACAGTTTTTGTAATACATATATTGTAGACACGTGCCAGGCGTGGCACACAAAAGTATTCGAACTTTGGAAAACTAAGAATTTCCGACGCTAATCGAATGTAAACAAACAATTTCCAACGCTCATAGAATGAAAACAAACATTGCTTGGTTCACTAGCAGTCAGTCCAGGCGAAACAGTGTTAAAAATTTCTGTCAAAATTTTCATTATAAACGCTATAACAAAATGAGAATCGCAAGAAATCCAAAACAAGCAAGTAAATCAGAGAATTAATTAATAATAAAATGGTATAAGGAAGGGAAATCATTAAGTGAAATTGCAAAACTTGTAAACAGAAGTAAGTCCACGATTCATTATACATATACATTATACATATGTATCGTGAAGAAATTTAATAAGCAAGGTAACATTGCTACCAAGTCCCGTTGTGGACGTCCAAAAAAGCTAACTGAAAGAGAAGAGAAAACAATCATACGAAAAATCAGACAAGATCCTTTTATTTCTGGATCACAATTGGCATCAATGGTGGCTACACAGTTCCAGAAAGAAACGCATCCCGAATTGTATCGTCGATTATTAAGAAATAATGGTTTACATGCACGAGTTCCAAGACGAAAACCATTTATTAGCAAGAAAAATAAAATTTTGCGTTTACAATTCGCCGAAAAATTTATTTATAAAAGTAATTCGTTCTTGGACACGCTATTATTCTTTGATGAGAGTAAATTCAACGTTTTTGGTAGCGATGGGCGTAAAAAAGTTTGGAGGAAACGGAACTACGGCCGACTATTAAACATAATGGTGGATCTGTACTAGTTTGGGACTGTATGGCATCTAGTGCAGTGGGAAACCTATAGGTGCATTGACAAACACTATAGTGTTCGTTGACGGAATAATGGAAAAGACGGTGTATCAAAATTGAATTTACCAAGTAATTACTGGTTTCAATTGGACAATGATCCTAAACTTACCGCTAAAATAGTCAAAGAATGGGTATTGTATAATGTTCCACACGTGTTGTCACATCCACCGCAAAGTCCCGATTTAAATCGCATTGAACATTTATGGGATGAGGTGGACAGAAGAAGGGTATTCAAACCGAGAAATTGGAAGAAGAATTAATAGGAGTGCTAAAGTAATTAATAATTTCTGTAAAACGAGCTACAACGAAGAGGGAAAGGAGATCAATTTTACGTAAAATTTCGAATGCAGCAGTTTCTCTTAAGAAGGTCAAACAGGAAGTTGGAACAAAAGCGTCAGTTTCAACTATTGGACGTGTCATACAAAGTGTTCCATACACAAAATCCAAAAAAAAATGCAAAGAAAATGTATAGGTGCGCGCTCTGAAAAGAGGTCGCCACAGTTAACTGGTTAAAACGAGATCACAAAAACTCAAGGGGTGGTTGGTTTTACATTTAATTTATCAGTTACAGTATTTTATTATTGATTTTGCTTCTCACGGTACAACAAACTGTTAAATGCACAACAAAAGAGGGGAATACTCGAGTAATTGAACGAACATCGTTAATTAGAAAGGACTCACTAGCCAGCAGTCTACGAATGTCGACCCGACAGATTCGGAATCGACCCTGTGGGCGTCTCGGTTCTCGTCACGCTATCCTGCGCGGGATTTTGCGAAGTAATTACGAATTAGTTTTGTCCGAGTTTTGCGCGGGATGGTTCGGCAAATAGCTGGTACGTGCGCGGAACAATCGTCGATGGCCGTACAAACGAGTTCCCTGAACTTTGCCAGGTTACGTGTTTCCGCGAACGGGCGAGAATTACGCGATTGGTCGAGCAAAACGCGACAGGGCCCGACGCGCAAAGAATGTCGGCTAAATGTTGCCAGGAAAGCAAGCAAGCGAGCGAGAGCCGGGGCCCGGGCGTTCCCGATGGCCGGTAATTAATGTCGCCACTGTACTACGGTGTCCCGGATGCCTGCGAGGGATGAGCTATTTATTCACGACCACCAGTGCACGAACCGCCGAAACACTCCTCGTATATGTAGATACGTGCAACTAGTTTCCACGCGCTGCACTCTCCCGGGGAATAACTTATTAACAACTGGTCGCCCTGGTAGCGAGATGAAAATAGTTTGCTAATTCGAAAGGGTCCGATTAAAAATCCCCGCGCGAGACCCGGCGAAATTCGCGCGCTCTGCGGTGGCCTTTCTGCTCCGCCCCTGGAACTCGATGAACTCTATAATTTGATCATACCGAGAGCTGCGCTGGCATGTTTAATCTTGTTCCCGGCAGGCCATTTGTTTTGTTACGAGCCAGGGCCGCGAGCAAGGCGAGTGGCCGGCGAAGGGTTATTACCCTAGGAATAAGGAATCAATTTGTTAGTTGAAGGTGCGCGGACGAACCCAATGCGAAATTGGGGAGCCGCTAGAATTATAGATTGCGAGGACGAACCTGACGCGAAGTCAGGGAGCCTCTAGGAATGGAGTCAAACGCAGACGAACCTGATGCAAAATCAGGGAGCTGCTAGGAAGGTGAAACTTCACGGACGAACCCAATGCGAAATTGGGGAGCCGCTAGGAGCTTGGAAAAGAGCGCAGACGAACCTGATGCGGAATCAGGGAGCTGCTAGGAGGTTGGCAAAGAGCACAGACGAACCTGATGCGAAATCAGGGAGCTGTTAGGATGCGGACGAACCTGATGCGAAATCAAGGAGCTGCTAGAATGCGGACGAACCTGATGCGAAATCAGGGAGCTGTTAGGATGCGGACGAACCTGATGCGAAATCAGGGAGCTGTTAGGATGCGGACGAACCTGATGCGAAATCAGGGAGCTGCTAGGAAGGTGAAACTTCACGGACGAACCCAATGCGAAATTGGGGAGCCGCTAGGAGCTTGGAAAAGAGCGCAGACGAACCTGATGCGGAATCAGGGAGCTGTTAGGATGCGGACGAACCTGATGCGAAATCAGGGAGCCGCTAGGATTGTGTATTATTCGTGGACGAACCCAATGCGAAATTGGGGAGCCACTAGGTAGAATAAATCTCTGTTTGGAAAAATAGGAATGTTGCGAACGAACCTGATGCGAAATCAGGGAGTCGCTAGGAATGTTAGTAGGGGCCTCGTAACTGATATAATCTAATTGATACAACCCGAGCGGTAAGGTTGTATCTTGTGGGAACGTTCAATTACTCTATTAGGATACAGGAACAATAATTGAGGGTTTAGCGAGTTTACACGAAATTATCAAATAACACAAATATATTCAACGAACGAGTGTTACATGTGTAATTGTCGCGAATGAATAAGATAAATTGAAAGAAAGGTGTTGTTACCTAAATTCGGATGCTCGGTTTTGACGCACTGGCAATGCGGGGGTCCCGTAGCGACTTTAGAAATGCCTAATAGATTTTATACCGGACTCGCGGTATCTTTACGGTTAACGTTGATACGAAGGGGAACTTTAGCCCGATCTCACTGGAAGTTGTCTCTACGAGATGCAGCATGACGCGACACGATTCGTGTCTACCGAAGTACTAGCCCACGAGAGTAAAAATCAGAGGGTTTATATACCCCCGCAACGAATGAACTGCTTTGTTCATAATCTAAAGGCACTTAGGGCCAGACTAATAACTCTAGTTTTTTGTCGCTTCCAATGAAATCAGAGCCAGAGCTCAGTCCTAATGAAAGGGTTCAACCAAGATATGAAAGGTTATCTAGGACGCTTCCCTCCAGAGACGATCTGGAAGAGATTCCTATGAGGAAACGAACGGAAGATTTTCTCTATCCGTAACAGTTTATGCATTGAGCCTGCCGAATATGTTCAATCCTTTGCACTGAAAGCTATTTTAACGATCTTCGCTTGACCTTGAGGACAAAAAGTTCACAAAAGTTGGCTAATCGAGACAAGAATTAGAACAGAAATTACTTGCATTATTTGTATCGATTCTCCAACTTTTCTGAACTTTTTGTATTCGAGGTCACGCGAAGTTCATAGTATTATAGGTCGTTGGATTCGTCTTGATCTCAGCTGTTATACGTAAGCCGATACTGGAAGAGAGGGAGTAACTTTTTCCCCCCGATTCTCGAGTCAATTTGAAGACAAAGACAAAGACACAGACGATGACGATTCCCTTCTTCATAATGCGAAGAGAACTATAACTATAAGCCCGATCGTTGAACCATAAAGGGAATAGTCTCGCGCGTCCGCGAGTTCCACGGGAAATTTTCAATGGAGACCCGGACGGAATTAGGCGAGACGCAATTAAAAGGAACGCGGGCCGGACTTTATCGCGGGAATTAACTGCGTCGTCGTCCCAGTTGTCCGCCGTTTTACTTCGGACCATCTTGAACGTCGTGACAATTAAGTTCCTCGAACTTTTTATCCGGCTGCTGCTTTATTTGTCGGAAAATTTCATTATGATTCGAGCGAACCTGGACGTATAAAGTTCCTTATCGTCGGCTCGGGAAACTTCTTCCACGATCCCTTCGGAACTTCCTAATCCCCGCGTTACAACCCTTACTGATCGGCCCGACATCCCTTCGGAACCACAGTGGGCCAGAATCGTAAATTGGGTAATATCTCGATATAGAAAATTTCGGGACCGTAATGCTACTTGTATTGTGCACTGGCAGTATTTTTCAATGTCGAAACAATTGTTCCATCCTAATGATTTTTTTACAAATCGTTCGCCAACACACTCGCGACACTTTTCTCAATGAAACGATACCAAACACGAGACAATTCCGATCGCATTTACTTGCGTAATCTCCGATATAATAGAACCTCGATTATCCGAACTAATCAGTGTAAGATGCAGTTTACCGAACACTCGTGATATGTTTCTAATTAAAATGACATGAAACGCAACATAATTTTGATCATATTTACTCGTTTAATTCGTGACACAATCGAGCTTCTATTATCCGAACTTATCGGATAGAGAATGTGCTTAGAAGCTGTTTGTTAGTTACAGTGCCAGATTAAATCTTGACTGGTTCGCACAAAGGCTCACGTGCTGTACATGATTGCTTTAGATTGAACTGTTTACGCGTGGAACAGGTATTCGAATAATGGAGGTTCTATTCCGGACCGCTACGCGTCGTTCGGCGTGCAACCGGTCGGAGAAGCGTCATCGGATTTTCGCAGATTTTCCTGTCCGTTGTTTCGTCCCGGTGAAAATCACCGGGAACTTTTAATCGAATCCCTGCCAGCGGCCCATTATGAAAACAATTAATTACTGTGAACGAGAACCGGCACAGCGATGGGACGCGAAGGAAAATCAATGGCGGACGAATCCTTGCAGATGTAACGTCCTGTCCACGTTTGTTATCACACCTCCGTTCGATGTACACGTTGTCCAAACAATGACAAATCTGAACCGTGGCATGTTACCATATGGCCTCGTCTAGTCAGCCACATGTAGCTTTGAAAATTTCTTATTTGCTTTCCTTCTCCTTTCACGAGAACTCTTATGGAAAAGGTCCTCTTTCACTCTTTGCATCGACAGAGTAAGTAGACCGCGGATCTTTATGCAAAATAAAACTTGTCGGGATTAATTGCAAGATACAGGAGCAAGATACTATTTAATTTTTTAAGAATTTTAATCGGTTGAAAATAATACAACAGTGCTTTCTTTAGATCTTTCTGGAAAGTGGAATATCCTCGTTCAAAAAATGTTCGCATTTGTTTATCAATAAATACAGTAAAGTCGCGATATTTCTCCACGACCTTCTACCCGGAATTTGTCTAGTGCCTACCCACTCCACTGCCGGCCAACGGTGCAGGGCGGAGTTTATTGATCTCGGCTCGGGTATATCGGTGTGAACGATTACCACTAATCGAATTACAAAACTCCTTTATTTTTCGTTATTTTATTTCTGGCATTTTACTGATTAAAACGACACCAAACACGATGAAATTTCAACTGTATTTAATGGTTTAATCGACGATGAAAGTTTCGGGCGCAAGGAACGACAGCGTATGGGAAAGAAAGACACGCTACTACGCGAAACATTTATCGTCGATTAAACCACTAAATACAGTTGAAATTGTATCATGTTTCGTGTCATTTTAATCAGAAAAATGTCAGAAATAAGTTGGCGAAGTTTTGTCATTGGATTAGTAGTAATTCACACCGATACGCTTCGGCCGCGCGATCCGTATTTACATGCTGTCCCTTTCTAGGTTCGGCTTCGTCTGTACACTTGGCATTGTCGACGCGGTAGACGCAGTCATAGAAAAATTGTGTCCTTACACGATATGTCTCCGTGCGGAACACAGCCGTTCGCAAAATATAAACAATACCACAGCGTTTTCTTTAGATCTTTTTGGAAAGCGAAAAAATGTTCGCGTTTGTTTATCAATACGTGGTTTCCTGTTTCAGTGCTAGAAATGCTGATGGAAAATTATGGGTATTAGACAGATGAAATTAAATGAAAAACGGGCCTCGAACCGGGCCCCCTGTTATTGTTTCAACGAGATTACGAGCGACGATAATGGACCGCGGTGACAAATGTGGCGTTAAGACGCCGCGAACACGAACGCTGGATCTAAATTTTCATTTGCGATTGCGGGAACGTGCGAGTCTGTCGTCTTTGACGGGCACGTGTCCCTATGCATAGCTTATGCGAAGTCAGGATGATCTTCGGGGGTGAAGTTGGTACCGCGACTCTGCCACGGCGAAGGCAGAAATTTTCCGGAGCAGGAACTTCGTTTATGCAACGAAACTTTCAAATTGGATTTTTGTTCGTCGGATTAGGTCGCCGGCGGATAGACGTCAGAGCGTCAGCGCCTCCGCGAAAGAACGAGGAAAATCGTCGACGGACAGGTAGATCGCGACGTAATCTTGTTCGCAAACTTATCCGACTAATTGGCCACCGCGCTACGTCGTAATTGCGAGGTCTCGCGACGGCCAATCTTCTGTCCGGTCTGTTCACCGATTAATAGAGCCTCGTTATCACCGCAGAACTTTTTCTCCTGGCGAGCGTTACGGCTTCAACCTGTGTGATCGATGGGACGTATCTCCTCGATTTAATGCTCGGTTATCGTGGGCGGAAATTCTCGAAGACGCCCCCACACTTCTAGAAATATCCTGGCTAATTAGTTTGATCTTTTATCGGGGATCACGCCTACTCGACGCCCGCGCCCCTACGTTCACCAGGCGAGTAATTTCGAACGAAACCAAACAATGGAAGAAACAACGTCTCCAGATCTTAATGAAACTTTGAGAGGACTTCTTGTAAAAATATTGGACACATTCTTTTAGCGAGACCATCGTTCAAGAGGTGAAAACAGCCCCCACAGTTTTGGCGAGCAAAAATTGTTAGAGCCCCTTGCATGGATTAACGATTTCACATTGAAACATTCAGTTGTTGGAACTGGGTGGCGAGGGTTAATTGTTGATTTAAACATTTTTTAGTGGGTTTGGAGTTTTTACTAGATTACACCGCTGTAGGGTTTATCGAAATTTAGCTTGGATTTACCCGTTGGACACCAGGCGTGCAGACTTCAATTGCATCTGCAACTTCCGCCGAGGGTTAATCGTTGATACAAACATTTTCAGTGGGTTTTGGACTTTGTACTAGATTTACGCCACTGTGGAGCGTTTCGAAATTTATCTGGGATTTTCCCGTTGAGGACCAAACGTGCAGATTTGAATTGCATCTGCAACTTACGGTGAGGAACGAGGGGAATCCTTTACGAGACAAAACGTTTGCTAGCAACGTTGACCTATTGGGACATTGGTGAAGGAGATCGAGCTGCAGGAGGGTGACACTGTCCTTTGGCAGCGTAGCAACGCCGTCTCGAGTGATTTATGTGCACAGAGGTGCAGCGAGGGTAGCATACCTCGGGCGCGGATGCGATTTACGTCTCATTATACCGTGATATTTATGCATTTATGTTGACAAAATTCTGAGCTGGCTGAAAGTCATTCGGAATCTTCTGATTTTGAATGATTGAAAAGGTAAATGCACTTTTTATCACAGTTTATTGTATAAATTACTCGGCTCGAGTTCGTATTTCAATACCGTACTTAAACTGTAACAAGTGGGCTCCTGTAATTTATATAACGAAGTAAAAACTCGGTTGCTTCGATTGTTTGGTATTTAGTAAATTGCGCCCGAAGTATAATTTACATTTACATATAATTTACAGTTATTAAATAAGGTTGCGAAGGATGCAACAGAATATGAAGTGCAATTATATTCAATGTTATAGAAAGAAAATTCGGATTCTTTACTCTTTTACGATAGAATGCTTCAATCGGAAAGGAACGGGGATTCGAGAGAGGAATTGTACGTCGAGTACTTATTAATTCTTTACCTACTTCAAGCCCATTAATGGCGTTCTTAACGACTGTGTAATAAGCAGCTGAAACAGTTTCCTTTAAATAGAAATGAAATATCGGTAGACATTGAATCGGCAAAACGAAGTTCGTACCGATTACAACAATTCAGTTCTTGCAGAAAAGTCACCGTTTCATAACATTTATAACAGTCTAATTTTATTATATTCTGCAATATTGACTGCGTAATAAGCAGCTGAAACAGTTTTCTTTAAATAAAAACGAAATATTGGTAGACATTCAATCGGTAAAATTTTAAGTTCGTGTCGATTACAATAATTCAGGTCTTGTACAAGGTGTATAAGAAGTAATTGTCATCCGTCGTAGGGGTGAATCTACACCTCTGGATCGGTGGACATTTGTAAAAGAAACTTGCCGCAAAATTGTTCATAACTATAAAAATTGTTAAAGTTTGTTTTTACATCAATACCTTCTACACATCGAGAAGAGAAAAAGTTTGAAAGGAGCTACATGTCGCAAACAAATAGTTAACAAATTAGATATAAATTGTTAAAGTTCTTACAAAATTTCATTGCGTAGAATTATACGTATAGACAAAAGCCTACTACTACAGTCCACACGACCGTGTCGATGAGACAGAACATGATCGTGTGCGTGCACCTTAAGCCAAACGAAGTTTAAAGGAACATTCGACGCTAGGCCCGTACCAAGTGATCGTTTCCCTGCTCATTCGGATCATAAATTTGAAGTAGCAAAATATGAAAGAATAACTTATATCCATTTTCATACATAAGAATAATAATCCTGGGTTATAAAATACTAATGTCAAGTATAGGTACTTGCAAATTTTTCAGAATCTTCTGTTCCTCACAACACATTTTCCAAAATCGTAACGGCGAAAGGGAAGAAGTTACTCCGACCACGATCAAAATAGTACTGCGATTGTCGCCTCCGTTTTCGTGAATAGTTAAGGGTGGATTTAGGTGGGGAAATGTTGCGTTTGTTAATTGGACCGGGGGTGTGTCGCGAAGGACTTTAGGTTGAGAAGTGGGGAAACTGTCATAGAAATTCCTTTTGGTATTGTCTTCGGTCGTCAATAACGAGATTTATAAGGGTAATCCGCTCGTCGCTTCGATGGGTACGTCGCACATGTTGTCCATCTGTCGGGGTTGAAGATTCGCGTGCGTTTTTTGCTCGCAACAACGACCTTTACAGTTATATCGCTTAATCCGCTGGAGGAATGGTGAGGTAAGGTAATATTTTATAATCCAGGATTATATTCTCATTACATTGGATATAAGGTATTCTTTCATATTTTGCAACTTCTTACGATCCGAATGGTCAGGGAGACGATGACGTCGTACGAGGCTAGCGACGAATGTCCCTTTAAATTTCGTTTGTCTCGTGGCACGCACACGATTATGTTCTGTCTCATCGATACGGTCGGGTGGACTGTAGTGGTAGGCTTTTGTCTATACGTATATCCTCGCACAATCAAATCATGCAAAAATTTTAACATCTTATATCTCAATAACTATTTTTTGCGACATGTGGCTTCTTTCAAACTTTTTCTTTTCTGGATGAGTGGAAGGTGTTGATGTAAGAAACAACTTTACCAACAATTGTTTTTGTTTTAAACAATTTTGCGGCAAGTTTCTTACAAATGTCCACCGATCCAGAGGTGTAGATTCCCCACGACGGATGACCATTACTTTTTATACACCCTTACACCCCCACTTATACACCCTTACATCCCCATTTTCAATCCCGCGGGATTGATGTGGGATTTATTTCAATCCCGCGGGACTAAGGATTTAGTTCTTCGATCTAATATATATTTAATAAAGATACAAATTTTACTTAATGAGATAATCATCTTTAATCATGGTAGTCAAAATTAACTAACAAAATACAAACAAAATCTAAATCTACATAAATTTAAATTTAAATAAATCTCTCTTTGGAAAACAAACTGTAATTGAAATACACACATACGTATATGTGTATATATGTGTAATAATATGAAATATATTATATAATAATTCGTTATATCTAATATTTACATTAAAAAAAGGTATTTAAATAAAAAATTATTATATCGATAACGAAGCTACGATATATGTATAATATTAATTGACGAGGTGAATCGGAATGTTCGCCAGTGGCACGGCAACGGAGAGAGTGAAGAGCGCAGAACCGCGAAACAACGTATCATCGAAATAGTTCATCGATATAGTTCAAATTTTGTTTATACGCATAGACCCGCAAAATTTGCGGGATCCCGCGGGATTGCAATCCCTAATCTGGTACCTACTCGAAGGACTGTCCCTATGTGCCTCAGGGTGGTCATGGAGACTAGGGGTGGAATTAGGTGGACCGTAAATCTTTTTCGCCGTTTTGTCTTCGGGCAAATTCGAATCGTAGCGACTGGTTCTCTTTTTGTCCGGGGACGTTAAAATAGAAACCAACAAGAATTGTTAATGCATTCAGCGCAAGGGTACGATCATTTGTTACTTAATTTACAAAGCCATTTTGCAAATTACTTATTAGTAATTACTTGTTGGTAACAAGTCGATTAGTTAACAATTCTTGTCGGTTTCTATTTTTCACATAAGAATAAACACTGAAAGAAATAATCGAAGGAATGCTCACCTCTTTAGCAACCATCATCGCAGTGGGGACGGACTTCATCGAGCCACAGATGATGCCCAACTGGTAGAGCGCGAAGATTAATAAGAGGCCGACGAAGCAGATGATGGGCCCCTTTCGGCCACCTCGGCTCAAGAGGAACGACATGTCGTGACGGTGATCGTCGTTCTGACGTTTCTCGACGTGTTTCGGGAACACGTGGCCGACCACCGGTGTAATCGCTGGGAAGATGTACTCGAGGCCAACGTTCGAGGGCCTCGTACTTCCGGTTACGTCATTAGCTCATTGCACCTATTCAACAAAAACAAACATGATTTCTGATAAAGTAAGCTAACAACGATCTTGGTTGTATACACGTGTTCGCTGATTCCTGATGTGTAAAGTAAAATCTTTTGTGTTATTATTATAGACTGCGGATCTGTATGCAAAATAAAAATTTTCTGTATCAATTTGAAAAAACACAGGTCAAGGAAAAAGTTCTTTCCTTCATTAATAATTGTAATGGCTTGAAAATAATACATTGGTGATTCTAAATAATCTTCGTCTCTAATCTTTTTTAAATTGTACTTACCCATTTTGGCTGAACTTTACAAAAGCCCCCCCTTCCTTTCGACATGTGACATACGTCATTCTATTCGTTTTGACATTCTGAACACAAAATGTAAATGTCACTTTTGGCTAAAATGAATAGTTCTCGAGATATTCGTGAAAAACTGCAGTTACTACACATTGAACACAACAATCATACGAATAGAATGAGTTGTGGTTAGGTTAGGTTAGGTTAGGTTTGATTTGAAATTGGGCAAAAATTATGCGATTAGAATGAGTTGTGGTTAGGTCGTAGAGGGGCGGAGATGGTCGGCCGTTAGGCCGTCCCGACCACGTATACGAAAATTCAGGAGTAGTCTTTCAAAATTGAAGTTCACTCAATATATGTATAACCAGAATGAGACCCTGTT
>CM052200.1:24762273-24774735 GCA_028455805.1 Lasioglossum figueresi | reverse complement strand
TTTTTTTGCGAATATCTCGAAAACTATTCATTTCAGCCAAAAGTGACATACACATTTTGTGTTCAGAATTTCAAAACGAATAGAACGACGTATGTGACATGTCGAAAGGAAGGGGGGGCTTTTGTAAAGTCTTACCCCCATTTTTGTTATATATGCATAAAATCCGCAGTCTAGTTATTATTAATATGCATACAGCGAACCACGAAAGTATTTGTACGCACTATAAAACAGTATAACTTTTTTATGATCGGACCAAACGACCTGACTTTTTTCGAGTAATTAGAAGAATTGATTTACCAAATGACATGCAAAAAAGTTTTTGAAGACATTGCAATTGCTAAGAATTACATGAGAATGTAAAAGAGGAATCGTTTATAACTTTTTTATTGGAGCCCGTAATGAAAATTTAAAATGTGCGTTTCGTAGATGTATGCTAGTCATACGCATGCTGATAATTTCATCGAAATCGGTGGACGCAGAAAAAAACGACACGCATCGAAAGATGTAAGGATCTGTGGATTTCAAGCAGAAACTGACCAAAAGTCGCGAAAAACTATGATTTTCACCACATTTAATCATTTGTAGCTCTTGGGGCATGTTAATCGAGTTTGATGAAATACTCAGTATGTGTACAACCAACATAGATCTACGAAACATATATTTTAAATTTTCATTAAGGGCCCAAATAAAAAAGTTTTAAGAAATGCTTTTTTTATTTTTGCTAGCAACCTTGCAAATTGTTATGTTTGGAAATTATTGTTTTGTAGATCGTTTAGTAAACGAATGCTTCTAATTGCTTACAAAACATCAGGTCGTTTCGTACAATTATAAACAAGTTATACTGTTTTAAAATGCGTTCAAATTCTTTCGTGGTTCTCTGTACATTATTATTAAATATAAAATAGATCGCTGTCCATTCACTTTAACAGCCTCTTCGGCGCGTAATTTGCATCTTGCCGGCTTATCGGAAACCTTTCGAGACTGGTATTATTACGAGGTAACCGGTGGGCGATGCCCGAGACGAGGCCAGTTCGAAAATTCAGCCCTCGTAGATCCGTTTCCCGTCGCGTCGCGTCGGTTCATCGATCTGCCAGATTATTACGAGACAGGATCAAATATTGGAGCGGGGCCGTCTTTTCAGCTTCGGGCTAACAGAGCAGGCCGGGTCTGGCTCGATAATCCGCGGCAGATTTATCGCGCTAATGCATCGACGATTCTTACGTAGCGAAGTGCATACAACGGTGCCACCGGCCGACCCATAAATTACATCAAACAAAGCCGCGGAGCGGAAGAAGGAGCAGCTAAATCAAAACGAGCTTAAAGAACTCAACGGGCCGGGCGGGGCCACGCGGCCACGGTCCGATGGCACAGAGCCATCGAAATGAAAATTATGAAGGCCACGGGGGCCACCCCGGTGGGTAAATATTCGAATAGGAGGTTACGGTGTGTGCTCCCTCGAGCAGATTGTACGGTTGATCGATACACAGGTAATGAAATTGAATAAAAAGAGGCGAGACCAGTGCGCACCGTTGGTACCGCGATGATTAACCCTTTGCACTCCGAATTATTTTTCAATTTTCTTGCCAACAACTCCCTACTATTGTAAGCGTTTCATTTCGAATTTACTTCAAAGGACAGTTTCTTGACTCGTACTTATTTTAAACAATTTTGTTTACTATTCATCTATATCTATAAAAACGCTGTCCTGACTCACTCACTCATCAACGCCCAGGCTAAACCCTTGGACATAGAAAGCTGAAATTTTGCACAGAGGTTTCCTTTATGATCTGTACAAGGGATAAGAAAGGATATTTCGAAATTCAACCGCTAAGGGGGTGAAAATGGGTTGCAACGTTTGTACGAGGAATATTTCGTTCGTGGTCGGATTTACTTGAAACTTGGTCTTAATGTTCATCGATACAATTATTTCGCTGTAAAGTTGTCTTATTTCCGGAAATGTATCTGGAAACTAATATATAAGTACGTAATTGTTATCTTATCGCTAAACCGTTGCTTCAAAGTTAACCGTCCGAGAGATCTACGGAGCAACGCGAAAAGCGAAATGGAATTGAACGGCATAGATTATCATCGATCGGTAGAAACCGAAAGCCCCAATATATGTTTCGGGACAATTTTGTAACGTTTACGTCTCGAGGCGCGAAACTACCCTCACCGCGACCGCCGCGAGAGGGCCACGACGACGAAAGAGATACTTTAAGTATAAACCAAATAGTCATAACCCTTAAATACGTCGTAGTTTTTCAAGAATCAACTCTTTATAAATTCAATTCAAACTTATATTTGACAAATGCGGTAAAATGGTGCAAATAAGCCTAAAAATCGGTATGGGCGTCGTTATCGAGGTTTCTTGGGACGTTAATTACAAAAATGGCATCAATTTTTAAATCTAAGATGGCGACATGACATAAAATTAAAATTTTATAGGGGAGAATGGGGGGTTGAAAGGTTTTATTTTCCGTGGGCATTAAACGGTTTCCTGTGCGAGCGAAGCCGCGGGCAAAAGCTAGTATTAAATATAGCTATCAAACTTTGTTGTAATTTTTATTTGTGGAACTTGTATTTGTTTTTAACTAAAAAATACGACTTAAATAAATACAGGAAGAACCAAATACATATAAAAACATGTTTCATTTGTTAGGTTGTTCCATATGAAATGCAACGCGTAGGTTGTTGCATATGGAATGCGTATGAAACGTTTCGATCAAGAAATGCTGTTACAGTTTATAGGTTTGTTATACAGGGTGTCTCAAAATTCCTTCAGCATCCGGAAATGGGAGGTTCCTGAGATCATTTGAAGCGACATTTTCCTTTGCAAAAATGACGTACGCTGCTTTATTTAGCAGTTATTAACGAAAAACACGGACCAATCAGAGCGCGGATACAGCGGATTGATTCTGGCTCGGACGTCATTTTTGCAAAGGAAAATGTCACTTCAAATGATCTCAGGGACCTCCCATTTCCGGATGTTGAAGGAATTTTGAGACACCCTGTATAAAACTGCGGTACAAAAAGCTAATCCTTAACACTAAACGTACCACGACTGGTCAAATGATCGGTTCTAGATTTTTTTATTTCACGATCAATGAAATTATAAAGATGCTTTCATAAAAAATGACTTAATGAATATCTTTATTATTTATTCTAAATAAATTAATTCTTGTGATTTTTATGAGGCAACCATGTGCCTGCTGCTTTTGTAGCTTGGCACATTTAGTATGAATATGCCATGTTCAATTTTAATTTGGATGTATAATTTTACTTTTGAATAAAGTCTATTTCAACATCAACCAACGCGACTGTCGTGTATACCTTTTACATGTCTGGCAAAATATATTTTATATGATTTTGGGTGAAAATGTGGTGATCGATTAACTCATCGTTAACAATCGTCCATGGTAAAAAAGAAGTACAAAATATTAGCACGAAAGATATACGAGAATAGAAAACAGTATAGAGCACTGTTTCAGAATTGAAAAATGGGATTAGAAAGGCGTGGTCTGAAATTAAATAAGAAACATTACAAAAATGAATTGAATCAATTCCACGCAGAATATTCGAAGTTATGAAACACAAAGAAGATTCAACTAAGGTATTGAATTATTTTAATTTTCTATTTTTTAATTTTTTATGTAAAAACACATAATGAACCTATGTTTATTTCGCAACTAAATCTCAAGTTTTGTAATCGAAAATGTTGTAATTGATATTAATTATCATTGTGTTATTCAATTGATCTGTGTATTTTGTTAATTATATTAGAATGAATAAATAATAATAAGTAAAATCAAAAATACTGCATTAAACACAACATTATGTCAACAAATTGAAGTGAACCTGCCATTATTTTGGCCACTGTACATACGTTTCAAATTTCGAAAAATCGTTCCGATACAATATTTCAAGAACATCAAAATAAAATTATTTTGAATGCCAAAGATGCTCTGCCCTCTTAAAGGGATCGATGCAGCGCGGGTTACTGGCTGCACTAGTTTCGTTTCGTAACGGCTCCGATGGAAAATAAAAGCGGCAGGCGGCCAAGTGCCCGATGGACGCGAATCGATTTATTTACTGTTTATTCCACCTCGGTACCGGTTGCCCGGGTCTTGGGTATTTTTGATGGCGAAATATCGGTCGCCTTTTGCGCTATCCTATTCCAGGTGTTATGCTTCATCGACCCGTCCGTTCTCTGTATATTTTATATTTCTGGTGATCCTCCGGCCAGCTAAATACGAAACGCGCCCGGAAGCTGTTCCCCGTTTTTCAACAAATCTCTCCATTTTTGTTTGCTCGTCGTAGAAAAACATTGAGAGAGGATTAGAGGGCGTCGTTCTAGCCCATTATTCGCAACGCATTATGAGCGTGGCTCGAAATAAGCTATCTTCCGGTTTTGAGAAAATTCAGCTCGCGTCTACACAGGGTGTCTCATCTGAATGGGACCGCACAATTATCCGTCTTATTTACTGTTGTATGCAAAAACATATCAGCATAAAGTTATAATATCTCAAGAGATACAAGCAACAGTAAATAGAATCTTTTCTCAAGATCATTTCTTAACCAGATTTCAAGGTTATTGTTGTATTCTCGAAACATAGTTGCTTCGAGATATTCTTGCAGATCACAAAAAGACAAATCTAATCAATAGACTGCGGATATTTACGCATTTATAGCAAAATTGAGCAGATAAAACTCAAAATTGTTATAAAATTTTTAAATCGTTAAGCGAAAAAGTAACATTCAATTTAGTGTCTATTTCTTGCAATCGATGCAGACAATTTTTATATCGCTTCGATCATTGAGTCTTGAGATATTTATGTCTGAAAGTTAGGATATCTTATTTTCATACACAGATATCTTGAGATTAAATGATCGAAATTGCATGGTTATTAGTAGACTGCGGATCTTTATGCAAAATAAAAATTTCTTGCCTGAATTGCAACAAACTGGAGTGAACTAGAAATTTATTTTCTTCCGTATTTTGTTTAGTTGGTTGAAAATAATATAATAATATGTTTAAATTTTTTTAATATTTAATACTTTTTTAGTCTAGTTATTATATTTCAAAGAGTTATTAGATATCGAAGAAAAACTATAAGATTTCAATAAAAAAGAAAATAACGTTGACCATGGATCATATCGTTAAAAAAATGAACTTTCGTTCAAAACAGCAACATGTTTTGTTATCACAAGGTATAATAAATCCACTAGAACAGGAAATGAAATTCTACTATATTTCGTTCTCTAAAAGACGGCGAATAACAGCAAATTTGCATGAACATGCACAATCTGATGGTAATATTTGAAGTATGCAAAGCACATAGTGATGGACACGTTGTAAGTGGAAGGTCTTACGCAGTTAATTGGTTTTCCGTTGACTGTGCAGATTACTTGCTTAATATTTGCATTTTCAGCCCCCGTTATCGTACGTATCACCGCCAGTATTATTCTGTCCAGCAAAATTAAAAATTGCATTAACTCAGCGGGACAAATATTAGTATGGAAATGAAATCTTTGAATTTGCTTGCTGTGCGCTTGGAAAAGAAGAAATATACTTAATATGACAACAAGAAATAATTAACTACGTCTTTTAACACTAAACCTATCACTGCCGGTCAAATGACCGGTTTTATTAGGTGTGCAAATAAGTTGTTTCCCCTTTTTTCCAAATTCAAGATTTTATTACATTTTTCGTACATAAAATGTAATAAAATCTTGTCAGATGAATCCCAATCTTTCTGCCAATTCTTCTTCCGTCTGGGTCGGATTTTCGTTGAGCAATTCCTCTAACTCACCGTACCATGTACCATCAAACTTTCTCGGTACACCTGAACGATCGTCGTCTTCCAAATAAAAATTTCCGGCTTTAAATCTTTGGTACCACTTTTTGCATGTTCTGTAAGATACAGCGTTTTCTCCCAGTGCCGTACAAACCATTTCAGTAGCTTCAACAGCTGATTTCCTAAGCTGGAATGCAAAGAGTAAGCAGTGACGTAAATGATGCTTCTCGCACACCATATTGCTTGAAATTGTTGCATAAAACTGGAAACTCTTACAGTGCTCATCGCGACTGTTCTTAAAACTAACAGAACGCTCTTTAAGATGGCACCAAAATCGGGAAGTAATTCGAATTCAGCCGGAAGCTATGATCGTAGACAAAAAGGGGAAGGAACTTATTTGCACAATTAATATATTTGTTATTTTACAATTATTTTAATTATTGCACGAAATTATTATACGTGCGTATATGGGAAAGACCGGTAACATGACTTTTTTCACATCTATCACTCCTGACATGGTTACATAAAACCGTGCTAGGTGATTAATAAAGGGAGAGGTGTTTTGATGAATGGTAAATGACTGTACAACGTTGTGGCTTAGGCGAGAACTGGCTGGAGACTGAAGATAGAACGGAAAGTAGCTTTATAAGGGATGTGAAAATTGTGGTGGAGTCGCTGCTAATCTAATCACGAAGCGGTCGGCGAGGTTACAAGAAAATAGGAGAACCACGCGATCTAAGAAACAAGATCTAACAAGGATTTAAGAACAAGAATAAAGCTACGGTAAATCTTCTGTTGGATTACCAATAAGTTACCAGCACAATGAACTTGTCGTTCGTTGTCAAACATTATTCAACGATCTCAGAATCGTTTCTAAACAGAGATTTCGAAGTATCCCATTTTATACTTTGTTTCAAGAGCCGAACTGTGCGGCCTAACCTGAACAGTCTGGAGATACGAGGGAACCCTGATTTCCTTTCGGGGTTCCAACAGGTTTTCCTCTCAATGTCAGTCGAAGGAAAGATTTCGATTAGTAAAGAGCTTCCTCCCGCGTCGTGAAATAAAGAAAAGTTTTATTTCAAAAGTGCCAGTGTGCATTCATTAACACCCATATTCAATATCTTCTATAGTCGCAAGAGCCTCGGGGAGGTTCGTTTGCACAGTTCGTAGACAGACACTATTCTTTTGATCTTCAAAGACCGTGCCGAACGTAGAAAAGGACTCCACGTCTCTTTCTCGTCAATTGAAATTATATCGTGTTTAGTGTCACTTTAATCAGAAAAACACCACAAATAAGTTGGCGAAAGTCCCATAAGAAAATAATGAAAAATAAAGAAGTTTTGTAATTGGATTAGTAGTGGTTCACATTATATACCCGAGCCGAGATCAGATTACTACAGAGGGGACATTTTTTGTTGCATTCGACGTGTACAACCTTTTTGCGACTGCACAGGGTGTCTAAAAATTCCTTCAACATTCGCAAAAGTGAGGTTCCTGAGATCATTTGAAGCGACATTTTCCTTTGCAAAAATGGCGTCCACGGCCGTTGGCCGAGCCAGAATCAATCAGCTGTAGCCGCGCTCTGACTGGTCCGTGTTTTTCGACAATAACTCCCAAACAAAGCCGCGGACGCCATTTTTGCAAAGGAAAATATCGCTTCAAATGATCTCAGAAACATTTCCGGATGTCAAAGGAATTTTGAGACACCCTATAAAAGGATTACTGTATAACAGAAACTTGAAACTGCATGCTTAAGGGATGAGGCATTTTTATTGACAGCAAGTGCCCACGGAAGTATAGGATCTGACTTGTGTGTGTACAGGGAATGCGTTCGAGTATCCAAGGATCGTGATTCGCGGAACACAATCGCCGGATACGGAAAGTAGGAGAATGAAGGATCAAAGGGCCAGGAAGTCCGTGCAACTGGTTCCTGTATGGCCGGTCCTGTACCCGCGCTCCGGTGACAGCTTCGAAGGCGAGTTTTCTATTTCGCGCCTCGCCTTTGACCTCCCCTTGAAAGACCTCCGTCTCGCCTCGCGATGAAAGATGAGGACAATCGCTACATATTGCTGTCTGCCGCCTACGCCTTCAGCCCGGTATTTTCCACTTCGAAACCTTCTCGGCCCTGACGATTTTCTCCGAAATAAAGCTTTCGACTCGGTTCGTTTCCGTGTATCGAACACGGCTGTTTTCTCTGTCGACCGTTCCCTCGTCGAGGACCCGATTGTTCCATCGTCACGTTCGATTGGAGAAAATTGAAACAGGTAACGAACTCCTTGGCAGTTCCCCCCACCGTGCTATTCCGGAAAAATGCTGATCGCGATTCGCCGGGAAAGCAATCTCTTACCTAATGGCGTCGATCTTCGATCCGTCACCGTTGCCGGCGTTTATTCCGACCGGCTCGCACACTCGATCAAATCGCGATTACCAATTACAGTAGACTCTCTCCCTCTTGTTCGGTCGAGGTCGGCCATATTTATTTGTCGAGATCTCAGTTCCGCGAATCGAATTTCCGGTGTTCCCCGGTGGGAACCGGTGCGGCCGTCGCGCCGTAACGATCCTATGACCCGTTTGATTTCTCCTCGCCTTCGTTTTACCTTTTTAAGGAAATGGTAATAAGCAGCTGCGCGCTAATTAACCTTAATTGTCCGTCCGATGAATGAGAAGCGATACGGAGCTCTGCTCAATTCTGGTAGTTCAGCGACTTCAAATCCTTTGAGAATACGGTAGACTCCCGCGTAACGCGATTTTACAAAATGACGTCGAGGCAACTTACGATAGTTTACATATGTAGTTTCGCGTGTGAGACTTTTGATTGTCTCTAGCAACTATTTCTTACAACAACGAGTACAGTAACTCGTGAAAAAACAACGACTGACGCAAAAACGTTGTATATTAACAATATTAATGAGCTTCAACGAAGTTCGTGTTCCATCCGGAACTTCACAAAGTCCTCGGCAGGAGATTTCGACGTAATTCAGACTTTCCCGAAGCAGCACAGTCTCCAATGACAAGAATTTGCATCAACATCTCGCAGTCTAGTCATGACTAATATATGGGTCATGGGACGATGAACGCGTTAACTCGAACCGGGAAGGGCTCGCATGAATCTCGAGGCCCGTGGGTCACGACCCCCGTACGAATTTCGCCGCTGTACAAACAGGAAAAGGTCTAATATAAGTTCTCGTGATACATGCACGTAAGGTTGCCGGGTACTGTAGAAACGAGGTGATTGCGCTTCCTTCGTGCTCATCGCGGGAAACGTGTCGTCGTCGTTGCCAGCCTCGGAACGTTTCGTTGTTTACAATTCCGGGCCGGTTCGAGCGTTCAATTAACAGAGAACAGGCTCGAGAGCCGCGTTTTACCTCCAGGGTGGTCTCTCCCACGTTACCCTGTTACGCTTGTTCCGTGGAAGCCCTCGCGCCGCGTTTTTCCACCACCAGCACCCCTCCCCCGCCGGAAACGCAATCGAGGCCGACCCTCGTTCCTTACTTTTATATTTATGCCGCGTTTAATAACCGCCGAGTGCGCCACGGTTTATTGCAATCGCGCGCGCAACCCGCTCGCTGAATTCGGCCGGAATAACAACGGCAGAAACCAGGCCGACTAGCAATCCTGGTCCGCGGGATTATTTTCCAGCTTCGACCTGCATCTTTCATCCGGAACGGCGTCGTCGCGAACGATTTGTCCGTCATATTTATAAAGGCCGCGTTCTGCGTGGCACGAAAAAATGTTTGAAAGTCTCCTATGGGATTTATTACAACTTAATGTAGATGTACGATGTAGAAAAGTGTACATGATCATTGCACTTGTTTAACCCCTTGTCGTATTTTAACGAGTCAGACTCATTGTGAAGATTTTAACAAAGTCTAACAAATATGAATGTTATGCGTTTCGTTTTAGATGAAATAAAATTCGATTCGTTTGTAATCAAAATTTTCTTTTCGCTTCTACGACATTTTTCTGGATAAAGGCGCTTTAATCACTGTAACTGCAAAAAAATGGTACGGCAAAGGGTTAACCTCGCAGTAATTTTGAAATCTCTGCAGAGAGTACATGATGATTGTTCTTTTTTTTAATTTCAGTAAGCTTGAGAAGCTCTGCGGAGACTACATCATGATTGTACTTGTTGCACCTTGCAGTAACCTTGAGAAGCTCTGCAGAGATTACGATAGAAACTTTTTGAAAGTCTCTTATGGGATTTATTATAACATAATGTACAATAGTTGTACGATATACAGTTAAGAGCATAACTGATCACATACACAATAAATCAGAATAATTTTTTTATGAATGGACCAAACGACTTCAATTTCTTTGTAACGCTAGAAGAAATAGTTTAATAAATGACATCTAACAAATGTGTTGAAAAAATGCATTTGGTCGGAATTGTGAAAAACAATAGTAAAAATTGATTTTTACAACTTTAATTGGGACAATAACGAAAATTTAAACGATGTGTTTGGTCAACTTGTATAAATTATATACGCTCTGAAAATTTCATTGAAAGTTATTTGGTTTACGAGTTACAAACGATCAAAAATGGTAGAAATTGCAATTTTTCAAGATTTTCGGCCTTTTTACCACTTTTCATCGTTTATAACTCGTAAACCAATTAATCAATTTCAATGAAATTTTCAAAGCATATATAATTTATACGAGTTGACTACACACATCTTTTAAATTTTGTTATTGGCTTAGATAGAAAAGTTATAAAAATCAGTTTTTATTCATGTTTTTCACAATTCCGACCAAATGAATTTTTTCAACATACTTGTTAGACGTCATTTGCTAAACTAATTCTTCTAGCCTTACAGAGAAGGCTGAAATAAACAATAACATATAATATTATATATAATATATATAAAAATAAAATAAAAGAGTTATTCTGATTTAAAGTGTGCGTGTGTGTGGTCAGTTACGATCCTAACTGTAGAAGAGAGTACACGATGATTGCACTGGTTTGACTTTGCAGCCACTCTGAAATCATGATGATACTCTTGTTTTTACTTGCAGTAACCTTGAGAAGCTCTGCGGAGACTACATCATGATTGTACTTGTTTGGCCTAGCAGTAACCCTGTAGTTGTTGCGTTACTGTTGATTACGTATTCTTGAAGGTGACACCAAGATGTTTTTAAAACACTGAAGTAGTTCCCCAGGGAACGTCGATTTTGCGTAATCAGATCTAACCGCATCGGCGAAAGGAGAGTCTGCAGAAACTTGCAACGATAAAGGCAATGGGGCAGCCGATAGGGGCGTACAACTCTGGGGTTTGTAGTTGTCGTTCAGGGTCCGGGGCGAAAAGCAACAATATGTCTAGGTGCCAACGGCCAAGCGCTATCGTAAACATCGATCTGCCAGCCTCCGGTGTCAGCGAGGGCTGCGGCAGTGTTTCGCACAGATAGCGAAATCCCCGATATCAATTTTCCACCGACAACACACGGCGCCGTAGACAAATGTCGAATTTAAGAAAGGCACCGGGAACGAGGGGGAACGATACCGAACGGTTCCCCAGGGAATAGACGCTATAAAAATGGAATCGTATCGGGAGAAATTCTTATCACGTACACCCGTTATATCGTATTATTTATTTCCTAATGCACCCATCGAAACTGTATTTTATTCAGATTTTATGATACGCTCGTGCGCGATGCTAAACGTATACCCAGTTCCCGAATTTATTATTGCATCGCTTCGAGCAGCGATGAGCGAGCATGATGCTACTGACCCAGTTAGCTGAGACGTAGAATCGAGAAAATTTTCTGATGGTTCGAGTCTTCTTTTTCGAAAAGTCCGATTTCATTGGAGTCTGTGAAACACTCTGATTGCTTCGAGCGGATAAAATTGCGAAGCAATCAACACCGGAATTGCTGGACAAGTAAATTGATTTATTTATTTCTATATACAGTACCTTCCAGTTGTAGAAATCATAATTTTTAAAAGAAATTGTTAATTAAATTTATATGCTCGCGTGTATGCTGCAATATTATACGAAATTTTGACGAGAATGGCCCCTTGATTTTTACTAAATATATAATATATAATAAACATTATTGAGAAATCGAACAACATATTCCTTCAATTTGTCTCTGTTCATACCCACCAAATTGTTTGTACGAAACTATGAAGTTCAGCTTGAAAACTCTCGTGTTGACACGTGGACATTCGAGTTTTCGGAACACGGTTCTGGCTTCCTAAATGGAGGCGAAATTGGTTCGCGACCTTCCCGTCCATCGATCGATTAACACGTCGTCGCCTGCCACGTCAGAACTTGAAAAAATTCGGCGGAATCAAAGCAGTTTATTCAATAAAACTGGAGTTGGAAAAGAAAAGATTGACAGTAATGATCACTCTTTCAACGTTCGCGCAGATCTCGGAGATACTAACAGAATTTGTTTCCCTCGATCCAGTGTAGGGGATGCTAGAACGAGCTAATTGGTACCAGAACTTCGTTCGTTATAACGTCTGTTCGTTCTAGTTTACATTGAAATATACGTATCTCGGAATAATCTGTTACGAGCCCACGGTCCGAGCAAAGAGCAAAGTTGCCACTCGATACAACAGTTTCATGGGAATATTCGGAATCGTACGCAACAGGAAATGCGAGATATATAAATGTAAACATTAACAGTACAAATTCATTCGTGGCCCTCGCAATCGATCAAC
>CM052200.1:24677965-24754385 GCA_028455805.1 Lasioglossum figueresi | reverse complement strand
TTAAAAGGACTACAATTACAAATCTTAGGTAAGACAATTGAAATAGTCAATGAATAAATAATACGTCATACTATTCTAAGCATAACACAACTTTTTTTTAGGCTATACAATTAATTAATTTTGCAACTCTGCTCGCACTCTAGGTTACTCCCACCATGGCACGGTCACGTGACGCGGGAACTGTATTCCCCTCAATTCCCCTCGTCGGGCAATATCATCGGGACCCGTAGCTCTTAAATTCTTTTAACCCTCGGACAACCGACGATTTTTATAGCTATACTGTAGGATAGTCTGCATTCGCATACCCGCCGAAAAAAAGTAAACACGTGTCGGACAAATATTTGACACGCAGAATTATCCTCGATGTTCCGGGACACTTAGCTGTGTTTGCCAACAAGACCCGCAAAAACATCGGCTGACATTCTGTTTTGCTCTATGCGTCGGAGCGCACTATAGACAATGCACTCGTGACCTTCGCGAGAGTCGGTTAAATCTTTTAACCGATTGAGTTTTCGATCGCGAACTTTTTCAGTGGGAGACAATTTCTGCTTTCGATACCAGGAAAACTTATTAATGTCTCTATAGGTCCGTTTAATAAATAGAAATCTATTTCGAGTCGTCGCCTTTACCGAAGGCAGTTCAACATTGTCCAACACAGTATATTTTTGTAATCATTCGGATATAAATATCGACACTTAAACCCTCGGACAACGGATGATTTTTATAGCTATATAATTGTCGATGCTTAGGACCTTTTACAGCAATAATTAATAATTGTGAGGAAAAGCCGTAACGGAAAAGCAGTTTTATTAATGTATTTGGGCACACGGATATCCAAAGGTTAACGACTGACGTGTTTGTCGCGAGCGATCGTTTCGATCTGCTTTCTTTTTGCAATTCGTTGGCGATCGTAATTTTACAATTCTTCCGTTATTTCTGATTCTCTACTTTTATAAATTTAACTATATATAGGGTTGTCTGTTCATACGCACGCATACATACATACACCATCCGCACTTCAACCCTATATAATTTTCAAAAATTTACTTTTGATGGTATCTCGTGCAGACACATTAGTCTTTCCGATATCCTCAATGAAACAGCTATTCAAATAGTATAATTGCCACGGATTGAGTACTTAAATGACAATTTGGATGTTCCCGGTCAAAAATGACTCCGGCACAGTACTCGGAGGGTTCATCCGAATGAATTACAGCATTCAATGATCTTGTAATATCTTGTAATGATACTGGTAACACTTGTAATTTGTAATTTCCGGCGAAAACGAAAGTAATATCTGCATCCAGCACATTAAAACGAGTAGAACGACGTATAACATGTGCTAAAAGATTGTGGAGGGGATAATTCTAAAATCTTAGCGTTTGAAATATCGCAGAATCTTGTCGGCGGTCCGTATGAAAAGTCGAGAGGAAATCGCTTCTTCGTTTTTATTGCTGTTCCGTCAGTTGCCTCGTTACCTTTCCCGGGCCGTGTAACTTGTTTTTCCGCTCGGAAAAATGCCCTCTTCTCACCCGCGGTTCCTTCCGTCCGCGAATTGTTGCGCGTAAAACGATCGTAATCCTTTCTCCGTGGGCGAAACGAGCGAAAAAAAGAGCGAAACGCTGCGCGGCTCGTCCCGAAAGCTTTGAAAATTTTCTCCGAGGCTCCCGTTTCGATCGTGTTCGTCGAGGCTCGGCTGCAATCCTTCGCTGATTTAAAATGCATCTTCAGGCTCGTTGCACGCGAGCGTAAACAAACATAGTTAGAGCGGAAGCATAATGCCGAGCACTCTGTTCGGCGCTCTCACTGCGACACAGCAAGTCGGACCATTTGCTTCCAATTCCGTTTCTTTTATTTTCTAGCTAACGGAGCGACTGGCTCTGACTACACAGCCATTTGCACTTTGCTCTCTTACAATTACCGAGACACCGTTTCAACGAGTACACTCTGCTCTACATTGCAACTGTTAGGTTTTATCGAGAGCCTTGGAGCATCAGCGATTCGATTACGTCAAGCGAGATTTATGTTATATCGTGTAAATACCCACAGATTTCGAAACGATAGTTTCTCGACAGAGGACTCTTTCGAATTTGTGCAGATTTTTAACTGGAACGACTCTTGCCAATTAATATTTAAAGCATCTGCTTAAAATTTGCAAATGGGAAAGAAATTTTTTCAGACAAAAACGTGCCCTCAGTTTTTCACCTGCTATGTTATGCAAAAATATCCTAAAAGAAATGACGTTTGGAGCTTTACAATGAGTCCAAATTTATTATTCTACTTTTTTTTCGAAATTATTATACTTCAGATATTAACAATTTTTCGAGAACCGGTGTGTAAATATTTTTCGATCCACATTTTGGGCGACATATGATTTTTCTGTAAATAAACAGCAAATTTATTTTCAAAACGCTCCAGATTTTAATTGTATTCGTTTTTGCAGGTAACAGGGGTGTTTCAAAACACCGATATCCATAAGTTTATACTTGAAGCGAAGATAAACGGAGAATAAAAGAATAAGATTCGTTCGTTTGAAGTCGAGTTTTCGGAACAATCGGTTCGGAAAGTCAGTCTGGAAGACATGTGTTCGACAGAACCGCAAAAAAGTTTGGACGAACGTGGCTTCACCATTTCCTCTTTGAAAACCGGGTAGTTGTCTCGAACAGCATCTGAAACCGTCGGTAATGTAAGGAATTGTTACAAGAGGAGGAGACGTTTGTTTGCAACGACAACATATCGGAGTTCCAGTGAAAGACGATCGAATTGCAGCGAGCAAAGGATCCTCGAGGTAGCATGTTCCCTGCGAGAGTTTCACTGGGAAAGACCTAGCAGAGAATTGATCTTGCACCAAAGAAATACCTGGCTGCACATCGAGACTCATACCCAAATCATTGTGGTACGTCTGTCAAAATAATCATTGAAATAAATTGCGGATCTCTATCCAAAAAAATTGTCCAAGTTAATTTCCTCTTCGAATAGTTTTAAAAAGTAAAAATATTGCCATCATTCAGTGACATCGTCATCGATGGAAAAAGATATTGTCATCATTCTTTGGCATCATCATCGATGAAAAAAAATATTGTCATCATTCTTTGGCATCATCATCGATGAAAAAAATATTGTCATCATTCAATGATATCGTTATCGATGAAAAGTATTGTCATCATTCAATGATATTTATGAAAAATATTGTCATTAGACTGAAGATCTTTATGCAAAATAAAAATGGTTTTTTTTTGTGGATTGTGAGAAGCAGCGATAACATAAAAATTGATTTTATCCATTAACAAATTTGTCACATTAAAATCAAGATTACAGCAATTTTGGAATTTTTAAAATCTTTTACTGTTTTATATTTCGCACAACGAATTTCTTCGTAAATGCATAAAGATCCGCAGTCTAGTTATTATTCAATTCTTTTAGTGTCTTTACAGTTTTACATTTGACCAAGCCATTTTGTCACGAACGCATAAAATCCGATAATATTACTAAAATAATTTGACCGATAAACGCGGAACCACGTTCACAGCTTTTAATAAACTTCGGATTCTTTTGGGATCTTAATTTACTTTTTGTGCAATATTCTTTCTGCTTTCGTTTAAAATTTTGAAAGGCTAATTATTCAAGCGTCTCCGCCCGGTAATCCTAAAAATAGAAGGTCCGCCAAGAATCCCCGGGTCTTCTAGTCATCAAAAAGTAAGAAAAAGTTCTCGAACTCGCTAATACAGCGTCGCAAAAAGCGGGGCCGCTTTTTCCTGCCGAGAAAAGCAATTATAACGTAAAAGTGGTCTCTACTTGAAAAAGGTATCGATTGCAAGCGCGCTCGAGCGTAATCCAAGAATATCCGATCGCTTGCTCCTCTGGCAACAATATGTGCAACCGTGTTACCCGGGAAAACCGGAATAAAAACTATAACGACAGCGAAAATAATTTGTACAGCCGCGGTACGAGTATGGAGTCATGTCACTTCCGGGCGAGAAGTGAAGTACGCTTCGGGCGCGCGCTAGAGAGTATCGCTAACGAGAATTCCCTTTTCTTCGAGCCCGGTTGTGCTCTCTGTCCTCCTTTTTCTACGGGGGGCTCGGTCGTTCGCATATAAGTGTTCCCCGTAAGTACCAGCTCTCGAATCATGGGCCGAGATTCGCGTAATCAAGCCTTCATTCAGCGAGAATGCATCCGTCGCGAGAGAAAGAGAAATAGCAAGAGAGAGAGAGAAAGAGAAAGAGAGAAGGCTTTCATTTTGCCCGATATGTCATCCAAAGAGGTCTTCTCACCGGGATGGGAAAAAGAGCAACCCGTTAGGAATAGAAACGAGGTGAAAACGAGGGCGGCGTTCCCGTTTTCGGCAAACGACGCTGCCTCTCGTGCTCTCGGCGCAAACACTAGCAAACACCTAGCAAACACTGGCACACACCCTGGTTCCAAACCGGCAATCGCCGTGCCGGGAAACATCTACCCCGAGTATGATGCCCCGACTCGTTTCAGCATCGACTCTTTCGGATTCCGTGTCGAGTTTGAAAAAGAAATTAGCGGGCTAACATCTGGTTCAATTTGCGAAGAGTCGATCTGGTTTTATTCAGGCCGTGGACACGTACAGTCGGCTGCGAAAGTTTGCATACGATGGCTCGCATTAACCTCTTCAAGAGGTAAAGCTGGATAAAATACTATTTCAGTAAATGGTAAATTTCAACAGTTCTCTTGAAAAGCCACCCCTGATAAATCAATTTCTTTTTCAATCCTAAGAGCTGATCAGAAATTCTGAAAAAATATCCCAAATAGAGCTAGTTCGTAGCTTCGCGTTCGCTTTTATTTCATCCGAATATATTAACTAATAACTGAGAAAATAAAGTGTCGAGTTCGAAGGGGTGGTGATCGCGGAAATTTTACAGAATAGTATTTCTGTCTGTTTCTGTATGTTCTTCGTCGCTGTGTGGCAGCGAAAAGAAATGAGAAAAGGCTCGATTCATCCATCAGCAGAGATAGCAGTTTCCCGGGGGGGAATTGATATTAAATGAACCCCGAGCAAACTCTAATCGGGCGCAACAAGCGCGAGCAACAAGACAGCGCGGGATTGAAAGTAAGAGACGCGCAAAGTTTGCCCGCCGCGCGAATCCAAGTCCCGGAGCAGCGATACACATAGAAATGGTCGGCTCGCTGGCCCGGTTGAGCGGCTCCCATTCACTCGCGAAAACTTCTTCCGGTGGCAAGTAATAAACCGAACCGATTACTGGTTCGCAGGATGCAATACCGCGAGTTTCGAATCGTCGTGCCGCCGCGCCGGTGATGTAAAAATGATCGTTTCAGCGAATTTCCATTTCACTCGGCAGGCCGGCTGTGCGCCGTTCCGAATCGAGGAATTTAGCGGCGTTTTGGTCGAACTTTTCAACCGGAAATGAAATCCGACTGGATTCGCGCTCAGATATATATAAAAGTAATTACTTTTCATGCTGCGTACACACTTGATCCTAAAAATCGTATCCTTTAGAACAGAATATTTCATACGTTCATCAGTCGACCATAAAAATTAGATGAAAGCAATCCATTTCATAAGAGATACGATTCAAAAGTGCCTTTTTATGCAAACGATGCACCATAAAAATTAGCTGAGAGCAATCCATTTCATGAAACTGAATTTAAGAAGCGCACAATTTATGTATTAACCTTTAACTACCTGCGCTGGTGTAAAAAGTACGTGAAAATTCAGGGCGCGGGTAGTTAAAGGTTAAGTTCAGTATTTTTGCAGTTCTCGACGCGACACGATTTAAAAGTGTCTTTTTATGCAAACGATGTACCATAAAAATGAGCTGAAAGCAATCCATTTCATAGAACGGAATTTAAGAAGCGAACAATTGATTAAGTTCAGTATTTTTTCAGTTCTCGATGAGACACGATTCAAAAGTGTGTTTTTTGACAAATGATGTACCTATTGGTAGATGGATAATGGTTGCGGTAAAATTAATCCCGCATGGGGTTCAGGATTCGACTTTAAATAAACGATTTAAATGAATCGCAAATTCAAAGGTTTTTACATCTTACATTTACATCTTGAAAACAAATTATTTCACAAACCCTGAATTCAAAGATTTTTACATCTTACGTTTACATCTTAACAAAAATTATTTACACATTAGCTAGTAAAATAATTCTTCTAACGTCTAAAAAAAAACTCAAGCTGTTGGGTCCAATTTTGAAAAAGTTATTAGTTTTTTAAAGGTGTACGAATACTTTGTACAGGGTGTATAAAAAGTAATGGCTATCCGTCGTGGGTGTGAGTCTACACCTTTGGATCGGTGGACATTTGTAAAAGAAACTTGCCGTAAAATAGTTTATAACAAAGAAAATGGTTAACGACCTTTACAGGTACATCGCCTAATCCGCTGGAAGAACGGTGAGGTACGGTAACATTTTATATTACAGGATTAATATTCTCATAACAATGGATATAAGATATTCTTTCATATTTTGCAACTTCAAATGTATGATCCGAATGGACAGGGAGACGATGACGTCTGACGGGCCTAACGACGAATGTCCCTTTAAATTTCGTTTGTCTCAAGACACGCATACGATTATATACTGTATCATCGACACGGTCGGGTGGTCTGTAGTGGTAGGTTTTTGTCTATACGCATATCTCCGCACAATCAAATTATGCAACAACTGTAACAGCTTTATCTCAATAACTATTTGTTTGCGACATGTGGCTTCTTTCAAACTTTTTCTTTTCTGGTTGAGTGAAAGGTGTTGAGATAAAAAACAACTTTAACAACAATTTTCTTTGTTACAATCAATTTTGCGGCAAGTTTTTCTTACAAACGTCCACCGATCCAGAGATGTAGATTCACCCCTACGATGGATGACCATTACTTTTTATATACCCTTACATCCCCGCTGTATATTTTAACAGAACATTATGTATCTGGTGCCTACTTGAAGGACTCTCCCTATGTGCCTCAGGGTGGTCATGGAGACTATGGGTGGAATTAGGTGAACCGTAAATGTTTTTCGCCGTTTTGTCTTCGGGCAAATTTGAATCGTAGGGACTCGTTCTCTCTTTATCCGGGGACGATAAAATTTCATTATCCCACGAATCCGATCGAAGTAACGGTAGCGTGTGGTCGGGAAAGGGATGACGCAAACAGAGGCCGGCGCCGAGATCAGAAGGGATGCACGCGGGGGTGCGCATTGTAGCAACGAGCAGCGAACTGTGTCGCGGCGCACCGAATCACGCGAGACTCTCGGCTACTAATTGAAACAAATGGCTCGTACCGCCATTGCGCCGCGCCCAGAGCCGGCCTTTTGTTCCCAACCGTGCTTTGGGCAAGCCGCATTCGAAATCGGAAGATAAACAAATTTCGAATCTAATTTCGCCGGCCATATCACCTACGCAGCCACACTACGTTAACAATTGAGAAAAATCAACATTCACGTTAGCATTTAAAACCTTTCTAAAAGTGTTTCTACGGATGCTCTGATTCACAAACTTTGCAACAAGGGTTACTTTCCACCCTATAGAATTACGCCTTTTTGTGCGGACCCTCTCTTTGCCCCTTACTTTATACAGGGTGGGGCGCTAACCATGACCACTTTAAATATTGCCGTTATTTGTAATAATATGAAAAAATGTTGTACACAAAACATACACGGTATAGAGGGGAACATATCGTGACACAAACATTTTCTGCGTGGGTGGATGCATAGAGGAGATTTCAAGGTCACCTTGATTTTTTTTCAATCGAAAGACCTACTTTCTGTATCATGAATCGATAGATTATCGAATTCCGAGTAAAAATGTATTGTCCTTCGTATGCCCTAAACCTAATAGTTAACGAGATATTATCCAAAGAAGAATGAAAATTATTTCCATGATATCTCGTTAACTATTAGATTTAGGACATATGGAGGTCAATACATTTTTACTCGGAATTCGATAATCTATCGATTCACGACACAGAAAGTATATCTTTCCATTTAAAAAACTCAAGGTGACCTTGAAATCTCCTCTATGCATCCACCCATGTAGAAAATGTTTGTGTCACAATATGTCCCCCTCTATACCGTGTAAGTTTTGTATACAACATTTTTTCATATTATTACAAATAACGGCAATATTTAAAGTGGTCACAGTTAGAGCCCCATCCTGTTTACATAAATTTCTTAAGGCACACTGTTTGCACCTTTAGAATTGTATTCGAAAATGTTTCACCATATTGTCAACCCTAGATTCTAAATTATCTTTGTAATGTTAACATGCACAGTCGTGTGCATGCTGCTAATAATCCCATGTGGGGTTTTATAGTTTTATAAGAAAAAATTGTTTTTATAGCAAAGGTAAGTAATGATTGGCACGGCTCTAACGATTCGGCTCGTGCGACGTGCACGTATTTTTGTTCGGACGAAACTCGTTCAATTCGTCGACGTTCTTTTACAACCGAATCCACACGGTTTTGGACGCTCTCGTAAAGTTCCGCTGGGGAGAGTATCATTAAAAATGTAAAACAAAAAGAAGAGGCACGCTGTGCGTCTGTGACGTGCGGGATTTCGCTGCGTAACCCACAAATATTTCAAATCTGTCCCGCGCGTTTAATTTACGGTCTAGTTTAGATAAAAAAAAAAGATAAGGGAAACCGTCTGGCATAGCTTTCCGAGAAAGATTTTCATCAGTTGCAGACAATGTACCGGTAATATTAAATTCGTTTGTTGTTTCTTCATATTTTTTCCATAAAATATATGTACTCAAACAAATATACTCGATACACAAAACTCACGATTCGTAATGGCGTTGTCGTCACTGAGCAGAGGCCGTTTGTGCATTCACAGCATTCCCCAATCTGCAAAAATTCGAATTCGTGTGAAAATTATTCGCAAGAAAAATATTTTTAGAGGTTTCAGTTATATCAAAAAGAAAAATATTTCCAAGTTAACACTTAAAACCCTGATACGCCCCAACGCAGACAATCCTAACAATAAAAACTCTATAATCTCGCAAGAACCCCTTCTAAAGCTGAAAAACGATAATCAACCCTCGGTACGCTAAGGTCTCAACCTCTTTCACGCTTTCGGGACAGTACCGCAGTCCCATAAACTCTTAGATCCTTTTTTTTTATCGCCTAGGATCGCGTGTAGCGTTTTTATTCGACGCTGTTACACCTGTCCCGCGGGTCGCGCCGTTACAATAATTAATCCTCGACTATTGCGTGGAAAAACGCGATCACCCGGAACACATCAAAATTCGATCGGTTCGCGGAAACAACCGCTCCTTTTTATCGCGAACGAGCGGATCACAGCCGGATTTAGCTCATGCGCGCGCACCAAACTGTCCCCATTACGGGGGCTCGTAAAACTGTTCAATTGAATGTAAATTCTCGGCGATTCCGCGATCCCGATATTCGTTTTTATTTCGACCATTGTCGCCGGGGGTTTATCCGGGCCCGCGAAATTCCTGCGAGGACGTACCCGTCCGCGGGACGTTCGTTCCAATTAGCAACGGTGTTCCGGCACGATTTCGTGTGGCAACACCTCGTTGCAGCAGTCCGAGGTCACAGGAACGGCCTCGCAAATTCCACTCGATATCACTATTTATCTAACTTTTTCCTCGGCCCCTTGTATCGCAGTCGAGAATCGGAAGAGATCACCGCGGTTTCCGATACCCGGACTCTCACGTCTGTATCGACGAGCGTGTTCCTCCAGATACAGTCCGCGACAAAAAGATGGCACACCCGTAAATATTGCTATTTCTGAAAACTGTGATGAAATTTGATACATTTCTCTCCATGTATGTACTTCCGCGGAGCTTTAAGGTTACTTACACCGACGGAGTTAAGCGGAGGTTACAGATTCCAGTCTAAATGTAAACAACCGGGGTCACCGGCGCGACAAAATGATGGCACAGTTTTCAAATTCTTTCTCTGCAGTTAACATTAGACCGTCGGACTGTTTGTATCGTGTACTATTTTACCGTGCATCAAATATTGTGCGTGTTTCTTATTATCTTCTATTGAAATTACACTATGGGTAGTGGAAAATCTTTATACGATGCTGAAATAAAAACGATTTTGACATCGCGTAAAGAGAATTACTCGGTTTCAAAAATTGCACGTGTTATACATCGAAGCAGAAAAGTGGTGTATAATTTATTAAAAAATCCTAAAACATACGGTAAAAAAAATAGTTCCGGTCGACCGAAAGCAGTCAGCGATCACGGAAAACTTGCAATTTTAAAAGAAGCTTCGAATTCTTCGGGAACATCACGACAAATCGCTAAAGCAGCTGCTGGCGTACATACAAATGTACGTAATGTGCAAAGGATAATAAAAGAATGTTGTTGTGGATCTTGGCTTTATGTTGTTACACATACATTAAATGACATAGCATTTAATCAATGTAAAATAATATTTATTAAACTTTTATATCGATATTGAATATAACAGAACTCTTTATAATACTTGTGACATTTTACACAACGAGAGAACATTGACAACGCTTGCTTTTATTAATATAACAACGGTCGTTATTTGTTATTCATCGAAATGAATCTTGCCGCGTTACTTACGCGTAACCTATTCATATTTAAATATCTATATTGCACATAGTGCCAACCCAATACAATAATCTGTCTACGCGACACACCATCAAATGTTCGCACTTACTTCGAATAAAATTGAAAATAAAACCACCTTTAACCGTTCAGCATAAATCGGAGCGTCTGAAATTTGCACAAAAGCACATACATTGGAGAAAAACATGGCGTCGTGTTATTTTCAGTGATGAGAAAAGGTTTGATCTAGATGGGCCGGATGGTTTCGCACACTGTTTTCACGATCCGCGGAAAGAAGAAAGAATATTAAACCGCGGACATATAGGTTGCGGAGGAGTAATGCTTTGGGCCGGAATTGGTTATCGAGGAGCGACCGAAGTAAAATTTATTAAGAAAACTATGAACAGCAAAATTTATATAGATTCAATGGACGAACAATTAACTAAATTCGGACAGACAATTTCCGAGAAAAATTTTACATTTCAGCAGGATAATGCAAGCGCGCATACCGCAAAATCCGTTAAGCGGTACTTTGAGCAAAACAAAATTAGTGTCTTAAAGTGACCAGCGAGATTGCCAGATCTCAACATAATTGAAAATTGTTGTGCACAACTAGCAAGACATGTTTACGAAGGCGGAAGACAATTCCAAAGCCTTGCAGATTTAAAAACGTGCATAGAACAAAAATGGACAAAAATACGGCCAAAATATATTAAAAAACTCTTTAAGTCACTTTCGAAACGTACGTTGGCTATTCTGGAAAATAAGGGAGGCCACGCAAAGTATTAAACACAATGTTATATATTTTATGTACGTAAATTACGTTTTTTTTTGTATATCTGCCATCATTTTGTCGTACCGATTTTTGTTATTTTCTTGTTCCCATGAACAAACGGACATTTTCTTTAATTTCATTGTTTGTAATGTAATTTATTTTGTAATAAAAATGTATAAGTACCAAGAAAGACTAGATTTATTATGTCCAAATGATGAAAACATTGAATTTTCGTGGTGTGCCATCTTTCTGTCGCGGACTGTACACTACAGCTTCAACCAGAGTTGGGCAAAAATTTAATGAACGATTGACGAATAAATTTCTACTTCAATCGTTAATCGCAATTAACAATTAAACTCCTACTTTAGTCGGCAATCGCGGTTGACGATTAGATTCTTTTCAATTCTAATCGTCAATCGGATAATTGATTAATGATTAACTGCTGAAATTTCGAAATGAAATACGGAATCAAAATTGTATGCATGCTGAAAAAAATGTAAACTGAGTTTAGGTATATTGTCATGTGGTCTATAATACGATGTTTATGTGCTTACTTATTACAATTTGTGGATAGACCGTGTGGCGATTAATTCGACAATTGATTAAATCAGTCTCCGATTTTTCGATGATTTCTTATTTTAATCAACGATTGACGATTAACTTCATCAATCGATCGAATCAATTGTCCATTTTTCAATGATTCCCTTTTTTAATCGTACACATTAGATTAATCGATCAATCTTGGTTAAAATTTAAATCGATTAGTGCCCAACTCTGGCTTCAACGCATGCACAAATGAATTCAGAATATTCCTCCTTTTGTTGAGCTTCCGGTCGTATGGATGTTTAGATTCGCACGGTGTTTGCATTCACAGTGGATCTAGCAAAATATTTGGATATGTACTAAGTTTTCCAAGGATTGTGGACATTTGAACGGAATAATTTCGTGAACAAACACAGTACAACAATTGATCAATCATTTGAACCTAAAGCTCTAGGATGAAATATTAGCAATTTTTGGCGAAATTCGCGTACGTATCTGAATACTTATAATTGCTAGTGTATGTTCGTGAAAGGTTTTGGTTGCTGCTCTGGAAAAAGTGGTTGGTTTTTTGACGTGGAACTAATTTGATTGTTAGACTGTTGTTTGTTAAAATAATATGGTATAGTTGGCCGGTGACCTGTATGCAGGTTAAAATGTTGAATGAAAAGTTAACGAGTTATATGTAGTTAAGGGTAACAAGTATTGCTAGCGTAATTAACCTGGAACCCAGTTTGCATTTAATGGAATAATATTCCGCGAAGTGTCTGTGTCGTTGCACTGACTTTTGTTGTACAAACAAGTGACTGATTGAACTTTTATAAATGATTTGCTTGGCAATTGAAACAGTGGCTATCCGGAGTCTTTCGTTTTCCTATAAAATATCTGAATCGAACAAGAGAAAATATGCAGCGAGCGTAAAAAGTATTTGTACGCCCTTTAAAATAGAATCACTTTTATATAATTGTAGCGAACGACCTGAATTTTCATTATCAATTAGAAGCATTGGTTTATGAAATGATACGCTAAGAAAGTTTTCAAAAAATTATAATTTACAAGGCTACATGCAAAAATAAAAAAGGCATTTTTTACAACTTTTTTATTTGAGCTCTTAAAGAAAATTTAAAATATATGTTCTGTAGATCTACATATAGAAATCGATTAACATACACGATTTTTGATCAGTTTCTGCTCAAAATCCACAGAATCGTACATCTTGCGATGCGCGTCGTTTTTTCCTGGGTCAACCGATTTCGAGATGACAAATTTTCACTATGTGTATAACTAACATAGATCTACAAAACATATATTTTAAATTTTCATTAATAGTCCAAATAAAAAAGTTTTAAAAAAATGCCTTTTTTATCTTTGCATGTAACCTTGTAAATTATAATTTTTAGACATTTTTTTTGCATATCATTACTTTTTATTTGCATACAATTATAAAAAAGTTATTCTATTTTAAAGGGCGTTCGAACACTTTCGTGGCTAGCTGTATCTAAATGAAACTAAGAAAAACGAATTTCCCTTCCACAAGAAGTTCATTTTATTCTTCAAAAAGTATGCAGACCCTCGAGGAATTAAATGATTATGCGATGTGACAGGTCTCTATTGCAAACTCACCCCCGACCATCGCGTCCATTGTACAACGACCCCCGTGAAAGGGTCGCGAGGACGGAATTGGCTAAACAGCGCCAATTAAATAGTAGCTCGACGGAACATCGAAACAGCATTTCCGGATAATCCGCGGAACGACATCCGTCCTCCGTAATTATTACAAATGCGTCCATTCGGCTCTCCCGGGGGAGTAGTTTTTCCCCGGTGCCGTGCCGGTGCGGCACGTGTATCAAAGACGAGCCATATCGGCGGATTGGCGGGATCGGACGCAGTCCCGCGGCTAGATGCACCGCGGGGCTCGGGGATGCATGTTGCAGCGCGGTAATATGCGCGCATCGGCCTCGTTTCTACCTGAAAGCTCGCCGCTGTTTGCACGGCCGCTGCATTATACGTGCGAGTGCACGCGGAGGCCGCCGTTTAATTGAATTGCTACTGACACGCTGCATCGACCGTCTCCACAGAGAAACGAACGATAGAGCCACCCCCACCGAGCCACCCCCGATACTTCTAGCCGTGTCGTCGAATTTCAGCTCCCTCACGTGTACATCGGGACCCAATTGTATCAGAACTTGAATCTCCGACTCCATCTACCCTTACTTTCCCTTATCTCTCTTCGACCTGATCCCGCCTCGCATCCTTTACGCTTCGGCCATTTAATTAGACGTCTTCCTTTCGTCACGTGTCTGTCTTCGAGTCCTGTCTCGTTTTTATTTTCCCGGCAAAATCGACTGGATATATTTACAAGCACTTCTTCAATGTTTCATCTGTTTGCTCATTACTGAACTGCGGATCTTTATGCATTTATGGCTTCTAAAAATTTAAAAAAATGCTGGGATACAAAATTCCACAGAATTTAATACGATTTTTATTTATTTCAGATCTATAAAGGCAAAAATTAAAAATTGCATAAACATCCGCAATCTACTTATTACAAACAAGAACAATGATGTATTTATTGATATTTCTTATGCGAGGCGGCTGCCATAACCTGCAAATCTTGGATTACCTTAAGGTCACATCGAAGACGCATGCCGAACTTGTGTTTTGATCTACTTTCATAATATCGAAACAAAAATATGGCGTTCCACTAAAAAAACACGACGTGACCTTGAAGTAACTGGAGAAAAATAAAGATAAATTTTTTTTCGTCACAGTCAATTTTTACATAGAAAAGTGACGATAAAAGTCGCCCTAAGTTTTGTCCGATCACGTACCGTTCATCCTGTACAGGGTGTATAAAAAGTAATGGTCATCCGTTGTAGGGGTTTATCTTCACCGCTGGATCGGTGGACATTTCTAAAAGAAGCTTGCCGCAAAATTGTTTATAACATAGAAAATTGTTGTCAAATCAAATTATGCAAAAACTTTAACAGCTTATATCTCAATAACTATTTGTTTGCGGCATGTGGCTTCTTTCAAACTTTTTCTTTTCTGGTTGAGTGAAAGGTGTTGATATAAAAAACAACTTTAACAACAATTTCATTTGTTGTAAACAATTTTGCGGCAAGTTTTTCTTACAAATGTCCACCGATCCAGAGGTGTAGATTGACCCGTATGTTGGACGACCATCACTTTTTATACACCCTGTACATAGATAGATTCAAGGCGCTAAATCTTCCATTTTACAACCTCCTTACTGTTCGACAGCTGAAGACGCTTCCCCATTGATTGTCTCCGGAGCTAGCCGAGTTTCCACCGAAAAATCGGGAAACTCGGCACATCGATTTCCACTTCTGCGATGGAGAACTTCGATTACCGTCTCAAGGCGTTCCCACCTTTGTTTCTGTATTTCGGTTTCTATTAGTATTACATTTCAGCACCTGTCTTCGGGGTTGCAGTTTCCCTCCGGTGTCGGGGCTCGGTGCGCGCGCGCGCGGCGTCTCGTGCATTCCGGATCCCGTTTCTCGGCTGCACTCCGCCTCGTTTTGTGCACCCCGTTCTTCGTTCTGTTCCATCCCCCCTTTCCCCACCCCCGCGCCGTCGATGTCTGTATCTGAATTCCGAGCGAGACGTATTAACGTGGACGAAGTAATTACCGTGACTTTTGGAGCAACGGGGACGTGCTCCTTTCCTTGAGGGTAACAAAGCACCGTTCCCGGACATATCGTTCGTTACCGTGACAATTCCGCGGAGCTTGCGCCGTCCCACGTTTGCTCAAGACTCTATCCGTGCTCGCTTGCTTCCGGTTTCCTCGAGGATCCATCTTAATCCTAATCTTCCAGCGCGCCACGCGATCCCGTCGGATTTCAATGAAACCGCACGCTTGCACTGTGTCTGTCTTGATGTTGCACCGGATAAGTGTCCACGAAAAGGCCGATTATGATTTTTCTAATATCTTGCGAAGGTCTTCACTAGGGATTGCAATACCGGTATACCGGTATACCGAATACCGGTATTTCGTGCTATTTTGCAATTTCGTGAAACCAGTATTTGCTAAGTTAAAATACCGGTATTTTCGGTATTAGCTGTAAATAATAAATATTTTTTTTGGGCATCTACTCTTATTTGAAATACGTTCGCCGCTCACGATGTGTGTTTGTGCTTGTCGATCAAAGCACATTGCCGCGGTGACTGCTGAAGCCACTGCACTCTTTTCGGCGTGGTATCGATGCCGCTGTATTCTTTGCAACATTGTGGCGATGAACGACAACGTTTGAGGCATTTTTCTGCCTATAAAGGCGGATCTCGATGATCACAGTTCAGTTGTCGCTCGACTGCGAACAAATTGGCTCTTCCGTTTGTCCTAGTGAAACTGTGCGTAGAAATTTGGAATATAGGACTCACACATGTCTCAGGAAGTATGCCAGCAACAAAATGTGTAGAAGTAGTCAATTGCAAATTGGAGGAACATGGATTATTTCTATAAGAAGATATTGTCTGCGTAACTACCGATGGAGCAACGGTGATGAAAAAAGTTGGGAAGTTGATCGATGCAAATCAGCAATTGTGCTATGCTCATGGAATTCAATTTGGAGTAATCGGTGTGCTATATCAACAAAATCAAGAGCAAAAGAAGCAAAATACTCTGGATTTGACAATGAAGAAAATAATAATACGATTGTTGAAAGTATCTCGTTTGAATATGACGAAGATAATAGTAACGAGGACGAAATATTAACTTACCAAGGATTGCTTCCCGTAATTAAAAAATTCCGGAAAGTTGTTAAAATATTTAAACGTTCCCCTACTAAAAATGCCGTTTTACAAAAATATATACTTACTGAAATAAAAAAAGAACTTATGCTAATATTAGATTCTAAAACACGCTGAAATAGTTTGTTATTCGTGAAGGAACGATTTTTGAAATTAAAAGCTGGCTGTGGAAGCATTATGTCGGAAGGATTCCAACTTATTAACAGCGAATGCAGCAATAAATTTTATGTTGCGATCGCTTGAAGATCAGGACACGCCACTGTCCGAGGAATTATACGGTGCATTGAAAATTCGTATACAGGAAAGGCATAGCGAACCAGAAAATATTTTAAGGTATTTACATAATTATAACGACTTTAAAAAAGAAAACGGAAAGGAAGAAAAGAAGCTAACAAGGTTAAATTTAATTAAGTTCGTCGTCAATTTCCACAAAAACATTTATGAAAACCAAACGCAAACCTATCCAGAAGAATTCGTTGAAGATGATGTTGATGTTAATATCGAAAAAGAATTGTCTCTCGAGAAGAAATTACAATTAGCTATAAATAAAACAATTGCCACGAACGATAATACAAAAATAATACAAAAAATAGATTTATCCAAAACCGTCGGACGAGAGACCGAGTTGTTAGAAGATGAAGGACATCGAGGCAAATATTTAGAGAAAGTATATCGCTCGTTATTAACGGTACCACCAACCATCGTGGATGCGGAAAGAGCATTTTCAACTGCAGATAATTTGTGCAGAAAAATACGTTCGAGGCTTAATGACAGTTCAATAGATGCATTATGTTTTTTACAATCACATCTCAACAAATATGAAGTCAATAAATTAGTTAATGTTTTTTTCTATTAAACAACTGTGTTTTTGTACCTTCATGAAAATTCATAATACCGGTATACCGGTTCAACGTTTAAAAAAATACCGAATACCGGTATTGTATTTTTGGTCCGGTATTGCAATCCCTAGTCTTCACTCTGAGCAGTGAAAGTTTCAGATAGAGCTCCTCGTTTATTAAACACTTCTAGACGTATCTTCGAAACAGTTTATTTATCTATATTTTCTGTAAATTTTTTGTTGCGCTCGGAAACCAAAATAACCACATTTTTACCGTGAAGGTAGGCAGCGAAATAACAAATGATTCAATTGCTTTGTAACAATTTTTCTATCCTCACAAAGCATCCAATCAGAACTGAGGAACGGTATTGGAAATAAATTCTCGTCGGACGTTAACGTCTTTCCTTTTGCCCGATGCAATTCCAGCGATCGATTAAAAACGATTCTTGCTGCGTTCTCTCCAATGAGAATTAATGAACGAGTACAAAGGGAGCACGACTATTTTTTCCGCTGAAGGATAGTGTTGTCTTAACACCGTCGCGAATGGTTGAACGGCTGTCGACGGATTCAAGCGACGAAGTTCCCGAGCAGAGTCGAAGAATTCGAGTCGGGAGAGCAATTAATGCGACGAAGAATCGATGAGAATAATTAAGAACCTCGTTGTCGTCGCTGGGAAACGAACCATCCAAGAATATATTTCCGCCGGATTTAATCTTTGATCGCGCCATTGTCGCGTATTCCCCGTTTCGCGACAGAAAACGAGTCGAGCGAAATCCCTGTCATTTTTACGGACGATGATCAATAGACTGTGGATTTTTAAAAATAAATCAAATAAAAAGTTCCCTCTTTTTTTAACGATTGCAATATACTCATAAATAATATATTGACACGCATAACTTCAGTGAAATGTGTTTTGACGAATAGGAAAATTCTTATATAATTTTTATGTTCGCACACATTATCGAATATCTATGATTATAGGTTTCTATCGATCGTATTTGTTGTTAATAAAATTGTTAATGCTTTCGGCGCAAGGGTACGATCGTTTGTTACTTAATTTACAAAGCTATTTTGTAAATTACTAAAGTAATTGCGACGTTTCAAGGGTTACTAGAATTGCGTCTGTGAACATATTTTTAACAAATTCAGAATATTTTGAAATTTAAGAATACGTAACAGAGAAAGGGAAAAGCGCTGGAAATAAAACTACTCGCTAGCTTTGCGATGAACATTAATAAATTCGACGTGTAACTGTAATACTTTTTGAGTGATTATTGAATATCGTAGAAAATTATTTTTGAAGCGATCCGAAACTGGGCAGAGTCGCCAGATTAAGGGAGTAGACTCCTTTTTCCAGGATTGCAAGGGTGCAAGACACAAGAACACGCGTGGTGTTAGCCCGAAGCCAGAATGCTGTTCAGGCAGAAATGCAAATAGCGGGTCCCTGAACTGTCCTTCATCGGACACGCTAGTTGAATTGGAGGATAGGGCCCAAGGGCCCTTGAACGAGTGGTTATTTTTACTGGGTATGGAGGGAACCGACCACATGTTCCCTCGAGTCCCACACAGCGTACAGAAGCGTATTTTTTCCCACTGATCCTTAAAAATAAAAAATGATTGCAAGGATGCGGGATTCGCGTTCTCATTTCTCTATAATACAAAAATGGGGGTTGTTCAGTAGTCAAAAACGCTAGATAAAAGATCGATGTGCGGCGCTATCGCCCTCAAAAGTCCTTTTTTTCACTCGCGAGACGTAATTTGAATTATTCGTAAACATTCAACTGTGCATGTAGCTATTTCCATAGCCTACATGCTGCGAATAATGCAAATTACGCCTCGTAAACGAAAAAATAGGACTTTTGAGGGCGATGGCGCTCTAGATCGATCTTTTATCTAGCATTTTTGACTACCGAAAAACCCCATTTTTGTGTTATCGAGAAATCAGAACGCGAATCCCTTAAGATTGTGTCCCATTCTACCTTCCCCTTCCACGACGTTACGTCCGGTACTGGTAGAGAGACGGTAATTGTTTCCCCTCAATTGTTATTCCCTCACCTCATCTGGCGACTCTGCCCTCCGGTCGTATTTTCACGTGACGAAATTGTTTATTACCATTTTCGGAAGCGTGCCATTTTTATACAAATATTGTGCGTCAGCATTCACGTGGAATTCCGCGCCACAGCAATCACGCGTCGGAAAATGAAAAATTAAATGACACAGTCGCGAAATATTCTCTATGCAGCAACGTTGACTGGCGCAATTAAAAAACATATCGTGAAATTTCTCGTCCAAAGTGCCAAATCGACGAGTCGCAAAACATCTCGGCGAAAAACAATATTGGTTATAAATAGATAAAAAAAATTAATTCACGAGCTTCAGGCTGTTGCTGAACAAATATTTGTACGATGTTTTTCTCGTGGAAATAGTTCAGTAGCTTCTCCGGCAAAAGTTTATCAAAGTATCCATTTATAAAGCGATTCTTGGAGCGCAAAGGATTAAATGTTACTTCGGGAAAAAATGTACCTCCGGAGAGAAAAAAAGAAAAAGTAGTCCCTCGACGCGATTGAAAATGCATCCGGTTAACGGTTCGAAATGAAGGCAGACTGGCAGTATCGGTTTAAAGGTTTCGAGCGGGAAAATCGATGCCCATAATTTCCTTGGAAACTCGACCGCCTCCCCGGAGGAATCGATTCGTTCTCGTTAGCGCCGGTTAAGCGGCCGTCGATTGGAATATCGGCCCTAAAGTTCATCGCGTCGAACTTCTTTCATTAAACTTACGGAGGCATTCCTCGTGCAAAAAGTCTCGTTCGCCGCGAGAGAAAAAATTGGCAACGGAGTTCGACGTATTAAATTTCAATACAGTCAAGATTCAAGCTTACAAACAGCGTGCACCCGAGGGTTCGTACTAGTGATGGGCATTCAATACTCTGCCTTGCAAGTGTTCAAACAAATCTCAGTCACTGCAAGATTTCGATTCAATTCGATATTTATTCGAAGTCAGAAATCCTTGAAACTCTTGAGAGTTTTGAGACGAAGACAGAAATTTTCAAGATTTTCAAAGACTTTCGAATTTGTCGATGTAATATCTCCTCTTCGACTCGAATGACCATTAAATTTGTTGTCAAGCTCACCATTCTGAACAACATTTCCTTCTAAAGTTTTCGACGGTCGGCTTTGGTTTACGAGATAATTGCACAAAACTTTACGTGCGAATGCATGGATTAGGTCTGAATTAGATTTGGATTTCAAGACTTTAAAGATCTTCAAGAGTTCTAAGCTTCGAATTACGTTGGAAGTGATTCGAATTTTTCGTCATAAACATTGGATCTTTGACTGCAAATGTGTGAGAGAGAAGGAAGGAAAAGAAATGGGAGCGTTTTTCTCGTCCTAGGTCCGCTAGAGGACTCGTCAGTAAGGCCATCTAGCGGGCCCTGCCTTAGACGGTGTAATCGGCAGTTGAGGACGTATATATAGGGATCGGTGACTGATCAGGTAGTAGCGAGAAAGGTCTTTGACTATCTGTCCATCTTGTGGCGAGTGTAGGAAGTAGGCCGCCACAGATCGAAGCGATTCGAAGTGTTTCAGATCCCATCGCTGCGTAAGATGTTACCTGGCTGGAATTCGAAATGAATGCAACAGCAAGCCGTCCGATTGGTTTACTTTAAAAATGAATGATGGTCGGGAAAGTAGAAGTTTGGAGCTTTAAAAGGAGACAGAATAATTATTGTACTATTAGTTGAATGAAATCGACGCGAAAAGAAGTAAATGGCTAAGCTTGATGGGCGACTTTCGTCCTGACGAATGGAGCTTCAGTAAATACAATAGTCCCTTGTATTCATTGGACAGCTTACTAAGAAGAACTTCAGACTTTTATGCCCAACAAAGATGAAGCTATTGGAATTTGCTATGCTCGCAGATGCAAATGACGCATTTTTAGGAGAAGATAAATTCGAATAAAGACGGCGGGGATGTTGACAAAACACTGAATCGAGATAAAAGAGAGACGAAAAGGGAAGGAAAGTAAATGGGTAAGCTTGATGGGCGACTTCCGTCGAGTCCTGACGAATGAAGGGAAAAACTGGAATAATCCCTTTTATTTATCCGACAGCTTGCCAGGAAGAAACGACGCGGCGGCGCGACGGTCGCGGAAAACAACAGTGTTGACACAGAGAAACAAAGTGTGTTTGAGGGAAAGGACTAAAGCAGACAGGAGCGTAAGGGAGTGCCGGCAATATGTGGCGATTGTCCTCATCTTTCATCGCGTGCGGAACGAGAGTTCCCCAGGGGAGGTCAAAGGCGGGGCGCGCAATAGAAAGCTCGCTTTGAAATCTGTCTCCGGAATCCACGCTCAAAGTGTAGGATAAATCTACGGTTGAAAGATAAATTTCGTTCCCTTCCGTGGTTACCATTTCCACGAGATGCCTCTAGGTTTCGGCTAAACGAGTCGCCGTAATGCGCGTTAAGCCCTCGCACTTAATGATTCGGTTTTTCCATGGGAACCACGCTGGAAGCTCAGGTTATGGAATATTTTATTTTACAAATGGATACACTCGGTTCCGATGGCCTTTAATTCAGTTTTTCACGTTCCATTATTAAATTGGCGGATTTTATGCGTTTCTGTCCAAAACCAGCTTTTAAAAGTATTTTGAATTCGGAAGTATTCATAAATATATCAACTTCAATTTGAAAGTATTTATAAATAGTGTCAATTTAAATTTAAAAGTATTTATAAATAGTATCATATTATAAAGATATATTTTTATATCTCTTTGGAAATCGTCAGTAGTGAACGTATAATGAAACACATGAAATTTCGAGAGTATGAAAATGCGCAAGGATATATCTGAAAAATTGTTGTCCGCAACAGCTCGATTTCTCTTCAATTTCTCCTTGGTCTCTGTTGAATTATAGGTTTCGTATGAGCACGAATCCGCGAACGCGAATCCGCTTTGAAAGAAAGTGCGGAAGAGTGTGTGAAAACGTCGAGGCTCCATCATCGGATTCGTTTATGAACTCGTTTCAAAGCGGAACCGATTTCGGTTTCGGCTGACAGCGATTAAAACCATACACATTTAATCGCGAGGAATCGAGCTCACTCACATCGACGGGCTCTCTCCGAGTTACAAACAGGAACTTTGCCGGGGAAAATACATCCATACAGTGGGATGATACCGAATTTATCGGTGGTCCGGCTCGCCGTGTCGGGGATTAAAATTGCAGGTGTTCGGATCGGCGACGTGGATCGCGGGTACACCGGTTTATTTTAGTCACGTGCCGAAACTGATTTTCCTGTTTTCCTCGAACCGAACCGAACCGAACCGGGGCGTGCTCGTGATTTATGTCGAAAACGTAGCAGCGTCCAGCGCCGAAACCAATAACAGTCGTCGAAATGCGGCTGTTTTTAAATAACCCTCGCCGCGCGCGCGTATCGCTCTCGTTGTTTGACGATTGCGGCATGTTACGATTTTCGAAACTGGATCGCGGCGATATTTCCATACAGACACCGTTCGTGGAGCATAGGACGGAGACGAAAACACACACACCCAAACGCACCGAAAATTGTGATATTTAATTCAAGATGCGTCGAAACGGCGCGGCAGCCGCTGAAAAATTAAATGGTCGCCTCGGTTCTTTGTTATCGGATAAAATATCAATTAAAAAGCTAACGGGTCACCGTGCCGCTCGAATATCGTTTAACAGTGTCGATCTGCAAAATTGATTTCATTCCGCCGAGGGCGATAGGTCCGGGTCTCTCGGTTATCCCCTATTTTCACGCGGAGTGGACTCGGGCCACGGCGGAATCGCGCATTCAATTCCGAAACCCGGAACGAGCAAGGGGTTTTCACCCGTTCGTGCTCCTTGGACCGTTAAATCTCCCTTTCTCCCTTTCCGACCGCCTCCCCACCCCTTTAGGTCTCTGTCCGAGGACTCCTCCGTGGTCCTGGTATCGGCCGTCCATACCCATTTCCGGTTCTTGTCGCCGGACCGTCGCGTCACGGTCTGCAATCCACGCACGTTTCTAATATCCTGAAGTATCCAGAGAAGAACTCATCTTCCCCGTCGAGAGATTCTATTATCCGTTATCTAACGCCGCCGCTGCTGCTTCGTGAGCATCGTCCTCTCGCTCCGAAGACTTCCGCTTTGCGCCAATGCGCCTCCCGTTTTCACCCCTGTGCTCTGCTCTCGTTTCGCCTATCAGCCAACGAGAATCGCCGGATCGGATCGAAAAATTTTGTCACATTTTCAGCAGGGATGTCGAAATGGAATTCTTGCCGGAAAACGTTGGAAGATGCAGGGGCTGATTAACACTAAACCTATCGACCATCAAAAGTGACCGATATGTATTATACTATAAAAATAACGAGATTAAATTTATTCAGATTTTGTTCGATTTTTATTACAATATACAATATACTGGAATAAGAAATGTATTCAATTATTCTCATGAAAACACCTTTAGAATTTCAATAATCGTAAAATAAAAAAAATTTTAAACCGGTCATTTGACGAGCGGTGGTAGGTTTAGTGTTAACACTATGTTTACGCACTCTCAAACTGACTACACTAAAGTCGCGATATTTTGCCAACGACTGTGTTCTGCACGGAGAAATATCGCGTGGGCACACTATTTTTTTATGACTGCATCTACCGCGCCGACCGCGCCGAGAGTACAAACGAAGCCGAACGTAGAAAAGGACAGCATATGGATAATAATATAATACTAATTCAATTACAAAACTGCTTTATTTTTCATTATCTTCTTATGCGACTTTCAACAACTTATCTCCGGCATTTTTCTGATTAAAATAACACCAAACACGATATAATTTCAACTGTATTTAGTGGTTTAATTGACGTTGAATGTTTCGCGTAGTAGCGTCTCTTTCTTTCCCATGCGCTGTCCTTCCTTGCGCCCAAAACTTTCATCGTCGATTGAAACACTAAATACAGTAGAAATTATATCCTGTTTGGTGTCATTTTAAACAGAAAAATGCCAAAAGTAGGTTAGTGAAAGTCCCATAAAAAAATAATGAGAAATAAAGAAGTTTTGTAATTGGATTAGTAGTGGCTCACACCGATATACCCGAGCCGTGATCAATTATCGCTGCTCTGCGGCGTTGGCCGACAGTGGAGTGGGTAGGCACTAGACAAATTCTGGGTAGAAGGTTGCAGAGAAGTATCTCGATTTTACTGTATTTTCCATTACTTTATAAAAATAACAGGGATGTCTCTTGCAACATTTTTAGCCATTTTGTTTAGTAACATTAGGTTGTCATGAAATGTCCGATTTTGAGCAGTAACGTTAAAAAAACATTTTTTTCTAAATAAAACTGATTCGCGTCAGAGTTTGAATTATTATCAATATATTTTTATTTTATTTTTACTGATATAAACTATTTATTTGATACCTGTCTTCGTGGACGCTCAAAGCCAGTTTAACATACATCGCTGTATATCGTATATTTTTTATAATGCTCGGAACCATATTTTTAAATAAATCAAGTATATTTGTCCGCGGCAGCTTTATTTCTCGCAAAATCGATTGCCTCTCACGTTTTTACCGTCAATACCGAGAATACAATATGAAATATGATGTAGCACACGTCAAATTAGAAAGGGTTTATGTCATCACGTCGCCGATTTCGAATTTGTTTATAAAATATGTACCTGCATGCGAACCTTTTTTCGTAGTCATCAATTCTCATCTCGGAAGGGTCTGACTTATTCGAACAATTTTTCTACGTCGAGTAATTAACTTTATAACGTTGGAAATTGTATATAAATTGAAAAATTGAAAAATTGAAAAAGTTATACTCGTTAAACAATAATACAAATAGTAATTTCATTCTTTCCCCGACTAAAAATTCGCTCGTTTCCCGTTCGTATCAAACGTACAAATTAATTTCTGTCCCCTAGGGGTAATCAATCATAACTTTAATTTAAATTCAAATCTTTCATCTGCCACAATAGCTACTCTCTCTCTCTCTCTCTGTAGAAACAATGCAATTAAAAAAGTATTTTTTGCACAGTTTGGTGAACATAATAATATCATGCAACTTTCGTTTCAACGGTTTTTAATATCATTTTAAAAATATTTAAATTTTTAGCTCGAGAAAAATAGGGTTGCATTAGGAATAACTTACTCTACTTGTGTGCAAAGTTTGATAATTTTTTTAATTTACGGGTTCGATGACTTCCCTTGTGAGAAGCGTAAGGCAGACCAGGGCTAGTTGACTAACGAGGTTAGTCGACTAATCCGTCTAATTGTAATAATATAAAATAGATGATGCTGCTTTCCGCGATATTGAAACATAAGAATGACTAGCTCACCATGTAATGTGTTGTCGCGACCGAAACTTGCGTGATATACCAATAGGAATAAAAAATCTAAAAACATCGGCGATGAGTAAATATTTTTGTTTCGACTATTTATCTATTTTTGTTCATTAAGTACTGTTTGATATTTTTTCATGATTAGTTTATGGAAATATGATACATTTACTATAATTTGAGGTATTTTATTTTATCCGGTGCATCGAGGTTATGCACGTGTGGCCCTTACAATGATAAAAGTGTCGAACGGGGCTACTTGACTAACAATAAGTATAGGATTTACGTCATTCAAGAAAGATTCCTTGTCCTCAGAATCAGAAGGTAATTCAGAATGCTTGATCTGCAATGAAACTTACACTGATAGCGTTTGCGATGAAAACTGGGTGCAGTGCACACATTGCAGCAAATGGCCTCACGAAAAATGCATGAGATGTGTGTTAACTGTGACTCGGATGATGATTTGTAAGCCTAATTTGCCTTAATTTTGCCTACAAATCATCATCTGATTCACCACAGTAGATATGTATGAACAAATAAATATTTAAGTATTGTTGATACTATCATTTTTTCTTGAACACTTAAAAGTAACTGTTAAGTCAACTGACCCCATCAGATATGTCAACTAACCCCACAACCGGGATTTGTCGACTTATTGCTCTCACTAATCTAAATTTGATTGAAACTACAACTAGGTTCGATCAAAACGATTTTCAAAATTGAATCTGTATACCCAAGTCAATGCGCAAACTTTTGGTGTCCAACAAGTCAACAAAGTACTAACGGTTAATTGGTAAAAATTAAAAATGTTAAAAGTTAGCCAACTAGTCCCGGTCTCCCTAAGGGTTAACGAAAGAAATCGTAATTCTTCTATGGCAGACGGTGCACGTCGGATTTCTCGTCGGCCAACAACGCTGCGTTCAATTAAGACCTCGAATTCGCAATCGGCCAAGGATTTCATTAACGGAAGCACCGTAAATTTTATTTCGTACCCGATTCTCCGACTCGTTGCGTTTCCATCCCTCTCCGCGCCGTGATTTATCGTGTGATTTTAATATCTGCCTACCAAGGGATTTCCCGTCGCTGATCCGATTATTGTTCGCTAATGGCATTATCCCGGCGTTTTTAACACCGTGAACCGGCCCGACCTACTCGAAAAACCCTCGGAAACTCGCATAATTTCGAGCAACGGCCAGCCGGCCTCGATTCCCCGCTGATGAAGTTCAACCAGGTCGCGTGACATGTCGCAACAAAGCGAAAAACAGTTTTCCCCGCGGTTGAAACCATTTCGCTGTACAAATTACCGAATGAACGTCAATGGAATCCATTCTGTTGTCACTATGAATTTTTCACAGTCGATTACACTTTTGCGCCTTTCGCGAAATGTGTTTTTTTCGCAGTCATTTTTATCACGTGCGAAATAATTGACGTTTTTGGTTCAAAAGCATAATTTGTACTTACATTTTTTAATGGCATTTTAAAAATGAAAGATCAACAGTTGAGAATTTCACGATAAATCGTTTTAAAAGCGATTAGAATCAGAATAGCGTAACATCTTGTTCTGAAATTATTATTTAAAAGAAAATTACTCACAGTTTTTACATGCAGTTCAGTTATTAGGAAGCCTATTAATAGGCCTCCGGTGAATTTGTTTAAAATTCTTGAGATGAAACGAAAACAATATTTTTAAAGAATGGTAACTATTCAAATCTGACAATAATTTTAAGAATGTTATGAACTCTAAAAGGATCGACATTCGCTAAAAAAATTTCCTTTTCCAAAGAAAAGTTGTTCACTTAAAAAATGGTAATGATTAAAACCAATATTAAAACCTAAATTCGTTTTACCCGATTTTTTTCATAAAAAATGAAAGATCCTCCGTCTGTGAATTCAATAATTTGATTACGACATATATATATAAAGCATCAAAGAAAGGAGTAATTAATTATTCAGCGCGAAACGTGATGACAGTGAAGCAATGAATAGAAACGCATTGATTCTCCTGCGCACGCACGGACAAAGGAACTCGCGGAACCGTCACGGAACGAACACGGAACCTGTCGGCAGTTTTAACAAGCTCGAAGCTGTGTCCAGTGGCTTAACGATCCAAAAGCGCATTAAGGCTGATCGGTGCAACATCGATTGCAATTTCCAGCGAGCATTTGAAATTATGCAGATTGCCGTGGCATCGATCGTTCGTTACCATTAGCACTAGCGCCAGTACCGACGAGACGCGGGTTTCGGCGTATGTTAACTTTAATCGTTCACCGATCGCTCGTTTTCAATTTACCGGGGGTAGTTTTCAGCAGTTAACACTTTCAGTGCCGTCATAAATGATCGACAGAACTTTTTTACCGAACTTGACAATCAATCAATTTTTATTAGAATTTTTATGAGGTACCCCAAGAGCTAACAATAATAATATATTTAAGCAAACTATTGTTTAAATCTCACGTTCTGATCTCAATTCGGAAAGTTTGAAGCAGTCTCGAATTTTTTCAGATTTTTTGAACACCTGTATCCACTGAAAAATACAGAAATCATAATGTTGACCGTTATGCAAAATAAAAATTTCTTCTATTAATTGCAGGAGACAGAAGTTAGAAATAAATTTCGTCCCTTGATACAGTAAATACTCGAACAAAAGAAAACGTGAACTGTACGATCCAAGAAAAACGAATATCCCCTTCAGTGTATCAGGAACAATGAATCAGAATAGTGCAGAATTACAATCGAATTACTCGAGGAATTATAATTACAAAGTAATTGAATTACATTGTAATTCAGTCATATTGTAATTTATAATTCAGATGTTCATTCAATTAAATTACAATGTAATTCGTAATTGCAGTTTGAGTACAATTATAAAATACTTTGTAATTAAATATCATTAACAATGAATTACGAGGACGAGGAATAGAAAATACGTAGCATCCTCGTAGACAGCAAACAAGTATATGAAAGAAAAACATAAAAATGTATGTATTTTAATTATATTGTATTTCAATTACACATCCGATTAAAATAATTAGCAATTGAATGAATTGAAAGGTTTGAACGATGTAATTCAGTTACGACGTAGTTGAATTACTATATAATTGTGAAATACAATGTAATTGTAAATTACAAATACAAAACATAAATTACAATAACAGTTCAATTACAACGTAATTGAATTAGCAGAAGTCTGCAATGAATAGATTTATGTGTCTGCAAGAAGTTTCAGAAATATCTTTTAAAAAAATTAACAAATAAACTATGGTCCTCGACATTATCAGTCATACATATGGTTATAACAATGGTCCGACGTCTGAGGGTTAAAGGGCGAGCAACGACCGTTCCACGGATTTTACTTCGCAAAACGCCAGCTGGGACCGTCTAAAAAACAAAGCGTTTCTTAGCGTGCCTTTGCCAGGATTATTCGACGCGGCCTTTGACTCTGTCGCGGGCAAAAAACCGGCAAAAAGAGTGGCGGAAGAATAATCGAGATAAAACCACGTAGTGACGGGTCTTGCTGCATAGTTGGCCGGGGTCAGGATCTGAAGCGCAAAGGAGAATGGCGGATGGCTAACGACGTTCGTATCCATCCCCGTAAAGGATTACGCGATATTCTCCGGGTCTCTCATTCGTATTAATCTCGCGCCGAATAACGCGGACGGCTAGAAAGAAATTTTACAAGGACAAGAAACTCTGGGGGGAGGCGGGCCGAGAAAATGGCAGCAGCGCCGGGGAGGTTCAATTACCGCGGGTGGAAAATTGCTAAGAAAATTTAAAACTCCGTTAAAAAAGCCCCGGGGGAACGGGCGACAGCCATCGAGTCAGCACTATTTTTCGTCCCGGCGACTATTAAAACTTCTCGAGCACCGCGATCGCTCTAAACGTCCGCGTCGACCGAGAGAGAGAGAGCAGTACCCGGCGACGTAGAAAGCGTCGTTTTAAATAACGCTCGCGCCATATCAATTTTCATTCGTTTCGCCGTTTAACGGGAAATAGAGGCGTGAATCTTCGCGCGACGCCTCGCTCGATGAGAACACGATGTTCCTGTTATGGCACCGTCTACGATCGAAGCGATATTTTTCATTTCACATCGCTCGAAAATGGGACGGCGAGAAAATGAGAAAAATGTTTTGTTCCTGATCATTTCTTATCCACCTTTTACCAAGAGATTCGCGCCATCTTTCTGATTGAAACCGGTCCAAACACGACATAATACGGAGCATATTTATTTTACAGATTGTGTACGATTGTACAGGGTGATTCTGGGAAATGGAACAAGACATGTACCGCTCTTTTTAAAGCAAAAATAATAGGTGTTTCGGTTAACAATGTCGATTTTGCTAAGAGATGACGTTACCGATACATTTCTTGGTATAGACTAATGACGTCTATGGCGTTTCGGAGGGTAAACATACGCAATCAAAAGCCAGTTTGTTATTGATTGTCATTGCGCAAAAAACCTAGTTTTTCATAGCTTAAAATATGTCGAATTTTGTACCAGAAAAAGACGTTTTGCGAGGAAGTTTAATAACCTTCTTTCATTTGAAGAAAACGAAACAACGACCGTGGTCCCGTTGAAAGCACCGATTCTCATTCGATCACCGAAGTTAAACAACGTGGAACGTGGAATGATGGGCTTGGATAGGTGACCGGTGGTAAAAACCCGGGAAGTGACCCCTGGGTGCTTTTCACGTGTTGTTGGTAAAAAAGGTGGTTCGGATCCCACCGTAATAAACAGTAGGTCCCGCTGAAAAGGCGATAGGGAGAGTGGAAAGAAGGGATAGATTGGTAAATGGATTTGAAACCCTGAGGGGACCAAATAATCATATCAATCAATCAATCATTTGAAGAAAACGGCTGCTGATGTTATCGATTGTTGGTTGAAGCTTATGGTGAACATGCTCTAACCCAAAAAAACTTGTGCACGATGGTTTAACACGTTAAACGCCACACCGGTCCCTAGGGACCGGCGCTAGACTCTCCGTTCAAGCCTTGCGTTCTTGTTATCGCCGCGCGCGTGTCGATCCTTGCGTACTTGTAAGGGCCTGCTTGGCGGCTAACTTTTTTTTTTATAACGAGCGTTTATTGTGCCAGTAAAATGCGATATATACATTAGGGGTACTAAACTTAAAACGCACAACAAGTATAACAGTAAATAACATATAATGCACTAAACAGAAGGCCCGTATGGACGGGCACGCGCAGTTTCTCTAGATAGCAGTTTAAATTGCACTTATTGCGATCAGGTTTAGCTTATACTAAGGCGGTTTGCTTAATAAACTAACTTTATATTTGGTACAGAGAGACACGAGATAGAGACGGCGAAAAAAAACCTGTACATTTGTTCATTGGTTTTTAAATTGCGGATGTTTGTGGAATAATAATACATATTTAAGTGTTTTGATGTGTGAATGATTCTTCTTAATAGAATCTGAGTCAGATAAAAAGTAAGCTTTGGAGATAAACCTTAACTAAGGCTGGGGCTAAATGCTATGCATCTATGTCGAGGATACTTATTATAAACGATTCAAACTAAGGGATATGCGTAGATCGATCTCAAGCTTGACGGCTAACTGTGGCATGAACGAAACGGCACGTAAAACCGGCGTGGCGCTTAACGTGTTTAACGTTGTAAAAGTGGTAATTTTGATATAAAAGACAAGCGGCCAGGACTGCCGAAAAAGTTTGAAGATGCAGATTTACAAGCATTATTGGATGAAGAATCGACTCCAACGTTGAAACAATTGGCAGAAGCATTACTGGCGATCGATACCGACAACAATTGATAAAATTGAACCGAGCATTGAAAGAAAAAACGACCAGAATACGGCCATAGACACGACAAAGTCATTTTTCAACGTACGATGCTCGGCCCCATGTTGCAAAATGTGTAAAAAACTATTTGGAAAACGTTAAATGGGACGACCTACCCCATCCTTCGTGCTCGCCGGACTTAGCCCCTTCTGACTACCACTTATTTCGATCGGTGCAGCACGGGCTTTCAGAACAACACTTACATTCGTACGAAGAAGTGAAAATTTGGCTTGATGAATGATTGGCCTCCAAAAACGTAAAGTTCTTTTGACGCGGAATCCATTGTTTCACAGAAAGATGGGAAACAGTCATGGAGCTAACGATGGCCAACACTTTGATTATTAAGGTAATTTATTTCAGGAAATTTATATTACGTAAGGAAATTTATACAGGAAAAAATCATGTCATAATACGTCGTAACTTCTTATCTTCCTACGACCTTATTTTTTATGTGGATGCACCGATGCACCCGCCAGATGCAACTGCACTTTGTTCTTTAATGCAACCTAATTTTTTTGTTAAACCAATCGATTTCTTTTATCGTCCTACGTTTATACGTATTAACCCGAGTGTTAATAAGCACAAACCCAAGATCATCGAAATGTCAATACGGAAAGAACGCGTTTCCGGTGTTCTGTACCAATACGGGCCGACGATGATCACTGGGTAAACCGTGAATATATTAATCCGCCGCGACGAACAACGCAAACACGGAATGCAACTGGCGAGCAACGTATGAAACCGGATCGTAAAGTGACCCTTTATCGTAATTGAATCCCTGCGGGGTCCACGGCATAGGATCCGGAGCGAGTTACACCGTTCATTTTAGTGTGTAAGGGAAATACGAGCGTAATCGCCGTAATTGCGCCGGCCTGATGTTTATACTGAGAATATGGAACGAACCGGTATCGCGACGGTCGGACAGTGAGTAGAATTTGCGTTTCATCAAAAATATTTCAATCCCCCGGCCGAAGAGAGTCCTGCGAGTCGAATAAACATCGCAGGAAACGCAGTAACGCATTTTTCGTCTCTCTCTCTCTCTCTCTCTCTCTTTCTCTCTATGCATCCCGTCGTAAAATCGAGAAGTTCATCGGTGCTCAGCAATGTTTGAGCCAAATATACGATTTCGTTTTGCTGGGACACGGTTCGGGAAAGCTGCGACGCGCGGTTTCCTCTCAGAACCCAGCGATCGGTACGTTCGGACCTACAGGAATCCTGTCGACCTGTCGGAGAAATTTTATTGGGGATTTTTCGTAACTACAATTTGCATCAGAAAAAATCTGAAAAAAATTGAGAACAATGCTCATGATAGTATCTCATTGCCGAAGCAATATTGGAGTGGTATGTTTTCAATTTCCATGAAAAACCTGTACTCTTTGAATTTTTTCCCCGTTTCTCGTTTTTGCAACTACACTGTGCAACGAAAAAATTGGAAAAAATTATGTAACGCGATACATGATGTCCGGAAAGTTTCAGTAGTAGTAGTATTAGAATTTATTTTATTTCGACCTCGCGGCGAAGAAATTAGACTTGGTTTATTAGTTTTTTTTTCTCCATGTCACACATCCATCCATCCATTCTTCAACCCATCCGTCCATATTCCATGCCATACCCTGTGCCTTATTGTCTATAATCGATGTTAATCTATCCTAATGTCTTGCATCTAATATTGCCTCTCCCTCTCTCCTATTGATTATTTCTTTCCTATTTCTCCCACACTTCTATCTTGTATTATCCATTCTGTACTTATATTTATATCCTCTACACCTTCACAGTCCTCTGCCTGATGCTTTAGCTACCCCAGGCGTCTCTCGCATATCATGCACATTCTCTCTTCCTCCTTTCTGTCCGTAAAACGTCAGATCTGTCCAAGATTTTTTAGACGGATACGAAAGGAGAAAATTGGGGAAAACCAAGATATAACTACCCTTAGGGTTGCATCCTAGCAGGTAAATTTATTTATTTATTTAATGTTGGCTGCACTCTTAAGGCGGTAGACTCGTTTCACGGATTGCAAGGGTGCGGGGTTCAGGAATTTTGATAATGATAATTTGCTACTGCGCCACAAACGAATCTATCGATCGCAAAAAAATAAAGGTTCTCCCATTAAGGCGGTATGCTCATTTCCAGGACTGCGAGGGTGCGGGATTCGCGTTCTCATTTCTCGGTAATACAAAAATGGGGGTTTTCAGTAGTCAAAAACGCTAAGTAAAAGATCGATCTGAGGCGCTATCGCCATCAAAAGTTCTATTTTTTCGTTTGCGAAGCGTAATTTGCATTGTTTGGCAGCATGTAGCTATGAAAATAGCTACATGCGCAGTTGTATGCTTCCGAATAATACAAAGTGTTCAAATAGAACCACAAATAACGGGATTATCAAGGATTACGAAATTGACTATATGTATTGAGGAAAGAGGATGTTCACACTTTATTTTCTTACGTGTTGCCAAGTGGGCCAACGGCTAACAACCAACTTATTCGCGTCTCGGACGCCTCGTCGCTACGCGCTCACACGTACACAGACCCATACACACGTCTCATCGGAGATACCTGCAGCTAGAAAAAATGTAAACAAACGCTCCCGTTTAGTCTTCCGGCTTCGGGAAAATACCAAAAACATAAACACGCGCTCGTCGTTCGACTTCATAACACACGATTTAACACAAAGTACAATGTCGAATAATGCAAATTACGCCTTGTAAATGAAAAAATACGACTTTTGAGGGCGATAGCGCTCTAGATCGATCTTTTATCTAGTGTTTTTGACTACTGAAAACCCCCATTTATGTATCATTGAGGAATGAGAATCCGAATCACGCACCCTTGCAGTCCTGGAAACAAGTATACCGTCTTAATGGGAGACCCTTTATTCGTTTGTGGCACAGTAGCAAATTATTATTATAAAAATTCCTGAAATTATCCTGAATGGCACTCGAAAACTAACATAGGTCTTCTCATCTAAACAAAAACACGCAATTCATATAAAAAGACAAGGTCACCTATGAGATGTTCAAAGTGCATTCATCTAGAGAAGATTTGTGACCACGTGCCCTCTCAAACAGGCAGAGTTGTGCAGAATTATAATTACAAAGTAATTGAATTACATTGTAATTTATAATTCAGATCTTCATTCAATTAAATTACAATGTAATCCGTAATTGCAATTGGAGCCGATTACAAAATACTTTGTAATTAAGTTACATTAACAACGAATTACGAGGACGAGGAATAGAAAACACTCCGCATAGACAGCAAACAAGTATATGAAAGAAAAACATAAAAGATAGAAAAACCCCATTTTTGTATTTTCGAGAAATAAGAACGCGAATCCCGCACTCTTGCAATCCTGAAAAAAGGAGTCTACTCCCATAAAGTGTAGTGTTAAACAAATATTGTTTTTCACCACTTTTGCGTTAACTGGCTCGTATAAAGGGTGTTCCATTGAGAGGTGTGATTAAAGATTAAAATTGTTAATTGTAAAATAACGCTTCTGTAGTGGACATAGTGCGTGGGAAAGAGGTACTTCTCGGACACGGAAAATCCATCTTTTCCAAGTGCGTTTCTTTAGACGGTTGGGTCGAAGGATCAGTCGTTAAAGCGACGATTGCCAGAACCCTGGTTCGACCGTTGCAGTGTCCTTGGCAGCGACGATCCTGAACACATTGTTTTGGGGGAAGAAACTTTCTCTATGCTCTCGAGGAATGAAGAATTCCTTCCCTCGTCTTATCCGTTTTTTAGACGTCACCAATCCTCCCACACAAAAAAGGGTTTTTACATGAGGATGGTTCTCCTTTCGCTCTCGACCGCAAATCCCCGGTTAGCCCATCGAACGCACCGGGGAGCCCGCGGTCGGTGGGTACGTATTGGTATCCGTGCGCGGTGCGGCTAGTTCCCCGGAAATGTAGGAAACGTTTCGAAATAGGGGCACGAGAGAAAAAAGATAGGTTCGTCGAGAGAGGGAGAAAGCCTGGCTGGTCGGAGGCCGGCTCAATTTTTCAATACCGCGGCCGGCAAATATCGACTGCCGATTTTCTCTGTCTCTCGTATCATTCCAGCCAGCGAGCCGTGTTCCACGTATCGAGGTTCGACGTTGCGCGCCGCCGCTTTGTGCGCCCCGTCGATCCGATTGTTTCGAGCAGAATACAAAAAAAAGGGAAAATAGAAAAGAGGCAGAGTGAGAGAGATAGAAAGAGAGTGGGGGGGGAGAAGGAAAAGGTAGAGCATTAATTAGAACATCCGTCGGGCGTCCGCGACAATCGAAACGTCGTTTTCCAACGGATCCGGGCCATCAAAACGACCGGAAACGAAGGGCGAGACATTCTCCACGCGTCTCCGCCTTTTTCATTAGTCGCCTCAGGCTCGTATAATGCGTCCCATCCGTTCGTCACGATCGATTCTATAAAAATAGTGGAAAACCACGCTGCTGGAAATATCGAGGAGCCAGGCAGACGTCGTTCGCGACGAACAAACCTTTTTTTTTTACGGGCAAGCGCGAACATTTCGGAAGAAAGCTTTTCCTTGTTCATCCCGTCGCCGCCTGTCCTCTATTCGGGAAACACGGGAGCAGGGAAAAACAATTGTTTCAGAGAGTTCGTACCCCGGTCCTCTGAATATCGGCCAGCTCCAGAAGAAATATTCGAACTCGTCAGTTGATACTTCGGTCGAGACGTGTCAGACTAAACTGCGGTACAGGAAGTAACTGTGTCTGACCCTGTCGAATTTGGACGACACGCTGCACACTGTTCCTGATTGCTGTAAGTTCGTGGAATTCTACACCCTTGCATTCCCATGGGTGCATTTTATTTCGCATAAAAAGTCTAGTTATTAAATTAGCCAATTTTCAAATTTTCTTTCGCATATCTATGACAAAATTCGATAGAACAATTTTTAAATTGTTGAAATATTAACCCTTAGCTGTCGAGAGGTGACGCAGAGAGTCATCACACTAAAAATTGCTGTGCCATTATACACAATATTTTTTGCATTATGTTTACATTATTACACTATTAAGTCCATGAAATGAGAAGAATTGTATATAGTACAATGAAATTATTCTAGGTCGGAGAAAATGTTTAAATTTCAAGTTAAAACAGCATCGACTGCAAAGGGTTAAAAAAATTTCAGAACATCATCCTATTGAGATTCTTAAAGGAGGAACCACGAGAAATTGTAACGTTTGTTAAAATACGGTATAACTTTGATTAACTGGGGCACGATTAGCCACGGTATCGATCATCATTCTGTCAGTTCTGACAGGATTCTCCTGTATATGTATTGTATATTAAAGTGATATGGATTTCCTGTCGGACATCTGCGACCCCGGCGGTAGATGTGATGTTTTGTTCCTTTAAATTGTTCCTCGATTGTGACAGTTTCAGAAAATCGATCTTCGAAAAATGGCAAGGCTCTGAACACGGTGTGCGACATCGTATCACGGAAAAGTTTTATTTGTAATTCTCGATTGGTTTTTGTTGTCGGTAAAAATACCATGTTTCTGTTTGTACCGCCATTTATACGCCCGGCGCGGCGCAACGTGCACGGCAATCGGAATTCGATCGAGACGATCGACGCCAGTGAATTACTGTGCAATCGAGGGTACAGAATTTCGAAGCGGAACGGGTTAAATAAAAATTGGTTACGTCATTAATTCAAATGTTCTCGTGGCTCCGATAACTCACGAACCCCGCTGGTGGACACGTCGCGTCCGTGTTTGCGTTCACGGGACCATTTACAAGGATTAATTAGAGACTGCATGCTAACTGCCGCGAGCGATTTGCTTGGCATCGAGACTGCACATGAGCAATTCTCACGAATAATCGTCTAATTAGATTTCACGTATCATAACAAATATTGACGAACTGACAAATCCAAAAGAATAGATCGAGCACACAATCAAGAAGTGCACACAATCAAGTTTGATAAGAGGCAGGTAAACAAGAAATATTTCAATAATATCTGGTTAAACGTTAGATCTAGGACAGTTTGGGTTGTTAAACATTTTTTAGCAATGTCTTCGGATAAAATAAAATGGTTCTCATTTCAGGAGGATTATTTGAAAAATATCTGCTACAGTTTGGGAGGCTTCTTACAATCAAATTTTTAATTAGTGCGGTCGCTAATTACCTCGATGTTAAAGGGGTAGACTCGTTTTTACAGTATTGCAAGGCTGCGGAATGCGCGCTCTCCTTTCTCAATAATGCAAAGATGGGGCTTTTCAGTAGCCGAAAGCGCTAGATAAAAGATCAATCTAGGCCGCGATCGTCCTGAAAAGTCCTATTTTTTGGTTTACGAGGCGTAATTTGCATTAATCGGTGCATGTAGTCGTCGCAGCTTTATGAAAATAGCTACATGCGCAGCTGTGTGCTTTCGAATAATGCAAATTACTTTTGAGGGCGATCACGGCCTAGATCGATCTTTTATCTAATGTTTTTGACTACTGAAAAACCCCATCTTTGTATTGTCGAGAAATGAGAACGCGCATTCCGCAGCCCTGCAATACCGTAAAAACGAGTCTACCTCCTCAATGCGACCATTATAAGTAAACATCCGTATAAAAGAATTTTTTTTATTTAACCTTGTAGAATACCTTAATTTTCCCGTAACAAGGCCGAGAATTAATTGATACACTTTAACGAAATATACGTGATATACTCCGTGTGTGGTGCGCACCGCAGGATATCCAATCGACGGAAAGCCACTCGGATGCGATGGAAGAAATTATACTGGTCCGCGCAGGTGATATTTCTTTCGCAGGTAATACACTCCTTCTCGTATCCATTTGCTCCCTGTTTACCCGGCAAAACCGAAGACACTTTTATTCACTTTCCCCGTCCGCGTGATTTATCGGCGTTCATTCTCGAAGGTGTTCCCTGCCCTCGCAGTGGAATACACCCGTCCTGGCTCAGACCATCGGACTCTCAGAGCCTCTCGGAAGGCTCCCAGGGTTTCCTCGAGTTTCCCCGGGCGAGCACACACGCCGATAAGGGAAACGGAAACCAGCGCGCAAGCTGGAAAAACTCCACGGACTAATAAAAGGATGGAGAAGTTGCACGCTTTGCGGGACAAAGGGCTCGAATTGACTGCAGGAAACCGAACCGCTTCAAGGACTTCCCTCCGAGGGAAAAAACCACCGGAAAAGTGTGCACGAGTGCCCGCGAACACGCCGGGAAGATGCGACGACGTGCTATACATTGCGTGGAGGACGTTAACCCTTTCAAGCGATACGATTTTCCAAAGGGAAAATTTTATATGAGAAAATTAACCCCCAGTCACCTCTTGACGCACAAAGACGTTTCAATTACGTCACGTGCTTCTGACGACGTTGTACACGTTGAACTAAAATAATATTGGCGAATACAGTAAAGTCGCGATATTCTTCCAACGGACTGTGTTCTGCACGGAGCCATATCGCGTAGAGACATTTTTTTTATAACTGCGTCTACCGCACCGACCTCGCCGACAGTACAACCGAAACCGAACGTAGAAAAGGATAGCATGTTCGGCAGCACGGATCGCGCGACCGAAGCGTATCGGTGTGAACCACTACTAATCGAATTACAAAACTTCTTTATTTTTCATTAATTTTTTTATGGGACTTTCGCTAACTTATTTCTGGCATTTTTCTGATTAAAATGACACCAAACACGATACAATTTCAACTGTATTTAGCGGTTTAATCGACTTTTCGGCTTTTCCTTACAATATTAACAGAAAAAATCAATTTTTATATTACTCCAGGTTGTTGCAATTCAGGCAAAACACGCCTGCCAATACCAGCACATTTATAATTCTGCCAAATCGAACACGCGCATTAGATTTATTAATGAGTCAAATTGTGCAACAGTTTTCAATTCATAAAATAATTTTTTTTCCAGTTTTCGCACTTATCGACCAGTGTATGTCGCGAAATCGCGCAGAGATTCGTCGCGCGAATCTTTTCCCGACGGAATGCAGAGCCTGCGGGAAAAATTCCGCACGAAATCTTCGCCACAGGAACTTTCGAGCGTAAATCCGCCCGCCGTGTGGATCGGATAAGCGGCACGACTAATCCGCGATGTCATCGAGGATTTACCACGTGCTCCGATGCATGATCGAACAGAAAAGCTCTTTCGTCGGTGGCCTTCACCTTACGAGTCACGTGGCTGCGGTTATGCGACTGCCGCGGGAAGAGCCTCGATTGGTAGACTGCGATTTTTATGCGTCGACTGCGGATTTTGACGCATTCGTGCACTGCGAGGGTCTTCCGGAAACGGTGAATCGTAATGCCTTTTGGATGCAATTTAATTTGATTAGGCGTACAAATTAATACGTCAACCCGTATCAACTTTATTTTAGATCCAACCCTTTTATTCAGCAAATTAAAGATGCAATAATTATTTATAGAGTAGATACACAGCGACTGACGGAGTTAATTTTCAACTGTACAGTAAAGATTCGATCTAAGAAAAAGGTTCGTGCTGTTTCTTAGATGGTATAGTTCTACTATTTTTTTTGACCTCGTCGCGGTACAATTCATTTGTTATAATTAGACTGCAGATCTTTGTGCAAATTGAAAGTTTGTTAAACCAATGTATAATAATGTATAATGTATAATGTTATAAAGGTTCGAATATAAAATATTCGTACCTTTAAAACAGAATAACTTTTTTATAATTGTACCAAACGACCTGATCTTTTATAATCAATTAGAAGCATTGGTTTATGAAATTATATGCAAAAAAGATTTTTCAAAAATTATGATTTACAAGGTTACATGCAAAAATAAAAAAGGCATTTTTCTAAACTTTTTTATTTGACCCCTTGAGGGACCTATTCACGACATGTTGTGCAACAATTATTGTGCAGCATGATGTTGCTCAAATCCAAATTGTATTCACGTTGACACATAATTTGAGCAATCAGACACACACAAACAGACAGCCAGGCACACACACACACAGATGATGAGACATCATGAGACTCGTCTGACAAAATTTGTGCAACACTGCCATTCACAGTACACATAATGCAGATAATGAAAGTTTAAAATATATGTTTTGTAGGTCTATGTTAGTTATACACATGGTGAAAATTTCATTGAAATCGGTTGATGCAGATAAAAACGACGCATCGAAAGATGTACGATTTGTGGATTTTAAGCAGAAACTGATCAAAAGTTGTGCAAAACTACGATTTTTGCCATTTTTAACAGCTTGTAGCACCTGTATATGCTAATCGATTTTGATGAAAATTTCAGCATGTGTATAACTAACATAGATCTACAAAACATACATCTTAAATTTTTATTAAGGGCCCAAATAGAAAAGTTTTCTTTCTTTATTTTTGCATGTAACCTTGTAAATTATAATTTTTCGATATTTTTTGCATATCATTTCATAAACCAATGCTTGTAATTGATTATAAAAGGTCGTTTGGTACAATTACAATACAATTGGTGTTTTGAAATTCTTTTAATGTTTTTATGGTTCGGCATTTCACCTAAACATTTTTACTATAATTTCATAAAATGCTCACTCTAGTTGTGATGTGCACATGCCTGAAAGCCTAAAGTGGTTGTTCGATTGTACGGTAAATGCAAGTGATATGGAAGAGCACGTAATATGGAACATGGTAATATTTCGATTAAGGAGTAACCAACTGTAAAGATAATTGTGCATATTAGATCCCCGAAGCAATAAATAATCGTGCCAACAATTTAGCACCAAGTGAGTATCGGTTATTGGAAGAGAGATAATGTAGTGAATTAAATCATTAACTATTGCGCCGAAGGTAAAAACCATCACATTTGCATAATGTACCATTACATATATTTGTTAAACAAACATCGCGCATCACCTTAGTTAGTGAAATTCATAATTTATTGTGGAAAGATTTAAGATTGGAGGGCTTTTTATAAAAATGATTTATTATAAGTTGCTCGGATTACAGATGTTGATCGGTTTACATTCGGAGAGGTACTGCTGTCTTCTGTCTAATAACAATCGTTGCCTTAAATACCTTCGCGACAGCCATAAACTACAAACTATTAAAGTTTCGACCAGCCTGACCTTTAGATCGTCCTCGATCTTTCGTTAGTTCAATCACTCTTAACTTGCAAGCACTTGCAACAAATATTAACGTTACACAATTCAAACAACTACAAATATAATATTTCTTACAACAATTATAGAACAATTATTACTAACTTAAACACAGACACACACATTATTGTAGTCACATTATCACGCTTATCACACAGAGTTGTCCCCTTCCAAGTATGAGATTTCCCACGGCCGCATATTTCTTTTTAATACGAATTTTATCAAAGCCCACACTTTCTGCAATTCACCGAGTACCTCCACAAATTCACTTTTTAAAATACAATTCTATACTTGAATACCGTAAGTTCAAATATAGTTCAAATTATGATAACCGACTCAACCCCCGCAAAACTCATTTTCACACGATTACAACACTTTAATTCTTTGCGCGCACTAGTTCAAATCCAACGTCTGATTTCTGCAGGGCTTTTTATAAAAGTGATTTATTATAAGTTGCTGATGTACTGCTGTCTTCTGTCTAATAACATGCGTTGCCCTAAATACCTTGGCAACAGCCATAAACCACAACTACTACAAAATTAAATTTGTTACTTATTATTTAACTACGCATTTGTTATTCATTTGTGACAAAAAATTGAGTGGTTGAAATGAAAAATAGAAAGATTAAAAAGATGTTAACATAGTCGGTATACAATGTTTATTTATCTCCGAGTTGTCATAACTGAGATAAAACAATTTTTATAATAATTACTAGTGGTAAGAATTTCAAACAAAAGTTTATCTCTCACTGTGCTAGATATTTACCATAGAGAAAATAAAACAAAGAAAACTAAAAAAATCGTGGAGAAAAATAAGAAAAATAGTGACAACGGTATAGCATAAGGTTAAAAAGAGACGAGTACTATTGGCGAACTTTCGAAATCAGGTGTTCCGTACCGCCATTACAGCGGACTCGGAATGCCAATGGTCTTTTGCGTATCCGGGTCGGGTGGCGCGCACTCTTTGGCAAGAAAGGAACATTAATAAACCATGGGTAAGAACAAGCAGAAGTTTTGCAAAACCATCTGCCCGGCAGCGACGCGCAAGCAAACTCGGAATTACCCGGTGCAGGTTCCTCAAAAGTAAAGTTAAATGAGGCGTACGCATCGCGTCGGTTGCCAAAGTATTTCAGCGGCGTGTGCGCGCTGTGTGTATATTAGAAGCTAAAACCGAGAAAGAACGAGAATAAGATAGTGGAACGAAGGGATTCGGTGGAAAAGCGCGGATGGAAAAGTTTTTCGGGTAAACAGCGAGCGACGGGGACCGTTATGGATTCCGGCCGACATAAATTTCCAGGCGAGCCGTCGCTCTTCTTCTTCCTGTCCCCGTTCCGAGCCACCCCCGGCGACACGCGCTTATTTCCGTTCACCGAGAGTCGATCCGCCGGTTATTCCTATTTTCCAAAGAACTTTCTGTCCCCGGAGATTGATACTGTTCTCGCGGCACTCGTAACCTTTTATCCCGTCCCGTGAATCACCGGTCTCGTAAATGTTTTACGCGCGCTAGATCGCCGCTCGATCTCCCGATCCTCAACCCTTATCGAAGACTGAACACTCTCCACCTCTGGATAGCTGGGGATCTGTTAAAAAAAAATGGACCGCAAAATAGGCCTTGGTTCTTTACTCAAGGTCAAACATTTTTTTCATTGCATCCTATAGTATTAACAGAGCTGTGCAAAATTACAATTGAATTACTCCAGGAATTATAATTACAAAGTAATTGAATTACATTGTAATTCAGTCATATTGTACTTTACAATTCAGTTCTTCATTCAATTCAATTACAATGTAATTCGTAATTGCACTTGAAGTACTATTATAAAATACTTCGTAATTGAATTACATTAACGACGAATTACGAGGACGAGGAATAGAAAATACGCCGCGTAGAAAGCAAACAAGTATATGAAAGAAAAACATACAAATATATCGCAGTTCTTCAAAGTTCTGGGCTATAATTTAGAGAGCTGTATTTTGATTATATTGTATTTCAATTACCATCTGATGAAAATAATTAGTAATTGAATTGATTGAAAGGTTTGAATTATGTAATTCAGTTACGACATAGTTGAATTACTACATAATTGAAATACAATGTAATTGAATTAGCACAACTCTGAGTATTAGGTCATCCCATAAGTTCCTGCAGATTTTTGTGTATACATTTCATGCGACGATTTATAAACTTTACGGCGATAAGGGACCGATGCACTTAAGCGTAGCTGTTCGGGAACAGTCTAGAGAAGGTATACGTGGGTATAAGATCGTGAAATAGTGAACACAGTGATCCCTAGCAGTGGAAAATCATGAGCGAAACGCGTATACATTTCCGACATCTCATGTTATATGAATTTCGGAAAGGAAGTTCGGTAACAATCTCTACGAACAACATGTGTGCCGTTTACGGAGAAAGTGCGTTTTCATCTCGTACCTGTAGGAAGAGGTTTCAACGTTTTAAAGGCAGGAATTTTTGTTTAGAAGACGAGGAACGTTCAAGGCGTCCTTCTCGGACAGACAAAGATAAAACTCGATACCGTGTACAGAAATCACGATGTTTGGCTGCTCTTTACTTTACCGGACTTAAAATCTTTGCCTTTCTTCTATAAATTATTATGTATTTGATATGTAATCCAGTAGATTTGTACCCGGGAAACCTGCAGATCGAAATGTCGATCCTGTAGGAACAATGGTTCAGAAGTTATGGTCACTTAAAGTTTAGCAATCTGCAGTGTTTTTGACAGATAAGGGCGTCGCCATATTGGTTTGTAGCGACGATCGCGCGCAGCTTACCGAGTAGAACCGCTAGGCGGCAGCACGGGCACGCGTTAATGCTTGTATTATGGAGCGGGTATTGCGATTGTTGTTTAAATTTTGGAAGACATGGCGACGATTTTGCGTCTTAACTGGTCTGAAGCAATCTACTGGATTACATACCAAATACATAATAATTTATAGGAGAAAGGCAAAAATTTGGAGTCCGGTAAAGTAAAGTTTACCCCGTAGTTCATCAGTTGAGGAGATGTTAGGTGTTCTGTAAGTACCTTTTTTTTTATTTTTTAAGCGTGAGGATAAAACCGACGTACCGTAAACACGCCTCACCCGGGACAGCCAATGGGGCTGCCCCCTCTACTATCTAATTGGCCCAAAATAAGACTTCCCCAGGGACCTACTGTCCGCATTAACTCCTGGAGAAGGCGGCTTCGGGCTATAACCAAGCCCTGTTCTTTTCATATCAGGTGTTCTGAAAATACCTAAAACAAACTTAAAGGTATGTTTACATAATTAACCTATGCAACCGCTTGAAAAACGGCACGAACTCATGGGATGACCTAATAGTTTGGCCACGTGTAATCGATTTTGAAATATTCGCCAGAGTACGGTGTACCGGTGTCGTCTCTGAAGGGTTCAATCGATAAATCTTCGTCTAATGATTTTGTGGTGGGACTTACTCTGCTTCTTGCTGTTTCGATGAATCGCGCGGACAATTCGGGGAGTGCTGTTCCTGTGTTGCTGTTCCAACGTATGGGATGACCTAATACCTACTCGTCGTGAGTACTAGAAGTACAGACTTCTTGTACTGACTGTGTCTGCTTTTATCCACAGGATGTAATGCCACCAATCGACCAGAAAAGTCTATTCGATGGGTCGCTCGCAGCGTGCACGTGCCTCGAAACGAAAGCGTAGATACAACGTGGCCACTGTTTGCTGTCCCGCTGCCTCCCCACTCGAACATCGCTGTCACCGAGGACGATCCCCGTCGGAACGATGAAAGGGAAGCGGTCGCGTGCGTCCCGTGATTATAATTAATCGACCCCGGCATGTTTCCGTCGTGGCCGGTCAACGTTACGCCATCGAAATTGCTTTTCCGATGCGTTGAAAAATGGTACGCGCGGAGACTTTGAGTCATGGTTGCGAGAGCAAATCGTTGCTGCGATCAAATTTATCTTTTTCGCGGTCCTCGAGGTCTGTCGAGTCGCGAGCATAACGCCGTCGTGCTACAGGAGAAACGTTGTTCCGGGGGAAATGTTTAATGGGAGAACATCGGGAGACAAACGACGAGATTCGAACAGTTTTCCCGATTGATCCCCGTTACAGGAACGATATTTTCCCCCGCAGGCAGTCGCCGGCTTCTTCGAATAGCATCGCAGGCAGAAGGGGATGAAGCGGGGGTGGGAACGGGGGTGAACGCGACCGAGCACGGAAGTGCATAGAAGTCCAACGGGATCAACGAGCCAGAATCCCTATTTATGGGAACTATTTCGACATACGTGCGCCAGATATCCTCCGAGTGTCGTGCCCGCTCCTCCATAAAACATTGAAATCCACGATAGACGCGAAATCGATAGGGTCGTAGTTCGCCCAGGGACGATAGATCGGGCTTATTTTGTCGAATAAAGGGCCGAGACTTAATAACGAGAGTTGGAACGGTGCCCCTCGCGGATCCCGCGATCCAACAAATTTTACTTCCTCCGAGGATATCCCACGGCGAACTCCTTATTGCGGATCAAGACGCGCGCCCGGCCGCCCGTCTTATCCCTGCAAAATGACGGTAATATTTGTCCGGAAACCGGGAGTTAAGGCTGTTCCGGGGATTTTCGAGAATCGCGTGTGTTATCGTTTTATTGCGGATGATCGCGAGTCATTGGCTTTCTTACTCCGCTAACTCGCCGTGACAAATCCGTGCGGTGCTCGACATCGATTTCTATTCCCCTTGGACGGTGAAGTTTCATTGTAAAGTAATGTTGTTGCTTAACTAGAGGATACCCTGTCCGGTAAATGAACATAATTCCTATTAACCCCTTGCCGCACCATTTTCTTTGCAGTTACAGTAATTGAAACGTCGTTATGCACAAAAATGTCGTAGAAGGAAAAAGAAAATGTATATTTTTGTATGGCTACATTCATTTTAATGCTCAAATATCGATCACAAACGAATCAAATTTTATTTCATCTGAAATGAAACGCGTAACATTCATATTTGTTAGACTTTGTTAAAAACTTTCATCGCGTGTCTGGCTCGTCAAAATACGGCAAGTGGTTAAACTGTATTGTAAGTACGTTCACAGACGTCTCGCGAATTACATCAAATTTGATTTCATAACCTGTTCGCCACTGCATTGATCGGTTTTAATGTATACAGGGTGTTCGTTTGAAAACGTTTCAGCCGAATATCTCGAAAAGTATGGAAGATATTAAAAAAGTGCAAAAGTGTCCAAAGATTTCGAGGGGGAAAGCGGGGGCAGTATCAGCTTTTTATTTGGGTGACGTTTCCAAGGTCATTGGAAGGTCAACTTTGTTTTTCCAAATGAAAACCTATATTTTTTATTATGGGATCTTATTGTACGTAAAAAGACCAGCAATTTTCGTAGGATACTTTTTTTAATCTGCGCGCTAGTTTATTTAAAGAGAAGTTAAGCGTGTCATTCTTATACTGCGCGAAAGTTTGTAATTTCTTTATAACTATAATTAATTTTCAAAATGTTACCCGTTGTTTTCTGAACAATAATACAGACGATTCTCAAATTCTGAACGAACATTTTTGAAGGTATCTGTTGGAATAGCTCTACAAAAGACAACATAAACAAGAGATCAATAGAGGATAACCTTGGTGGAACTTTTATTGGTTTGTAACTAAAACATATAAACAAAGGAAGAAACAAATACATATAAGAACCCGTTTTATTTACATTTTTCTTTCTGTGATGTCGAGTCACACTCGACAAAGGAGTGCAAAGGGTTAAACAACGAAGGATGTCCCACAGGTAAGCGATCCGCAAAAGTTTCCGTGCTTCGACGACGTTCAAAGCTCGACGATTCGCCGCGATTATTCACAAAATTCATTGTTTATTCACGCGGAAACGGAACCACTTGTTCCGTGGAAGAATTCAACTCGAAAAGAGGATCCGCGCGCCGATGGTCGAGGACATTCTCTCTCCTCTCTTCGTTCGCGGAATACCTTAATTTGCGGGCTCAACGGTTTTCCTCGAGACTTTTTCCCCGTGGCCCGGCAGCTAGCTGAATTTAATTAAGAACTTCACGAGGACGCGAGTAAAAAGAATCGCCGCTGCGCGTCGTGCCATCCCCTCACCTCTTTCCGCACCCTGTGATATTACCCCGGTTTTTACCGGGCTGCATTTCCCTTTGCTATCCCTCACCCTTAGATCTTTCCTCTTTTTTCTTCGAGGTTTTCCCACGTTCGGGACCTAACGCCCCTCTATCGGGAAGGGAACGAGCAATTTCGCGGTTCAAAGAAATTCCGTCACGCTCCCTTTCCGAGCCCTTTGCAATCGAATGTTTCCCATTTACGTGACGAACGTCCCTGCGGTGTTCGTCACAAACGCGAACCTTTTTACTCGGTTTCAAAAATCGAGCGGAAAAAACGCTCCCGGCTGACCTGCGGGTCACCCCAGAAATTTTATTGCCCTAAACTCCCTTTACGAGATCGCATTGAAAGGTTTTCTCAGAACGAAACGTGTCTTTTTTTTAAACTAATGTAAATTTTGTGGAAGATTCATTATAGATTAATTTCTAGAAATGAAAGTGAACTAGAACTCGTCAGAGTTTATTAATTAATTCAGTTCACCGTGTTGTATTCGTGTATGCTTACGAATTTATAAGATACACAAGTCCACAAAACCGTTATTGGATTAAAATTTTACTACGCATCACCTTATTTTAGCGTTATCGATTCTGTAATTTGATATCAATTTTCGAATACAAAACAAATTTAATCTGTTAATTTATACGTACAAGTATATTTTACTTTCAACGAATTTTCACGGCTATTCACGCCCTCGGCGTATCTCGTTTGCGAAAAATTAATCGTTCGAATATAAATCCTCAGAATCATGTCTGTTGTGTGCTTGCTTTACCGACCATGTGATCACATGATAAAATGTAACACGTTAACAAAATAAATTTGATTATGAAGTTATTTATTTCATCATTAATTTAAACAATCCTGCATTTGTTAACCTCAGTCGAATTGGTAAATTTTCATTTTACATAAAAATCTTCTGTTTAGTTACAACACCGAGATAGAAAATATTTATTTTTCATAAAAGTCCGCAGGAAAGTTATCAGAAATCGAGGCAATTGACGTTATCGCAAACAATATAACGCAGTTCATACCGACATAAACAATTGGTAAAATGAAACGTGCATGGGACACCGGTGAATTTTTAAAGCTATTCGCGAGCCCATTTTTCCAAAGCCATTCGCGGTAATTTTCTGCGCACTGTAACAAATTTTCGCTATCTCCGATAAAAAGAGCGTATCGTATTAGAGCAATCGACAGGGCGGCACTCGCGACGAAAATGGTAATCGATAGTCGTAAAGAACGCTTCGAAAAAAAAAGCGTAAAATCTCGTGGATCTCGTGGATCGCGATACAGCTCCGCGGGAAGAAGACTTATCGGGCTTTGCCAACTGGTACTCGTTCGCGTTACGCTATCGCGAACGGTAGCGTCGGGCAATATGGACTTAGAGCGACATTCCTAAGTGAAGATGCTCCATTTCGCGAACGCGATAAAAATTGAGCGACTCCGCAAGCCGATTTGCCTTGGCGGCATCGATACCATTCCTACTTTCATGTTTTTATGGAACGAAAATAGAATATTATTTGTACCACACGACAATGGTAGACATTGTATAATTTCTATTAAAGTTACGGAAGAAGAATGTAATTGAATAAAATTTATTACTGCTAAAAATATAATATATTTTACTCGTGTATAACACTTTCCAACGAAATCAAACTTCTTTCATGTTCAACAATTACTGTTGGGTGATTCTTGCGGAGTTTTTCCGCTGGTTCCGAATCTGCCCTTAATTTTTCCACTCGACGCACAGTTTTTGAGAAACATGATTTTGAAAAAAACATATTCTTCAACTTTAATCAAATATCTTCGCCCGACAAGGCGCGCAATGGGCGATTTGAACGAAATCTGTGTCAAAATCAAAGAATTTTCGATAGAAATGAGATAGAGCGATGATTTTCTTGTAAATTAAAGCTGAAACCTTGCAGAATGTGGGATAAATAGAGAGATTATGTTACGAACGTTTTGTTCGAAGTAAATTATTGTTCGAAGTAATATATGTGTGAAGTAAATTATTTTCCATAACAATTGGCTTAACCCAGACCACGAATAACCTTGACCCATAGGTCATTGTACGCGTCATAAAAGGCTCTACCCGATAGTACATAAAAAAACATACTATTCCATTTAAAAAAATTAAGGTGACCTTCATATGTCCTTTACGCGTCCACCTACAAAAAAGCTACTAACATCAGATTAATGACCCTTCGAAACCAAGCAAGTTCCATCTGATGCATTTCTTCCTAACACCAATAGCAGCCGAGTTATTCAGGTGGCCTGTTTCTAGCGCCTCACCCTGTATACTATGTGTCTCTTTAATTTTGACCACGAAAAACGAATTTCTAGGCTATATATGCATATTATTGAATCTACCATTTTGAATATTTCATTTTTGATGTCAGATTCGTTATCAGTAACCTCAAAAACATCTGATTACCAACTTTTAGAAAGATCCGATGACAGTTCGACTTTTGGCCAGTAAAATCGCGTTTCCGGTCCACCGTGCAATGTCGCGAGAGGTCCGGACAAGCATCGGAGCGCTTAGCGAGTGTTAAATAGTGTGTTATGAAGTCGAACGACGAGCGCGTGTTTATATTTTTGGTATTTCCCCGAAGTCGAAAGACTAAGCGGGAGCGTTTGTTTACGTTTCTTCTAGCTGCTGGTGTCTCCGATGAGACGTTTGTATGGGTCGTTGGTTGTTAGCCGTTGGCCCACTAGGCAGCACGTAAGAAAATAAAGTGTGAACAACCTCTTTCCTTGATAATCCCGTTATTTGTGGTTCTATTTGAACAGTGAGGGAAGGCGAATCTACCTCATCGACTACCCCATATAGTCGGCCAGTCCGTATTATATTCTAGTATATTCGAGCATACTCAAGTATACATGTTCCAAACAAAATATTCGAATTTTTCATTCGAAATCGTACACGAATAATTCCCCTTTACAATTTAAGGGTTGGTATTATAAAAGAACCAGTATAAATCGCAGCATTAACAGCGCACAGCAGGCTGCTATTCCCATCCGAAAATTTTTTGAAGATGAAAAGCGGCCAATTAATTTTTCCACCACCCCCGCTCTCCTCAATTGGTGGGGTTAATTAACAGTGTTCAGTGGAGGGAATTCTTTTTCATAGCTCGCGAATTATGCCCTATAAATGGTTCAGCGATAACGACGAGAACATTGCGAGCAGATGGCGGGCACGTTCGAAGACATAAAGCGTTTTTTGTGGAGCGAGACAGTGTACGATATAGGTAGACTGCAGATTGTATTTATGCAAATGTGACTCGTTTTAGATGAAATTGTAGAAATTAGGAACGCATTGAAATTCATATCCACCGAATATAAAAAATACTGAAAGCTTGATTAATCCGTCTAATGACTCTGGAAGCTATTTTAAGATGAAAATGTTGGACTCGAAGCCATTTGCGAACACGAAAGATTGAAATTAAGCGGGTAATGTATGTGTTCTCGCACACCGATCGGAATCTTTAGCAATTTATTAATCCGTTGGCGGACGTATAATGGTAGGCAACTGTTCTCTGTATAAATTAGTGCCACTATATGGTTACTAGATTGTAGGTCTTTAGTCGAAATAAAATGTTCTTGGTGTGATTTGCAAGACCTAGAGTTAAATACACTCTCGTAAATAATTGAACAAGAAGTGAAAAGATGTTACAGCGAATGATCAAATTATTGGAGCCACTTGCATTATTTGACGAATTTGTTGTGGCTAATACCGGGATTCGATTTGAAAAACAAGGGAAACAATACGACCATTCTACATTCGTTTCCGATCCACTTTGAGTCGAAAACTCATCGAGCCCCATCCCATCAATCCGATGTTAGATCGTTTCCCGAGTAACGACGCCTTGTGACGGGGCTTAGCGATTCAAGGAAGGAGAAGACAACGGTGTTCAAACAGCACTGAAGAGATTGGAGATCGCTACGAATCAGCGTCTACCCAATAATCGACCAGTCAAACAAGGGTCGCTATCTGCCGTCCTCGAATTAACATCTGCGATTTGTTTGAAAGATTTAACTTGGTCCTGAGACTATCGATCGTCGACAACAGTGTCGAAGCGACGAAACACCACCGAAAACAAGCTTCGAGGTTCAAACGAAATAATATCGATTTAATATATTAAACACATATCAGAGATATCAATCCTCCCTTCAGGAAAAAGTGCATCAATTTTTTGCCTCTGACTGTTATAAAATGTTTCAACTTCTTCCTGATAATATGTCAATATGCATCCGTTTAAAATGTGATTAAAATTTCCATTTGTTTAACGTATGAATAAACCATAATTTATTGAATCGAAGTGGAAATGTGAGATCTTTTTATCGAGGTTTCTGTATATAATAATTACTCGGTTATTTGCAATTATAACGTATAGTATGCTATCATAAAATAATATTAATTGTCGAGAGAAGATATCATTTTTATCTCACTCCTGTTTCTTGTCATTCGTGGGGAAAATTTTTATTCGTGTTCCGATAATTTACTTTTTATTGTTTCCCTTAGACAAAATAATTTTTACGTTATAATTGTCTCATCGCTAATCGACTCATAATACAAAAAAATATATTTTAACAATAAAATCGCAGGTATTAAACGAAGAGAAGCTATAAATTGTTCTGTTAAGTTGGAACGACAGTTTGCAGCGTTTATAAATTAAGATTCACAGATTTATTATAATAACATATTTTCCCTTCTATTACTTTTTACCATAGTTGAAGTAACTGATCACGTTATTGACTAAACCTATGCATACATATCTTAATTTGAATTGGACCCAATACAGTAATGCCGACATTACTGTCCAACAGCCGTATTTTTGGTGGACAGTAACCTTGGTGTTGTGATCGTATTTTTGTTACTTCAAAGGAGAGTCCGAACATAGAGAAGGACAGAATGAGTGTCACTTTCTTTCCAATACGCTGTCGTTCCTTGCGACCGAAACTTGAATCGTCGATTTAACCACTAAATACAATTGGAATTATATCGTGTTTGGTCTTATATTAATCAGAAAAATGCCAGAAATACGATAGTAAAATTTCATAAAAAAAATAATGAAAATTAAGAAAGTTGAACATTTCGATTCATTCGAATCAATGTGTGGTGTTTACACCGATATACCCGAGCCGAGATAAAAAAACGCCGACCAGTGGAGTGAGAAGGCACTGGTCTTAGAACGTAATATAAACAAAAGACAGTATTGTCGGTATTACCGTACAATAATTTTGTAAAATTTTGTTGGGGGAATGAGGGGCTCCACCCGTGTCCACGCCTGGCGTACGCGATAGTTGTCAGGTGCTACCCACTCCACTGCCGGCCAAAGAAGGACAGCGTATGGGAAAGAAAGAGACGCGGACTACGTTACGGCTTTCGATAGCTGTCCGTGCAGAATACAGGCTGTTTGACAAGAATCGCGACTTTATTGTATTCTTGTTAACCCTTGGCACTCGAATGGTGACTCAGAGTCGCCACTAAAAATTGCTAAATTATTAAATATGTTGGTATCTAATCAATTATTAACCATTTAAGTATTGTATAAGGTGTTATATCAATTTTATATTCATACAAAGAAAAAGATTAATATAGAATAGAAATATTTTAGGTCGGAAGAAATGTTTAATTTTCGAGTTTAAGCAGCTCCGAGTGCAAAGGGTTAATACAATTAAAATATTAATCTAAACAATGATTTTGGGATTATTGGAAATGGGTGGTTAAAATAAACCGATACTCTTTCTATTACCGATAACTCTCGTTTATTGCGTAGAGCTCGGAAGGACATCGTTCAGCGTCGAAGGCTAATTCAGAAGCGAATAGAAAGTCAAAAAGGGCAACGTGGAAAAGTCCGTTGTCCACTTAAGATAAAGGACCAGGTCTGCGTTCTGTCTTCTATCCGGGCATTTAGGTATACGAAACCCTCGCAGACCCATGGGTCCGCAGACATCTGGTTTATTGTTCTAAGATAGAGAAGCCAGTGATTCTCACGGACAACCCAATTCATTTTTGCCTTTTGGCTGACGCAATGTTACAAAATCCAACAGGGATTTTAAATTACTGTAAAAAAATCAAAATTTTATGTTGAAACTCTTAAAAAATAATTTTTGTTGATCTAAACTGATAAAATTAGAGGTAGCAAAAAAATGCTGTCCAGGCTCAGGGCATTTCGCCTTAAACAATTTCTGTCCGCGGCTCGCGAAATGATTAACAACGTAGTGGCTTTCGGGAAATGGATCGCGAGGCGAGGGGTTAAAGAGACGCGGCGGGCTTCGAGTAGGCGGTGCCGGAGGGACGCGGTGTCGTTAATGAATAATTCAGCCGATGATTTGCATGAGCCAGCGCAAACGTCGGACTTCATCTCGGGTTCGGTACGGCTGTACTAATGGCCTGGTTCTTGCGCTTCAGAGACGGCCGAGTGTCGCGTGTCGGCCTGCTTAAAACGAACGCCAGGCTGGACTTTATTGCCTGCCGCGGGCAGGGGCCGGCTCCGGACGAAATGAATAAATAAGTCCCGAGGATGAGCTGTCCCATTGGCCCCGAGACGACCCAGAGGAATCCAATCCGCGGGAATGCACTCGGTGCAATTTTCCTTTTCCCTTCCGTCGACCTAACCGCGAAACGCTACACTCATCCTGGCACAGCGTACGCCACAGTTACGTTTTGCGCGATTCTTTCGAATGCCCAGCGAACAAATTTACTCTACCAACCGTTTACGCTCGTTTACGCTTCCCGCAAACAGCGAGATTTCATTCGGTATTGCTAATTGCACGCCGGAGCGGTTGCACGGATGCACCGGGATCCCGCGATTCATGAAATTCCTTTCAAATACGCGCGCACTGTCAGGGAGGAAATTAGCGCTGCCTTTATCTCTTTCTCTTTCGCTCGTGCAACAATCTAGAGTTTAATAGCGTGATAGAACGGCGCAAAATGCCGGTATAAATTATTTTATCGACCTGACGTTTGGATGTTCTCTTCAGTTTTGAATTCGTTTCGAAGAGTTGTAGCAACGTGCTCGTGATTCAATCTGGATTTGATTTGATTGGTTGGAATTGGACGGAGGATGTATGCAGTTTCATGGAAATTAATATATTGGTTTCTTTAACCACAAATGAAAATAAAATAATGATACACCGAAGTCTTATTTTATATTTAACCCTCTATTGCATTCCGTTCCCAATTGGGGACTTCAATTTCAAATGTTCTATAGTAAATTAAGTAGACAATACCGAAGACTCTGAGCATGTTGGTTTCAAGTTCCAAAAAACCGCATATGTATAAAGTTCCCGTACAGGAACAGTCATAAAATGCTATAAATAACATTTTCCAATAAAATTTTATTATTTGTTTCATGACCACACTCATTTCTAAGTAAACATACGGTCACAGCCATATATATTTTTCTGAACTCGTCATAAAAGTTCATAGAATAGAGGGTAAACAGAACGGACCCGAGGGTTTCTCTTAGATCAACTCTTGACTGTATTATTGAGCTTTGTCAACACGTTTAGTGCCATGCGAAATCTATGCATTTCCCAAAATTGCAATCTATTTCATTCACAACGATCAACGTTATTAATAACTATGATTAGTTACTGTATGATGAAGTTCTCACCTTAATCTAGTTAATCTTGGCAATTATAAATTAATGTTTAATCCTATTAATTTTATTCGCCACACACACGAATTGTACGCGATTCACACAAGTTTCGCCTACTTTATTTATAGAAGCGATCAGTGATATTAATAACAACGGATAGTTACTCGATAATGAAGTTCTCAGCTTATATCGTAATCTCGTTAATTGCGTCATTGATCAATCGACATTCAGTTTCATTGATTCTATGACAATTATTTTTAAGTAATTCTATAGCGCTGATGATTCATACAGTGGCCGAAATAATGATAGGTTCGCTTCAATTTGTTGACATAATATTGTGTTTAATGCAGTATTTTTGATTTTAATTATTATTATTTATTCATTCTAATATAATTAACAAAATACACAGCTCAATTACAAATTTTCTATTACAACACTTTAGCTGCGATATGAACATAAAAAATTAAAAAAAAAAAAATAATTCAATACTTAGTTGAACCGCCTTTGTGTTTTATAACTTCAAATATTCTGCGTGGAATCGATTCAATTAATTTTTGTAATGTTTCTGATTTAATTTCAGACCACGCTTTTCTAATCCCATTTTTTAATTCTGAAACAGTGCTATACCGTTTTCCATTGTCGTATACCTTTCGTGCTAATATTCCCCAAAGATTTTCAATCGGATTTAAGTCCGGAGTCCTTGATGGCCAGGGTAAAACTTCAACTTTTACCCCCTCGAAGTAGTTTTTAATTGTTTTCACGATGTATTGCTGCATTATCGTGTTGGAATATTAAATTAGGTCCACCAATCTTGTCGCCATATTCATCCAGTACGTATTTCAATAATTCCCGATATTTTTCAGCATTGGCTTTTGGAGGGAACCACATTATCGGAGACTTACCGTTCCAGCCGAATGCAGCTCAAACCATTACACATCCTCCTCCATGGATTCTTGTCATTTTTACATATTTTTATCACGCAGACCGTGCCAGTAATATTAAAACTCATCTGGGCCGTCCAAATTAAATATTTTTTCATCATGAAAAATCAGCGCCTTCCACTTTTCGGTCCATGACATATGATATTCTGCAAAACTTTAATCTCTCCTCCTTGTGGAATTTAGTTAGCGGAGATTTTTTCGCTTTTTTTAAATGTTTAAGTGTCAAACTCGATCTCAGAACTTGCTGTACACGTCGAACACTAACTGGCAAGTCTAATTCCATTTTTATTTTAGAAACATTAAGCATATGTTGCCTGGCTTCTTGAAAAATTTTACCGTTGTCCCTATGTGTTAATTTTTTTTGGATGATAAGTAGATTTATTACTGCTGTATTTTTTTTTTTAATTTTTAAAAATTGTTTACGACATTTAATGACCTTTTCAATCTTCTTGCAATTTCTCTGTTAGAGAGACTCATATTGTGGAAAACAATAATTTGGCCCATTTCGTTATCATGTAATGATTTCCCCGTATTAACGTATTTCCATTGTGCTTTAATAATATTAAACGAACATAAAATATTTTTTATAATTTTTAAACTTTATAAATCTGTATACTTACCATACAAAAACATTCAAAAAATTGCACTATCAATATATATTTTTAAATATTTCTCCGTGAACCCAAGATTATTTCGTATCTTGTACTTGATAATTTTCAAAGTATTTTTAAAACAGGTACGTCTTTACACTAATATTGTTGATAGTCGACTGACTGCTTGCACAATGTGTAGAACACATTCTAGCGAAATAAAAACAAATGCCACCATACACTTCCGAAAACGAAAATAAAAGTAGAAGCAGTAAACCAGCCGACACAGCTAGTGAACCTATCATTATTTCGGTCACTGTACTATAAATTACTTAAATGAATTGATTTGAACTGAAAATGTAAGAATAAAAACCAGCCGGGCCAAGTGCCTTTCAGAGTTTCAAACATGCAAAGAAGAAACTGAGAAGTGGCTCGGAAAATATTAATCTCGATCGTCGCTGTACAACCTGTATAGTTTAAAACTGTAGGTCTAGCGATCCACGAAGATCTCGCATCGGCGAGGATGAACTTTTCCCCCAACGCTTAGCGCAGCTTTACCCTCGTCGTTCTTCGGTTCGCAGTTAAATATGCATTACACTCGAGAAACGGGTTAATCTTGCAGCCGGCACTATGCACGAAGACAAGCGTCGCCATTTTCCTATCGCGTGATTTCGTTGAGAAGAGCGGGTTCACGTGTTCACGGCTTTCAATAGTTCACGAGGGCAACGAAGGAAGAAAGGAAGGCGAAAGGGCGTTGCTCGTGTTCCGGGGCCACGGTTTTACATATTCCGCGGCGATATTCGCCCCCTTTTACATTTTAATGGCGAAGGGGCGATCCCGCCGAGAGAGGAACGGCTTCTAAAAGTATTTCATCACCCGCAAAGTGGATCGATGACAGTGCACCCGCCCGACGCGAATCCTGAGGGCCGGTTTTCGCATGACCATCACCGGCGAGTAGAGCGGAAAACCGCGAACCCTCTCGGCAAACCAACGGCCGCGACGTGCTGCCGATCGATCTTCCTCGATCGGCAAGCTCGTCGATCCCTCCGGAACGTCTACTGTCAGCCCCCGTGCTCGCTGGACCGAGGGAAATTCTCTGTGGTTCGGAAAGATTGCGAGTCTCGGTGATTTAAAAAGCTCCTCTGGTCTGAAGCTAAAGTAGTTGTTGTTTCAAATTTTTTTTCGAAAAATCAGATGACTTTTTTGCGATGAGATTTCGCATACAGATTTTCTATCGTTTGAACTGTACCATAGAATTCTTTGAAGTCGAAAGAGTTAAAATCTCAGGTGTTATAAATAAACTATTGGGTTGACAACTAAGTCATTGCGTATTTTAAATAAGAAGGAAAATTCAAAATTTTTGCTTAAAAATATAACTTTATTCAATTAGGTATTGTCCGTTTTTGTCGATGACCTTTTGCCATCTTTCAGGCAGTGTCATAATTCCATGTTCATAAAACTTCTGATTTTTGCCAGCAAAAAACAGAATTAAATGCGATTTTACATTTAAAAATTTTAGTATTTAAGGAGTTCTGCATGGAATAAAATAAATGGTAATCTGAAGACGCAAGGTCACGGCTATATGGTGGATGTGACAACACATCCCAACCTAGTTACAATAATTTTTGGCGAGTGACCAAAAATGTGTAGGGCTTTGCATTATCATGCTGGGAAAACAACACCCTTACGATTTGCCAATTCTTGAACTGCATCGCTCAGTTTGGCGAGTTGTTGAACGTACACGTTATTAATTAATCGTTTAATTTTTAAAAAATTTTTTTTGTATTTGGCAAATCAATTTTGAAACTGCCTTTTTTTCAAGGCTTCATTCCCATATACGGCACATAACTTTTTGTGTGCCTGCGATGCGTTCTTGCCTTTTCGGAAATAATACAATAAAATATGTCTGAAATGCACGTCTTGTTCTTCCATTTTTAAATTGGGATAAAAACGAAACTAAATAACTATTTTTTTTACTAAATTAAAGGTGGAAGTCCAAACAACAAGAAAACAATATAGGTTAGATGCTTTGAACACGTTGACATAACAAAAGAATGTGCAAAGACCACCTATTGACAAAATACGCAATGACTTAGTTGCCAACCCAATAGTTTACTGGTAAGTGATTGCTATAGTCTGGGGAGGGTGGCAACGATCGAGAAAATTGTAGTATGGAAATTCGAGGGACATGAATATTGCATTTTGAAGCATTGAATGAAATTTTGTTCGTATGCCCCTTTTTGAAAGGACGCGTTTATGGCACGAATAATAATTGTATACATCTGGGCCATGAATGATTTTGTCAAGCTTCGTATAAAACTTGATAATTCTTAATCAACTGTTTATTGGAGAACCTTAACAAAGTACGTTGTAATTAAAAATTTGTGAATCTGTTTTAGTTTATATTTTCATAGAGGTCGATTACACGTGCACTGCGGTGTCAAGCAGTGTTGGGCAAATTTTAATTTAAACAATGAATAATAAATAATAAACAAACGTATGATTTTAATTGCAAATAATAACTGAACCTTTTATTTAAATAAAAGTAATTTAAATAATTCCAAAAGTGATCTATTTATTATTTATTATTTGCAAATAAAAGATTGTATATTATTTGGATTCAGGTGGAAATCAAATAAATAGTTTTTGATCTTTTCTTAATTCTTGTATTTTGTATATACAATGAACACGTAGCGAAATTAACATCGTCATTACTCGTATGTATACATAATATTTTTATAAATACAACTATTTTTTGTGCTGGTCCGTGCGCGTTTTTTGTCTGCTATATCAACCTTTTCAGGTATACCGCCAGTGGTCGGGCCCGCCGCGAGCAGCTAGTTATTAATAAATAAAAATACAATGTAATTTATTATTTGTCAGTACAAATAATAATTGAAATTGTATTTGTAAATAACGATTAACTTTATTATTTTAAATAATTCATTTAGACTTGCTCAAATAATACATAATTATTCTTGATTTTTATTTGAATATCCACATAACAAATAACTTGTTATTTAAATATTTACCTAAATAATTATTTATTTAAATATTGCCCAACACTGGTGTCAAGTGAGTATTTTCGTGACGTGTTCGTAATATTTTTATACGTTGTTTTCTAGCATTCCTTGGAAAGGGTGCTCGTAGCATGATGCGAATGTTTGTATGTATAAGCTGTTGTGCAAATGCGAGTTCTCGGTACATAACCTGCGCCATTGTATCGCATCTGTCTGTACAGTCTATTCTGGAGAGCAATTTGTATCCTCTTGTTATATGTTCTATTGTTCCTCCGCATAGTACGCCATTTTCTACATGTGTCCATATGTACGATTTCTTTCATTATCTACTTCCTGTAGTTCCTTGCGATTACAATTATCGAGAGGTTATTAATAAGTCTCACGATTATAAAATTAACACTAGAATTACCGGATAAAAACACCAAAAATATTTAACATAATAACAATTTCTCTATTGAAGTACATATTTAAACAAAACTGGTACGAAATCTAAACAAATGCAATTTTGTCATTATTATAAAGCAATGTATGCCAATTGCTTTTAGTGCTCGGTAGTTTTAGTGTTAAACAAAAAAATTAGTCCATGTTAATATTAAGAAACAGAAGCCAAACAAAAATGTATGTCTGCTATTAACAATTTTAATAAGTCGAGTAATCAAATTCTTAAATCCATGTAGCGTCTGCAATACCGACTTTTACCGATTCACTTATTCATTTGCGTCGCAAATGCAGAAGCCAAACAAAAATTACCTATTAACAATTTTAATAAGTCGAATAATCAAATTCTTAAATCCATCTAACGTCTGCAATACCGACTTTTACCGATTCACTTATTCATTTGCGTCGTAAATGCAGAAGCCAAACAAAAATTGCTATTAACAATTTTAATAAGTCGAATAATCAAATTCTTAAATCCATGTAGCGTCTGCAATACCGACTTTTACCGATTCACTTATCCATTTGCGTCGCAAATGCAGAAGCCAAACAAAAATTGCTATTAACAATTTTAATAAGTCGAATAATCAAATTCTTAAATCCATCTAGCGTCTGCAATACCGACTTTTACCGATTCACTTATTCATTTGCGTCGTAAATGCAGAAGCCAAACAAAAATTGCTATTAACAATTTTAATAAGTCGAATAATCATAATTCTTAAATCATCTAGCGTCTGCAATACCGACTTTTACCGATTCACTTATTCATTTGCGTCGTAAATGCAAGTCCGTAGTCTAGTTATAATATTCTCAGTACGGTGCTCATTTTAAGCACAGCACGAGTGTAGTAGTATCTCACAAAACTAGACTATAACTCTTTAATAGGAAAAGGAACTCGAGTTTTCAGTTTCTCAGATCGATACTGCCGCAGAATCTCGGCGATCATCTTCTTCAGTTCCTTCCCTCTTCTCAACCGTCTCGCACCTGTTGAGCTTATTAACAAAGTGGTCGCTCGGCGGGGCACGAGCTCTTTAAATTTCGTACCCGTTCGCGTTTCCGTCGACAAGGAAATTTCGGATTCTTAGAGAAGGTTGTTCGAAGGTTGTCCGAAGAATCATATTAAACTTCAGCTTCCAGACTTCAAGAATATCATTTTTCCGATCTTCGAAATGTCTTGATCATCCTCTTTACTGACGGATTCATCTTCTTTAAAAATTCTTTTGTTCTACTTGGAATAAATATATCATACATTGCAAGGTTCAACAAGGTTCCATTATGAGGTCTCCTTTTTTTCTTGCATTCAAGCATCATTCGTAAAAGTTTCGTACAATACAAGAAAATGAGAAAAGTGCCAATCTTATTATTACCACATTTTTATTAACTCGCTTTCTTGTCTGTCTGGCTGTTCGGTACAAATTTTGCAATTGATTTTAAACTAATTTTTGATGAGCTAGAGACTTGAAACTTTAAACATAGCTCAGAACTGGATGACAGTGCAATATTAAAAGAAAAATTTTTTAAAATTTTGTATTTTGTGTCATGACTAGTAGTGTTCAAATAGAACCACAAATAACGGGATTATCAAGGATTACAAAATTGACTATATTGAAGAAAGAGGATGTTCAACCAACTGATTGTACGCTCACACGTACACAGACCCATACACATGTCTCATCGGAGACACCTGCAGCTAGTCAAAACGTAAACAAACGCTCCCGCTTAGTCTTCCGACTTCGGGGAAATACCAAAAACATAAACACGCGCTCGTCGTTCGACTTCATAACACACGATTTAACAAGTATACTCGCAATGCGTAAAATTGTAATTTCAGAGGAAACTAAAATATATTAATAAATTTTAATATGTTTGGAATATTTGGAGATCAAGACGAAATAAGACGAACAAATAAAAAGTATAAATACTGTAAATAGTTAAACTAAAATCCTTAAAAGGTATATTATATTATATTAAGTTATACTAAAAAGTATAAGTGACACATACATATAGGAACGCACTCTGGAAAGTGGTCGCCACAGTTAACTGGTTAACTCGGTGGTTCTTAAATTTTTTACAGTCAGGGAACTTTTTTGAAGTCAGTGAACACTGTCGATTATATGAAAAATTTGCTGAACACCAAAATGAATGATCCAAAAAACAAACAAAAACATCCCGCGCAGAAATAAATGTATTTTAAAAAATATATTATTAAATATATTGAATATATTTCGCGGAATTTCGCGGAACACCGGTTAAGAACCGGTGGGTTAACTGTTCCAAGAACAGTTACGGTAGAGTCATTCGCGACAGTTACGGAGAGAATGCTGTACATACCGTTGTACTTTAGAATAATTAATCGTCCGTAGTCAACAAATCTAGAGCCATCAAATCCTGGCTGGAGTCGTCTCTGATTTCTCAGCAATCACTTGTATTCGCAAGAAGGACGATTTTCGGGACACGTGGAGATGTGTGCTGCGTACAAACGACCGGTCGTTCGTCGGGATTACAAGCGGCGGCTGGCGCGGAAAGCGAGTACTCGTGCGAGGGAAGACTATCAACCGCGTACACGCGTGAATCCGCCGGGCTTTTGTGTCCGCTATCATTCCCAGCAACAGCGGAGTCGAGTCGATGCCCGGATTTAATTAGAGGCGAGGTTGGACGAGGAGGATCTCTTTGATGGAAATGCCGGCTGTATAGCTTACCGCGTAAACTCGACGGCCCTGTCATTCCCTCTTTGCTACCCACCCACAACACCCCCGTACGGGCCATCTCCAAGTTTCGGTCGTGGCGACGAGAACGAGCGCGCCTCGAGTCCTTGATACTGTCGCGATCCCGCGACCCTTGCACGATCTGCCGACAAACGTAACTTTAATTCACCCCGTCGAAGCGTTTAAATTGGCCCATATAATCGTGTTAAGAGCTCTGAAAGCGCACGACTGGAATAACAGAAAGTTTCGACGCCGGAAAGTTTTGCCGCGAGCGGTAAGCGTCCGTTAAATTGACGGAGCGCCGCATTATTGTCGGGAGAACTCGAGAACGTTCAGGGTTAACCTGCGATTTTTGTCGATCATTTTCCAGCTGCTATCAAAATAAACAATTGTTTCTCGTTTTTGTTTTAAATTTAGACGTTACGCATTAATTTCTCTGCTGATCGCTACAGTTAACCTTTAGCAGTCGAGGGGTGACTCAAAGTCGCTATTCAAAATTACTGTACCATTATTCACGATATTGTTTACATTATTGAATATGTTGGTACCTAACAATTACTACACATTTATATCCTTACAATGAAAAACATCAAATACAATTAAATTATTCTAGGTCGGAAGGAATCTTCAATTTTCAAGTGAAAATAGCTCCGACTGCAAAGTACAGGAAAGTCGCGTTATTTCTCAGCGACAGCCTACCCAGAATTTGTCGAGTGTCAACCTCCTGCACCTCGGGGCAACGCAGCAGGGGCCGCGAAGCTCGAGCTGCCAGGGTCTCCGAGCAGCGTAAATATGCTGCGAAATCTGATCTCACCTATGGTATATCGGTGTGAACCACTCCTAATCGAATTACAAAACTTTTTTATGTTTCATTATTTTCTTATGGGACTTTCACCAACTTATTTGTGGCATTTTTCTGATTAAAATGACGCTAAACACGATATAATTTCAACTGTATTTAGTGGTTTAATTGACGATGAAAGTTTCGGAAGTGCAAGGAAGGACAGCGCGATCCGTGATTACATTCTGTCCTTTTCTGCGTTCGGCTTCCTTTGTACTTTCGGCGCGGTAGATTCGCAAGGAAACTCTATTCAGTTCATACAAGCCGAATTCGATGAAACTTCACGAATACATTTCCCATTAAAAAACGCACAATTAAAAAAAAATTCAATTTTTTTAGACCTCCGGTTTCCGAGATATCTCAAAAAATATTGGTTCTGACCCCCAACTTTGAGGGCTGTTTTCACCCCTTCAAAGTGGATGGTTGCCGATACAAAAAACACGTGTTCAAGTATTTTTCGATGAACTATATCTCACATAAGTTTCATTATATTCGGCTTGTATCAACTGAATATGTTCCCTTGTCAATCATCAAAAAATAGTGTACCTACACGATATTTCTCCGTGCAGAACTCAGCCGTTTGCAAAATAACGCGACTTTACTATAGTTTCAACTGTAGCCACAACACGCGCGGAAGAATAAAAACGGTTCGTCGATAGATGCCGTCGACGCGACGGGGAAAGGCGGAGAAAATGGCGAATCTATTAGCGGGAATTTTCGCTGGAAATTTCGCCGACACGGCAGCCGAGAAACGAAACGGCGACGGCAACGGAATCGCCGATGCGACTCCTGGCAAGAGATTTAATTGGCCGTTAAGCGACCGTTCCCTCCGACTCGATAGGACACTCTTCTCGTCCAATTAACGCTAATTACACTTAACTACGGTAATAACGATGTACGCGTGGTGATCTTCGTCGAAAGTATCGACGGACCCGTGCGACTACGCTCTCGTCCACCCTCCGAGCAGAAAAGACCGGGCGTTCCATAGAGGATCTCTCTTTGACAGGGCCGCGTTTAAGCGAATATTGAAAGATAATGCCGAACTACAGGCTGCCCGGAACGCAATCATTTTCCACAATATACTACTCGTCATAGGAAAGGGATACACGCAAATGTTTCAGCGATGTAAAACAGCGAATAATTCCGCCATTTTTTAATATCTTGCTCTGAAAAAAATGGAGAATAAAGTTCAAAGTTATGTTAATATCACTGTGTGAAACTGTAACTTTTCATTTATCAATGGTCTTTAAAAAAATTCTAAATTCTGCACAATCTTAGATAGTCACGGCCACCTTGACTCTCAACGCTAGATTTACGGAGCCCGTCAAAATGGAGGGATCTAATATTTTTAATTTACGATTAGATCCGTGAGGAATTGTTTAACAAATTTATTTATTTCATAAAAGAAATGCAACCTAGTGTTAAGACAAGAGAAATCGTCAAGGACTCGGTGTAAGGCGAGTATAGTAAAACAAATTTGAAAAATTATTAAAATGAAGTCCCGAAATTGTTGCGATTGCAAAGGATTAGTTGATTGTACCGCGACTCGGGCCCAGTAGCTGGCATAACGTCGCGACGACACGGTCCTGGATCGACGTCGGACAAAAGCGACCAAGATCTACGCCGGCGATGCAGATCGCTTTAATTCATCTGGTTTCTGTTTAATCCTCGACATATAGGTGGCTTTACTAGCAGCCTTGCATAATGTATACACATTTGCGTCACGTGTTACTCACGACCCCGATGACGCCGACGCCGACGCCGACGCCGACGCCGACGTCGACGTCGACGTCGACGTCACTGTTTCAGCCGAGACCCGTTAACAAAATTTCCGTCGAAATGCATCGACGTTCCCGGCCTCGGCACTGCCGTTGGAAAATTGTCGAAATATCGAACAATAACGGAGGAACTCGTGACGACGTTGCACGGGCTTTCGCGAGTTTATTAAATCCACAAACCGTGCTGTGACAGGCCTGTGTTTCATATTTAAAAAAAATAGAATTCGGGTATCGAGTCTATGTCGTTGAGTTTTTCGGCGAACCTTCCATCCTGCTTTATACCGCACAGTGAAATGGATTGTTTCTCGAATGACTCTGTTTCGATAGTTCAACCCCTACAGATATAATGCGTTTCAATTACGATGCATAGGTCTAGATATAAATCATTTCTGTTTTAAGAATAAATTGTGACGATGCATTTACCATCCTAACTGCAATCGGTTGCATCTTTATACATGTTTACGTTAACACATTACCGACCGGTGATTAATGCATAATTTTGAAAAATCTATGGTACAGTATAGTCGTGTATACAGTCCGCGATCTGGTACGCGATCACTGTCCAGTGCCTACCCCCTCCACTGTCATGCTGTCCTTCTCTACGTTCGGCTTTCTTTTGAACTCTCGACGCGGTAGACGCAGTCATAAAAAAATAATGTCGGTATGGGATCACTGTCCGTGCAGAACACAGGGCTGTTGAACAGTAAACGCGACTTTACTTTACATGACTAAACACTTTTCAATGGAATTTTCATTGTAAACTAATAAAGTTACCCTCAATAATGTCATCTAATAGTTTCATTTAAGATTGCAATGTAAAAGAAAATTTCTATGCTTTCTTTTGTTACAGCACAATTATTGAAAATGCTATTAATAGGCTTCGGGTAGGTAAAGTGTTAAAATACAAATTAGAATGGTATCAACGTAATTTTTTTTATTTTTTATTTATTGTCACGTAACATCGTGTTTTAAAAATAATTTCATTGAAATGACCGTCTCCGGACTTCTTTAAAAAATCGATGCACGAACACCATCTTGTGACACATTCACAAGGAAGAACAAAATTTGGCTCCAATAAGCTGTGATCTTTAGTCCTGTTTTGATAACCCCGTACAATCTCTACATTTCAGGCCTGTCCCTTTAAATTTCTGCATAGTATTTCCTGTTTCTAATGTTGTTTCAGTATACATTTACGGCCCAAGTTCTCAAGAGCTACCGCAGTTTTCCTTTTTACGGCTTTAGCATCGGTTCTCTGTGCTTTCTTGTTCCATTTCCTCCGCAGCTATCTCGTTTTATCACTTTATCTTCCTTTTTAAAGACTAAAATTTTCTGGCTGAGAACTAATTCTTGATTCATGGCTCGAGATTTTATGCAAATGCAAGCTCTCAAGGAGAAGTTTATGGAAATTTGTTTTTTTTTAATGTTTCTGTTAGATAAACATCAACTATGTACGAATTTGATAAAACTTATATTATGCTGAATTATACGAAGACGTTACTGTCTCTCCATACAATTATTTATGTATTCTTTATGACTTGAAAATAAATTAAATGTTTGAGAATCATTGTTGGCTGTACACGAAAAACGAAATTACTGTCCGAGCGATGTATTATATAAGATTGTCTAAAAGGGATGTCTACTTGATTACCAATTCCACAAACGCATTTGTATAAATCATAATATCACATTATTTTGAAATACGCGACATACAGTGACTCGAATTAATATTCGGACGCTCTAAAAAAAACGAGAAATTTTTTAATATTGTACCATACGATTTTAACTTTTTAGGAAGCTGGAGCAATTAGTTTACTACAGAATGTGAACAAATTTTTTCAAAAATTGCAATCGATCGGAATTGTAGACAGAACACTAAAAATTGCATTTCACAACTTTTTTATGTGGGCCTATATTGAAAATTTAAAAAACACGTTTTGTAGATCTGTGCCAATTATATGCACTGTAAAAGTTTCATCGAAATCGGTTGATGCGTGAAAAAACGACATGCATTGAAAAATGTAAGAATCTTGTAAGAAGATTTATTGCAGTTAGAGGTCGAAAATCGTGAAAGTCGCAACGTTGACCGATTTCGACGAAATTTTCAGAATATGTTTAATTCACACAGATCTATTATACAAAATGTATTTTTACAATTTTCAATATAGGCCCACACATAAAAATGTTGTAAAATGCAACGTTTAGTATTTTTTCTACAATTCCGATCAATCGCAATTTTTGAAAAAAATGTCATCCTGTAGTAAACTAATTGCTCTAGCTTTCCAAAAAAAGTTCAAATCGTATAGTACAATAAAAGTTATAGTCTTTTTTAGAGCGTCGGAATATTAATCCGACTCACTGTGTTACAAATTTTCCCAAATTCCTTTTTCAAGACTCATCGATTAAAAACGCATTAGGAGCAATACACGATAATGATGTAAAAGATATTAGCAGCAATATCTGGTTCGACCGTATAAATGAATCAAACGATTTCCGTGCGCTTTTAATAAGAACAAACTAATTACCGAGTAATCGACGATGTTACGGAACCATTTCAACGTTTGGTAATTTAACGAACGATTTCGCGATACCGGCGAGTGTCCGTCATCGCATGATCGCGTGATACGTTAATAAAAAGGTTGCCGATGATCAGTCGGTCGAGTGGGGAGGAAACACAATGGCCACGCATGATATTTTCCTGTTACCAATGGTCCCGTGACGAGAACCGCGGCCGTCCTCGTAACGGTTTAATCAACCAATGAATATCAACAACCATGCAAACCCGGCAAATATCATTTCGTCGCGGCATCAACCGTCGGTGCGTTATTGTTCAAAGTAAACAATGTTTTAACGCAGTCTGTTTGCCGGTGGCGGCCGGTACACGCCATTCGAAATCGATCGAATACTAACTAATTAACGAAGTCCAGCGGGGTGCTCTCGGGATCCCGGACAATACCACAGCAATTAGGATAGACTTGTGTCCCCCGAATAACATCCTGTTGTCGCTTGTTTCGAATAAAGGGTCACGGTGTCGTGTTTCGGCTCAATTGCCGCCATATCTTTCGACGATACTTCGATCATGGTCGGAAGACTTGCTTTAGCGAGATGATCCAACTCGGTTCAGTGTTATTGCTCCTCACCCTTTCAATTGTCTTCATTGTCTTAACTCTCATCCTCATCCTCATCCTCATCCTCATCCTCCAAGAAGGGAAAACCTTCTTTTATTCTTCAAAAGATTCCTCGCGGCAAAGATGAAATATGAACCGCGTACACGTTGCCACAGTAAATCTTCTATAGTCGCAAGAGCCTCGGGGAGGTTCGCGTGCACTGTTCGTTGACAGAGACAATTTTTTTGAGCTTCAAAGACCGAGCCGAACGTAGAAAAGGACAGCGCGTGTAAAGAGAGACCGTGTGCGGCCGACTCTCCGCGTCTCTTTTTTTCTCATACGCTGTCCTTCCTTGCGCCGTCAAACTTTCATCGTCAATTAAACCACTAAATACAGTTGAAATTGTATCGTGTTTAGTGTCATTTTAATCGGAACAGATCAAAAATAAGTTGGTGAAAGTTCCATAAAAAGAATAATGAAAAAGAGATCAGATTACTACAGTGGAGGGGATACTTTTTATGCATTCAACGTGTACAACGTTTTTGCGACTGTGGAAGAATTACTGTAAAAAGCTTCACGAAGAAATAATAAAAACTAAAAAAGTTTAGTTCTTGATTCAGTATTGTCTTGTCTACAATAAATATTGCATCTTGTTGCATTTCTGTGTTGTCGAGCTTCTCGGTTTCACAAGTGTGTCCTCCGCGGTAGCGGTGACAAGTATTTCACGAATATCGTGCACATCTTTTGCCCATATATGGAGGCAATACCGCTGATCACGCCAAGGACACGTTACAGCCGACGGAGTGAGCACAATTACTTTCGTCGTTGAGCCGGATATCTTTCTCTTGTCTCCGAATATCCGCGTTAATTCATCGCCGTGACAGAAGCCAATATCATGGAGGGTTAACAACGAATTGATTGCCGGGAGGAACGGCATCCGGCAGAGGGCCGGTTTCAGGCGCTGGCCCCGAACACTTAACGGATCGGGCAAGCTTCATCAAAGTCGAAAGCGGGCAGCCGGGGGTATGTTTCCTTGCCAGGGCTGCAGAGTGCACATGACAAGTGTTAATATCTGGCTAGAGAGGGAAGCGAAATTTTCACCGGAAGCCCGGCATAAATCGTGCCGCGTGCTCGGGACGGTCTATTGTTTTTGCCGTTCCGCTTCCACCCCGTGAAAAAGACCAGCATTTAAGCGATCTGCGCGGAATCCCGCGTTCCTCTTAGCCCCCGCCAGATTCGCAAATAGGATTGCAATTTTATGGGACATTGCAACCCTCCAGACTCTTCGACGAAGATAGAAATTCAAGTGGGCTGACACTCTGTAACAGTCGAAGACTTGACTGATCAGCAGACTTTTTTTCAAGGTCAAATTAATTCTTTTTATTGCATTCTATAGTACTCATCGCGAAGAACAAAAATGTCAAAGGGACTATAGGTCTCGGGTCAACCGTTCTCTTAAAAAAACAAGTTTTTATTCCATAACGGGATGTTCCAAAATGGTAAAACCGTGGAAGGGATGATTCTACATGTATGTGCGTTTGTTTTTATGTATGTATGTGTTTATTACATGTATTTGTAATAAAAATAGAATGTCGAGGGAAGCAATTGATAGAACATGTTCACAGGGTTCTTTCAAAATGGTAAGACCGTGGAGGGGATGATTCTACACGTGCACTACTATGCAAACGAAAGAAGCACCCAGTATAATTATAAGATAGAATGACAAACAATATCTTTATGTAGAAAATATATTGTAGAATAATTGATTTATTGCATTTAAAGTATCAGATAATCCGCAATAACACATATTCTTAGAACTATTCGATTAAACAGCGAAATCCTTTTTCAAAACTTACTTCAAAACTTTCCTATTAAGTATGGTCGGGTGCTTCTTTCTTTTGCACAGTAGTATATGTGTGTTTGTTTTTATGTATGTTTGTTTTTATTACACACGTATACGTAATAAAAATAGAATTTCGAGGAAAGCAATTGAACGAACATGTTCACAGGGTCTTTCGAAATGGTAAAACCGTGGAGGTGATGATTCTACATGTATGTATGTAATAAAAATAGAATTTCGAAGGAAGAAATTGCACGAAAATGTTCACCTGTCCCTGAGCGACCGTAATGCGGAGGGTTGAAGGTAGCACATGTGTGTTGTCATGTTGTCCAGGGGTGTGCAGTGTAGAAGATTTGAAAAACCCGTTTCCCCAGGCGATTTCTTTCGTCGGAACTGGGTCGGAAGAAGAACGGTACCAAACGGACCAAGCTGTTTATAATTACATTCGTTTCAAGGGCTCAAATTGCCAGAGGAATTTCGAGTGGTTCTCGAGCGGGTTCTCGTCGCGTTCGCGGGTACAGCCAGCCGCATTTTCGCGAATGAGCGATTGCCCTTTTCAGCGGCACGCCACCACGCCCTTTCCACGTACCCTCAAACACTCGTCTTGGATGAAAGCGACGCCGACCGCACTTTTATGAATCGTTTACCGAGCCGTTTGTTCCGGATTCTTTTCTGCGCGTACGAAATTTTCGTTCGCGTTTCAATTTTCCTCCCGCGATACTTTCTCTCTCTCTCCCTCTCTCTCTCTTTCTCACTTTCTTCCGCTCCGCTCATGAATCTCATTTCGAGGCCGGACTTCTTCTTTCCCATTCATTAATAATCCCTCGCTTTTTCTCCGGCCCGTTGCTCGCAGATTTAAGTTGCAGAAACATTAATCGCGAACGAAAACTGCGTTAGTAACTCGTTAAGCCGTCTCCGACGGACAATTTTCCCGTCCTTACAGAAATCGTTACGCCGTAAATAAGCTAAAAAATATCTTTCAGATATATTTTTACGCGACAGCCCACCGAATCCTATTATTTTAAAATTGGGAGGCAGAAAGGACGTCGTTTGCCTCCGTGGAAAATGAATAGCGGAATCTTGTTGAAGCGTCTGTTGTAATAAAAATTACGGAAATAAATGAAATATTCTCCGAGCATCCCCATGGCATTGTCAATTTTCACGACGTAGAACGGCGGCGAAATTCTTCGGGAAATTCTTCGGAAAATCCTTCGTCAACCAACCGTAAGTTTCTCGGTTTTTCGGAGAAGTGCCGTTTACCGGATCCCCGGTCGACGTATCGCCGTGCATAAAATTCAGTTTCTGGATCGGGAACGGTAAAAATTTCGAGGGTTATGAACAGCGATTCTGAAGGGCCGCGCCAGAAAGCTCGACTCTAATTTTTCTTCTCGTTGAAAGGGCACGTTGAAAGAAAAGGGAGATGGAGGAGAGATTTGGACCGGCGTCCTCTCTCAACGGGTCTGATATTCTTTCGTCGTTCGTCCGGGAGCTGTAAAAACGACGAAACGAACCGTTCGGATATAACGAATACTTTCGCTGGGTTGCCATCTTCGCGGCGCTTCTTTTTCAGTCGAATAATTAATCAACGATGGCTCGCTCTTTGCGATTGGTCGGCTCTCTGTTTGTTGAGAAGCTGACTTTGATAATTGTTCCTTGAAAAAGGAACCTGCATTTATTATTTTTGCAAGCAATATCATGATTTCTGTTATTTTATTTTGTCTGCATTATTATTTTAGAAATGAAGGTGACCTTCAATATTTTGTATCATGTGAAAGCATGTGCCAAAACGAATTCATTTCTGTACGACGTAATGGCCTTCAAAGGTCACACAAGGTCAGAAATGGGATAAAAAACAGACAATGTTTACTTCGCAAAAATACGCAGTCTATTCATAAATGAAACGTAGAGCAAAGTGTGAGAATAGAGCAGAATACATTTAGGAACATAACTGATCGCACACACTTTAAATAAGAATAACTTTTTTATGAATGGACCAAACGACTTCTATTTCTCTGTAAGACTGGAAGAATTAGTTTAGTAAATGATGTCTAAAAAATAAAATGATTTTTACAATTTTTTTAGCTGTACCAATAACGAAAATTTAAAAGATGTGTTTGGTCAACTCGTATAAATTATATACGCTCTGAAAATTTCATTGAAATTGGTTTACGAGTTATAAACGATCAAAAGTGGTAAAAAGTCTGAAAATCTTGAAAAATTGCAATTTATACCACTTTGAATCGTTTATAACTCGTGAGCCAATTAATTAATTCCAATGAAATTTTCAGAACGTATATAATTTATACGAGTTGACCAAGCACATCTTTTAAATTTTCGTTATTGACGACGCAGATAAAAAAGTTGTGAAAATCAATTTCTGCTATTGTTTTTCACAATTCCGACAAAATGCATTTTTTCAACATATTTTTTAAACGTCATTTACTAAACTAATTCTTCCAGCCTTACAGAGAAATTGAAGTCGTTTGGTCCATTAATAGAAAAGTGATTCTGATTTAAAGCGTGTGCGATCAGTTATGCTCCTAACTGTAAATAGAAACCCGAACAAAAGCAGTAAGGCGTATAAATAAAGCCTGAAGCAAAGAATGAGAATAGAAGAACTAATGGAAGAGTTGACAGAGTTTTCAGCCGAACGACATCCACAATTAACGTTCCTCCCAAAGAGCTGTTCTCGTTCCTCCGCGTGATTTTTTTATCAGCACCTCCCGGAATGAAAACAGTTTTTCCCAAAACATTCTGGGGCATGTATGTCCATAACATTTCTAAAATTAAGCTCGGCAAGCGGATTCTCGGCGAGCATTCGGGGACGTCTAATCTTGGCGTCCGCGTCTAAATATCCAATGAACCCGTGAGAGTTCAACAGAAAATGGTCGGAAACGTGCAGGAAAAGAATTGCAACATCCATTCACCCCTTTGTCCAAGATCGAATCATTTTTTCCACTTTCCAAGATTATTCGAGAATCGACGGCAGCGTGTTTGAAATCATTACCCTCTTTTTTTCGCTTTGCATTCCTTCCTCGTTCGTCTTTTGTCCCGGCCAACACTTTGATGTGCACCTCTCGGGGAATACACGTTGCGCGAGAGCAATTCCGGAACAATTCCCAACGAGTATCGATAACGGTCCCGGAGAATAGGCGAATTTAGTGACACGTAACGCGTGCCTCGTCGTTTTTCAGAATTTCCTGCGATGCACAACTTCATCGACCCGCCTGGGATTTCCGTTCGATAACTATAAGTTTCACGGTCAGAGCATATTAAAAGAGGTTTCAGTCTTCAAGTCTATGAAAAACTCATCCGCGAGAAATTTTTTTCATTGTTTTTACAGAGATTACAATTAGTAACACGTTTTGGGAAAAATAAATTCATTCAAAGAAACGAATATAAACGTTCAAAGCGCATGATTTTCAAAAATCGATTGAAGAATTTTTATTATCTACAGAATGTTTATTAATTGTTTACGATATTTTACTTGTGCATCACGTTTCATTATTTCAGATTTTCGCGTTGGGATATTCATCCATTTTTCAGTCCCTCTGTTATTTTTAAACAACTCGCCGAATGATTAATCTAAAACCTGTCGGCGGACCGCAGTATTTTATATGAAATGCAACGTGATCTTTATGAAATGTTAACCCATCCGTATGTATTTGGTATTAAAATTTCATTCCATATCAAATTTTTCAACTGGGCTTTCGACGGGACGCTTTGATTGCAGTACATTTTTATACCGATATTTTGCGGTTCGAAAAATCACATCGTTGACAGATAATCCGTAATAAATATTCTTTGTTTGAAATTCGAAAGATATTTTTACAGTAGCGTCAATCAGTATTTTAAGTAATCTTATTTAATTGCTACCCTACTATAAATTGTTCTATAATTTCTGTTTCTTCTGAAAATATTTTGTTTAGTTGTATAGAACGCAAAACATTATTATAGATCATTTTTGTTGTGTATACAGTTAGGAGCATAACTGATCGCACACGCTTGAAATCAGAATAACTTATTTATGAATGGACCAAACAATTTCAATTTTTCTGTAAGGCTAAAAGAGTTAGTTTAAAATAATGCATTTGGTCGGAATTGTGAAAAACAATAGTAAAAATTGATTTTTACAACTTTTTTAGCTGGGCCAATAACGAAAATTTAAAAGATGTCTGGTCAACTCGTATAAATTATATACGTTCTGAAAATTTAATTGAAATGGAGTAATTGGCTTACGAGTTATAAACAATTAAAAGTGGTAAAGAAGCCGAAAATCATGAAAAATTACAATTTTTACCACTTTTGGTCGTTTATAACTCGTAAACCAATTAACCAATTTCAATGAAATTTTCAGAGCATATATAATTTATACGAGTTGACCAAACACATCGTTTAAATTTGCGTTATTGGCACAGCTAAAAAAGTGGTAAAAATGAATTTTTACTATCATTTTTCACAATTCCGACCAAATGCATTTTTCCAACATATTTATTAGACATCATTCACTAAACTGATTCTTATAGCCTTACAGATCGTTCGGTCCATTCGTAAAAAAGTTAATTTGATTTAAAGTGTGTGTGATCGTTTATGCTCTTGTAACTGTAGTGTAATGTGCACATTGCACACTGTTGTGCAATTTTGTAAGGTTATATTCTCCTACACAACTGTCGATTTCCTAGGCATTCGACTAAATAAGTTTCACACCCCTAACTTTAGGGGCCGTTTTCACCCTTCTGCTACGAGCTTTGACCGATAAAAAAAAATGGGCCAATATTTTTTGTACGAACCATATAATATTACTACTTTCTGCTAACTCGTATCTAATAGTACATAACTGTTCCCAATATTTGTTCTGAGAAATAAAATTGTTATGGAACTAAAGACCAATACCAATCTTCCAATGCCAATCATGAAAAAATAAATGACAATAAACAATTTTTATTAAACTCTCCTGCACACAGTAAGAAGCGGACAGGACAATCACACACACATTTTTCAATATTTAACATAAATACGTCAATTTATGCAAATGGCTCTAATAACTTCATCAGCCAACGTAATCAATAAAAATCTCAATAAACGCACTTTAGTTATGACAAAGACTTCCCCCGCCACCATATGCCCAACCGATAAATTGACTCGTTAAAAATTGAACGTAACAAAAATTACAATAAATAATAATATCTGTAATAAAATACAAAAATGTGAACAAGGAAAACACAGAGCATCACGCAGCATCCTGATTCCCCGCAACATTAGTATTTCATCGATAGCAAATGTTCGTTGCTTACCCACAACACAGCCCATAGTAATTCGAACACACCTCCGTGGGTCCATGTCTATAAACCACATTCGCGGTGCGGAAACCCAGGCAGCACGTCCCTAAATAGTCTATCAAAGCATAGCTCTCTGGTGTCGCAGCTTAAGTCTCCTAATAACTTAAGCCCGCGGCGGGTTCATCCCATTCGTATTACGTTCCCCATGAATTTTCAGCTACGGCCGAATATATGCGTACCACTCTTTTCTCTGGAGAGTACATCGGCTGTATCACGTCCTCGAGAAACTCTATTTCGCGAGTCATACCTAATTCACGATTTTCCGGCGCGGCAACGGGGCTACGCCGAGAGACAGAAACGGGGGTGTCAGCGGGTCAGAAGGGGTGTGATGGGTTTAAAGGGAGTTTTAGGAGGAAGCAGAAGAAGCTAGATGGCAGGAGAAGGTGCAAGTACGGGAGAAATGGGTTTCAGTGATCTAGAAAGAGGTATGAGGGATTAAA